>VDFB02105785.1:316557597-317046503 GCA_007258455.2 Sequoia sempervirens | reverse complement strand
TTTGGAACTTGGGGGATTTTGTAGTATTTAGCTTCTAGATTATTGCAATAGTAAAATGGTTCAGGATCCCCATGGAAGGTGACCTCTTGGCCTTGATGTTGGAACTTGACACACTAGTGGAAATTTGAGGCAATGGCTTGCATCCCATGGATCCATGGGTGCCCCAGAAGGATATTATAGGGTAATTCAAGGTCGAGGACTTGACATGTGGTTTTTATAATAACATGCCCTACTTGAATAGGGAGTTGGATAGTGCCTTGCGACACTTTTTCCTGATCATCATATGCTCTGATGGTTATACCTTTTCCTTTTTCAATAGCGTCCTTGGAGAAGCCCAAACTTTTTATTAGCTTAAGGGTGCAGATATTCAGACCCATACCTCCATCCACCAAGACCCTTTTGACTTTGTTTTTATGGACGAAAGCTTCAAGATGAAGCAAACGGTTGTGAGATGGTTGGGTTGGGAGGTCTTAATTAGAAAAGGTCAAGAGATGAGGTGTGGTGAGGTGTCCAACCATAGCTTGGAATTGTTCCACATCAAGATCCATGGGAACGTAGGATGTGGCCAATGCCTCTTCTAGAATCTTTCTGTGTGTGGGCGATATTTTCAGTAACTCCATGATGGAGATCTGAGTAGGGTTTCTTTTCAACTAGTCCAAGAAATTGTACCCACTAGGAATGGATTTTGGATTTGAGGTGGATGCCCTAGATGGCTGAGATGGTCCAAAAATGGTGACTTTTCCTCCTCTTGTGGTGACTCCACAATCGGCTTGGGCTCCCTTGATAGTGATGATAGTGACCCATTCATCTAGGGATGCAACAACATGGTCATACACATGGTTTATACTTTTGTACTTGCCTTTACCATTATCACTATTTCCCTTGTTGTGATTGGGCATCAGATTCATGTAAATCTTTAGGTCCTGATTCCCTGAAGGTTGTTCCACATTTATGATCTTGTCGTCAATAAGGTCTTGGATCAATTTTTTCAATCTCATGCAACTGGCTGAACATGTATGCCCCTTGATTTTATGGAAATCACAAAGGTGATTTTTGTTATACCATGGCGGTTTCACTTGGGGTTGTTGATAGTTCTCATAGATGGGGATGGCGATGAGTTTTTCTTGGACCAATTTCTTCATGATGGATTCAATTAGTTCCCCAAGGGTTGTGTACTTACGCTTAGGGGAATATTTGTTTCGTTGGGGTGGTCCCCCTTGATTATTTAGATTGTTCACCATTTGATTGTTTGGTTGTTGTGTTATGGTGTTGGCTTGTCAATTGTTTTGATTGTTGGTTTGCGGTTGCTGATATGTCTGAGTGTTCTGCCACAGGGCACTGATTACAACTTTGGCATCAATGACACCATCGTTAGTAATATTTTTGTTCTTGACTCATGTTTGAGGTTTGTCATTGTAGTTGCTGGATGGGTGGTTGTCTTGATATGTAGGTTTTCCCCCTTGTGAGATAAGGGCTTGTTTGATTTTGAGCACCTTGGGGATCAACTGGTCGTATGTGGTGATGCATTGCATCTTTATATGAAAAGACAAGGCCCCTTCAAGGTTGGCGATGATGGTACATATTTTCTATTCCTCTAGCATGGCCCATTTGCTTCTATTGGCTTTGGATTGCCATCATTGTAAGAATGAAGCAAATGACTCCCGCTTGGGTTGCTTTAGAGTGGATAACTCTTCCAGACTCACATCCATCCCTATGTTGAATGAATAGTTTTGTATGAATGCATCAACAATTTCTTGGAATTTCTTGATTCTAGAAAGATGAGAGAACCACTCCATGGGCCCTACAAACTACGACGATCATGACTAAAAGGTAGTGTCATTATGCATAACTTCCATGAAATGTGCCAAACTCCACGATTTGATCTTGGTTTCTGTTGTAGAGGAATTTGATCTATGCTGACACATTGTCTTGAGGATCGAAAGGTGGAATGAAGGTGTTTTGAGGTGGTGTGATTGTGGGAGTGATGGGTGGATTGGTTGGTGTGTTGGTGGGAGGTAGTTGCACTTTTTGTTGCACCAAGTATGATTGCAATTGCTGTTGTACCAACAATGCTTGTTGTTGGTCCTATTGTTGTTGCACCAACAAGGCTTGTTGTTGTGCCAACAACACTTGTTGTTGGGCCAACAATGCTTGTTGTTGGGATAGGAGTTGGGTTGCTTCTTGTTGCTCTTGATATTGCTGCAATGCTTGCTGGTATGCTTGTTGTTGTGCTTCTTGTTGTTGATCTTGGTACTGTTCTTGTGCATGTGCTTGTTGTGCTTGATATTGTGCTTGAGCTTGTTGGGAAGCTTGGGAAACTTGTGCGTCTTGTGCAACTTGAACAACTTGTGTAGCTTGTTGTTGTTGCAACAAAGCTTGAGCTTGTGCTTGGGCAGCTTGTTGCACTTGCGCTTGTTGTGCAGCTAGTGCAACTTGTTGATTTTGGTATTGTAGGAGTGTTGTTTGATAGGTTTGATGAGCTGCTTGTAATGTCATGTATTAGTTTTCCACATTTGGATTTGGTGGCGGTGGTGGAGGATTTGGAATTGCTGTTTGAGTGATGATTTGGGGTTGTGTTGATGTGAGTTGTGTGATTGATATGGTGGGTCCTTGTGAGGCCATGTTTTGATGTATGGGGATTGATGGTGTTGTTTGGATGGATGCCACCTGTTGTTGTCTGTAATGCCCCTTAAGTAACCCCAAAGGATAACATAATACATCTAACATTTTAGCACCAATTTTTTAAAAAGTACTAACCCATCTATAATAATCATATATCACATGAAATGAAACTAAACATGAACTACAAATCCCTCGGGTTTACATGGTACGCATTACTTTTCTCAACATAAATCATTTACCATCACATGGAAGGTAAGTATACACAGTAGCCATAAGATAACATGAACATGGACAACACATTAATCATGGATTACAATATTACAATGCCGCTTCCCAACATGAATGGGAAAGATACAATAAAATGGAATGATACATTTGAAATGAAGGAGTACAAAGTTGCAATACTGGATCCAACTCTGGTTCAACAAAGGAGTCACTACAAGGTACAATTTCGCACTTCTCGATCGATGACTGGGGACCCAATGGGGTGCATAGCACATTCCACCCAGCCACGTGGACCCTAAGGCCCACCTCCTGTGCTAAGAGATGACAAGAAGGACCCCAACGATAACCATCATACAAAACAAGGATACAAGACTTCACAACAAGAACCACAATAACATAAGACAATCTCCAGCACAAGATATAACCAACACAAGATGTGCCCAACATAAAGAATAACCAATAAAGTATCAACATACAAATTCCAACATGTGCTTCCAGAGGCCCAAGAATAACATAGAGGGAAACAAAGCATACATGGTTGTTAAAGGAAGAGTGTCATCGCAATGTTGCATGGGTTACCCTAGCGAATCTTCCTAGGCCCTGACCCCCAACTTGGGTTACCCTAGTGACCTCTTACGAAACTTGGCCCCACATGCAATCCAATGCAAAATCGATTGTCTTTCATAAAGACAAGTTAATGATCTTGCCATTCCAGGCCTTCTTGACTCATCCCTAAGTTTGAACTAGCCCTTGAGTCCATGAGCGAGGCATAATTATCAAGTTAAATATTTTAGACTACCCATTCCCTAATACACTAATTTAGTTTTCACTTATTAGACTAATTCCACATGAGTTACCCAGGCACCACTTTGTGTGCCGGCCCCCATGAAGAACCACTCCCCTACTAACAACATATCTCAAAAACTCAAATGGAAAGCCAACTTGCTCAAGAAACATAATCCAATAAAATAGCTGCATCAAGAGAGGCATGCACCATCTCACGCTAGAACAAACTTCAGAGTAATGAAAACCACATCAAGTGTAAGGCTCAAGCCACATAAACACAAACCAAGTGCAACATCAACCATTATCAAAGTGACAGGATCATAAAACTACCCACATTCAGGTGAGACATCATAAAAATTAGAAACTACAACATGCCAGATATGGGTTACCCAAGGCAATCCTCTTAGGTCGCCAGACCCCCATACCAAATCTTACAAGTAAGAACCATATCCCCTCTAACCTCTGGAAGACAAACAGATTACAACACAATGGTTCCCAAATCAATGTGGCTACAGGACATGATCTCAAAATCAAAACCAACCATAACCATCTCAAAACTAAACATCAGTGTCAACAATCGTAAAAACAACCAACTCTAAACTCAGCAATGAAATCAACTAAAAAGGAGAAAACTCAATGCCAATAAGCATAATGATAAGATCAATAAGAATCATTAAACAATACATCCATGTAAGACCTTATTTTCTCAACATCATGTTACTTATCCACTCATTCAAATGTATAGTTCAGAACAACCAAACAATCAATTAATTCTGGTTGTTACGACAATATTAATCCATGAAGTGATGCATATCCATTAGCTATTAAGAATGCCAAGTAGAATCACCAAATAAGTCATTAATACTTGACGCAAATCTAAAGCTAGAACATATATTCTAACACATAAACACTATCTTTTAAAAAGAAGATACAAATATACACTCAAATTCCTAAATCTCTTTTACTTAATTTACTATCAATCCAACTATACAATCATTAAGGAAGTTACAATATACTTCATGGTTCACCTTTATCTTTAGAAACCTAACTCCTCCTCAAACTTACATACATATATATATATAACATCGTTTCCACCCTTTTAATGTTCACCAACTTAGGCACTAAATTCTCTTATCTAGGTCATATACCACAATACTCCATGATTAACCATAGCAACAATTATTCAAAAAAAAGCTAATTGCATAACGACATTACAATAAACTAAGAACCTGAATCAACTTTTAGTAATCGATACATAAGATAACCTAGTCCATCTATTATAAGGTAGTTCAACCTATACCATGAGAACATTCCTTCTTCCAATCTAAGTTTTGATTATATTACAAATGACTTCTAGTTTGCCACTAAGATTCTTATTCTTAAATAATACAGTTACTTAATTGTCTCCATAGTCAAGAGTCTACTTTATTTCCATATATTAAATTGAATTAGAATAAATATTCTCATTCACTATTGTATATATAGGCATCATTATATAAATATATATATAAACATCGCATTACGTATTTATAAGAGCATATTTGTAACATATAACTCGATATCCAATACTCCTCATCAAGCAACATATCATAGTAGCTATTATGGGAGAGATCAAGAGCTTATAAAATGCTACATAGCAATAACTCCTCTACAAAAGCATCATCGGTTGACAAATCAATGCACAAGGTTATGAGGTCAAAAAGAATATTCAATAGATCTTCTTGGTATAAAGAATTAGAAGGTGACTCCATTAAGCCTAAATAATACACAGTGCAGAGTGTATTCAACATTAGAGAGAAGTTGAGGTTTAATGAAATTGAATTCTCATATAGAAGATTCGGCTTATTACTGACAAGCCAAAGTAAAAGTTTAATACTTCTTTGAAGTGTTTGATGCTAAGTTTTAACTATTCGTAGCATTTTCTAGAAGAGCATCTAAAATGCAAGGGGTAAGCGATTTCCACGAGGAGGCCTGAGACCGAATTTTAACATAAAAGAGCTCCCTATTAAGTTCAAGTGCTGTGGCTGAGAATGGTTGACAATGATATCAGAGAGATTATTTAAACCTATAAACTTCCTAATATGTACAAGTGCCGCAATAGAGACAGGTTGATAATGAAAACAGAGAGATCATTTAATTTACTACACCTTTGCAGTCTAAAAGTTGGAACTGTGATAAGTTACCAAAGGTTTCAGGGAGGCTACATAAATCTGTACACTGCCTCAACTCTAAACACTGTACAGTGACAGGTTGTCAAGTATATTAGAAAATGAATATTGGAATTTGGAATTATCGCCATCTACGTGCATTACTATCAAATCCCAAATGTTAACCACTAGAATGAAGGGAAGGAGAAAGGTGAGGTGCAAATACATGACTTAAGAGTAGGAGAAATAATGTACAACTTTTCTTTTTTGAACTTAACACATTTCTGTTTGGTGGCGATTTTCCAAAGACTCGCTCAAGTTTGAAGTTTGGCAATTAATCTTCACCACGATCAATGGAAAACTCTTTATTATGTTAGTAATTGACAATATTTTATTTTCAAGTGCTACAATTGCGAACAAAAGTTTAGGAACATGGCTCAGGAATACCACGCCTAAGTCCGGTTAGGGAAAAGGTGATTAAAGAAGTCAGAGTACATTGTAAAAAAAATAAGTTAACAGTACAAGGTATTCCCAAGACACACGGCTGAGTAAAGCGGCGTATCAAAGAAAACTTGCAAACATGATTCAGAATAAATCTAAACCTACGTTTCCAGCGTCAGCCATACAAGTGTACCAGTGAAGTGCATGAATTTCCATTCTTGGTAGTCGTCTTCAAAATGTTTCAAGTCAGCAAACAAGGTCAACACTTAAGCAAAGGCAAAATCCAACATATCAGTATGAACAGAGTGAGGCACGCAAGGAGGGAGATCTTCTGCATAGAAGCCATAACTACAACAACCTATTATTGTATTGAGGTGTATTAATAAAAATGAAGGAGCTATGATAGTTAAGAAAAACAACCCCCACACTCTTGAAACAAATAGAAACAGAAGCAATACCCCATTGAAAATAATCTAAAGAAAACATCAAAGAAAACATCAAGAAAGAGCAATACAAAGTAGAAATGTTTCATAACTTATATTCACTAGCCGAGTTGTATAAAGACACATAATTTGAACTCGAAAACACAACTGTATTATTACTTTCCATTCTAAACATGAAAAGATAAGGGATCTCAGAAGAACCTGACGTATTAGCTTGACATGGCTACAGACTTGATGCAATGATCTTCAATTTCCAGTTGCCTCTCTGAAATCTAAGCAACCCAAATATCTCCTTCCTTTGTGATAATTTTCCAAAAACCCAAAAGACTTCCAGAGAAACCAAGAAAACTTTTTCCCCCTCTTTCCTTAATTTCCGTTCCGTAATAATGGACACTAGTGAAGTATATGTCCTCCTATCCCGTTCGGAGAGTTCCACTAGAAGTTTTTATTTATTTATTAAGTCTTCTAAAAATAGGCTATCACCGTTAAAGGAGGATCTCAACCTTTTTGCATGCCCTCACCATGCACCTACCTATCCTCTCCACTATGCTTTCATAATGAGAGTAACTGTTAAACATGCTCTTCATTGCAGTTATTGGCTTGTACTTATTTTCATTACATTAACTTGTAATAGATATTTTCCACTAACTATTAGATACAAGAATCTTCAAAAATAAGTTACACTTACTCTTACAAAGTGGTTGCAAATCCATTGTAACAAATTACCTAAATTTAGATCTTGTAGTAATCATAATTCATTTCATTTGATTTATAAATTGTATTATGATTTATTTATTATATTTTACCCTTCTTTTCTTTTCTTTTTATTATAATGTATTAAATAATCCAAACCTTGTTTATCAAACGTTTCCAATTTAAACAACCAAACACATAAGGTCAAATAATCCAAATCATGAGATGGAAAATTAGGGAGGGCACTACATCCTCCCCCCCTAGGCTTCAACTTACTCCTAGAAGTTGCGAAACAAAATAAAACATACTCATTGAATATACAACATCACCTCAAACACTAACATCATGACAAAATCAAATAATGGAAAAATTCAACAAGACAATTGTCGAAACATGAAATCTATACTAACAAGGTTACATGGTGAAGGTACTCATCCTTGTCAAGGATGATGGCAAGGTTGGGGAAACTTTCTTGTCAACTCTATTTTTCCACATTATTCCCATTGGGTTTCATGAGGCTCCCCTAGTCCTACCAGAGCAGGTGGAATCGAGGCTTACTACCTACAATCCTGCATAAAATCAAACATTGTGTACACCATATATATATCAAATCAACCTAGTGTAGAGGGAATTTTCATGTCGTATGCCTCTCATGAATGAGTGATACGACATCATCCTTCTAACACTCTACAATTAGTGATACATCATAAACAATCATCAATAACAATTACTAATCAGATGCAACCATAGTATTAAATCCACATGTTAAACATTACCAATTAATTACCTTCATCATCAATATTCAAAGCCGACTACCTGAAAACCACAAACTAAGATGGAAACATAACACATTAGCACTAGTTATTCATGCTAATTCATTGCCAAGGTACACATTTCTAGTTAAACTTCATCATTTACACATCATGTACTACATTCTATTCATTACTCAATGCAAAATCTCACAATATATGTGTCACAAGATCATAATTTATGGCCTTTTTAGAAACAAAAACATAATTATCACTTCAAAACACACATAATTTCATATTTAACACACATCCACCACATACACACTCAAATTCACTTCACACTAGAGACACCACAAAGCAACTCAAGGGTATCACAAGAGTTCCAAAATGCATTTCCAGTAGGAAGGATATCGGTGCATTGCACACTACACCGAGGGTCCTATCAATTCCACTAGATTTCTGCACCATTGGACCTACATCACCCAGAGACAAACTAGGGAAACTGAGTACAGAATACACAAATAGACTGACACACCCTTACGAGTACGAGCAGCTAGGTCAACACAACGGGCTCATAGTGCCCCAGTGTATTAACTTATGCTCTGATACCAAGCTGTAATGCCCCGCCAAGCAACCCCAAATGATAATAATATATCTAAAATTTATGGCACCAATTTTTTTTTTTAAAAGTACTAACATACATCATAATAATCATATATCACATGAAATGAAACTAAACATGAACTACATATAACAAATCCCTCGGGTTTACATGACTGCATTACTTTTCACAACAACATCATTACATCACATGAAAGGTAAGTATACACCAATAACCATAAGATAACATGAACATGGACAATACATTAATCAAGGATTACAATATTACAATGCCGCTTCCCAACATGAATGGGGAAGATACAATAAAATGGAATGATACATTTGAAATGAAGGGGTACAAAGCTGCAATACTGGATCCAACTCTAGTTCAACTCAGGAGTCACTGCAAGGTACAATTTCGCACTTCTCAATCGATGACTGGGGACCCAATGGGGTGCATAGCACATTCCACCCAACCACGTGGACCCTAAGGCCCACCCCCCATGCTAAGAGATGACAAGAAGGACCCCAACAATAACCATCAAACAAAACAAGAATACAAGACTTCACAGTAAGACCCACAATAACATAAGGAAATCTCTAGCACAAGATATAACCAACACAAGATGTGCCCAACATAAGGAATAACCAATAAAGCATCAACATACAAATGCCAACATGTGCTTCCAGAGGCCCAAGAATAACTTAGAGGGAAACAAAGCATACATGGTTGTTAAAGGGTGGAGTGTCATCGCAATGTTGCATGGGTTACCCTGGCGAATCTTCCTATACATATATTTTCGGCTTTCAACTAATCTTAATTTTCAGATAGAAAGTATAGAATAATGATCTCATCTTTTGCTGAAGCAAACATTCCTAAAGTTGATTACAAAGCATATTACTTATACACTAGCATACTGCATTAGGAAACGGCTCCTTAATAGATCGTACGACATAGGGTAAGTATCTATATCCAAGAGTTACATTAAACGAATGAAAACAACCAATACATGGAAGAACACCGAAATCCTATGGCTAAATTTCATTGAAGTACAAGAAGAACTAAGTGTTACCATGGAAGGGTATCGATGCTAAGGAGAGTACTGACATCTCACAGACATGCTTAAGTGACCTATCTAGCCACGAGGAGAACTAATAAGCTTATAATCTAAACGGATTTACATGCAACCCAAGCGACTAACAGTTACTAACATAGATCTAACTCAAGTCTAGAGGATTAGAGTAATAATCATGCATAAACTAGAAATGCTACGAATGTATCTCAGCTGACTTGGAGAAAACCCGTAGTATAAAATAAAGTGAGGTCCAGGTTAAGTGAAACATTGAGACCTACATGTGCAGTAAGAAATTACCAATATAGATTGAATGATTGAGATAAATTGACAATGGAATCACAGTGGATATTTAAATCCTTAAACTTCCTATTAAGTTCAAGCGCTGCAGCTAAGACAAGTTGACAATGAAATCAGAGAGATTATTTAAACTTCTACAACATTCTATTTTCAAGTACAGGAGATGCGGTAGGTTGCGAATTGAATCAGAGAGGCTATCTAATTTACTACACCTTTGCAAGTCTAAAAGTTGCAGCTGTGTCGGGTTACCAAAGGTTTTAGGGAGGCTACTTAATTTTGTACACTGCCTCAACTCTGAACGTTGTACAGTGACAGGTTGTCAAGTATATTAGAAAATGAATATTGGAATTTGGAAATATTGCCATCTTCTTGCATTATTGTCATTATTTTCAAGTGCTAACCGCTATAGATTGTTAGTAGAATCAAATAGGTTATTTAAACATTTAAACCTCTAACCCATTCTATTTTCAAATACTGCAGATGTGACGGGTTGCAGAATGTACACAAGATGGACTTTGCAAGGAAGGTCTCGAAATCTTCAAATTGGTGAAGTGCCCTAGAGCGTATCCTAACATTGTAAGCATTGCTTGTGTTCTAGGAGATTGCCAGTTAAGCAGAAGAGAGCTATGCTATTTTGTGGAAGAGAAGTGACAAATGAGAAAGGAAAGGCACATAGATGTTAAGCACTTATTGATGGTTGGAGGATATGTTCTAGATAGATTTCATAAGGGAGCTCTCAAAATCGATGAACTAGTAAAGTTCTCAGGAATGCCCCCAACCCTATAAGCTTTGTATGTGTTCAAGGTGCATGCAGTCGAGAAGGTTGGCGAGTGAGGGCCACGGATACTTCTCACATCAGTAACCTTTAAAGCATTACATAAGAAGTTGGTTATAAGGTGCGCACGATTGACCTTCATGCCCGTGATGGCTATCTTGGGGACAGAGTGAGAACATCTTTTGAAGCAAAACCAAAGGGAAAGTTTGTCAAACATAGAAGTTGAAAATAAAAGCTACGCTAGATATGAATACAATATGTGCAAACAAAGATAAGGCTCAATGTTTTAGGACTACCTAAGGAACTTTTAAGCAGTTGCCATAAACAGACATAAAGCCAATTTCCACAGCTGTGGGTTTCAGAAACTTACAAGCACATGAAATCGACAGAGTTGCAAGATTTAACAATGAATAATTATAAAGGGTGACTGAACATGATACCTCTATGAAATATAAAGCTATGAGGAGAGAGGAGTTAAGAATTGCATAATGCATACCGTGGGGAGCCAACCACTAGTTTTGACGAAAGACTTTTAGAATCCTGCTGAGTCCTCTATGAATTTTCTTCAAGCCTTGCAGTCAGCCCTATCCCCACCATCATGCCAAAATAGCGAACTCTATATATGGCACGCCTAAAACCATTCCCCAAAGGCTTCCATCCTGAGAAAGAAAATAAAATCTGCCCGAATCCCTTGGTAGAGAATGCGATAACCTCCACTGCCATCTCTATAGAAACCCCAAGGAAGTTTTCTTTTCCACCATTTTTTTTTCGAAAACTAGAGAAAACTCCCTATTTTTTTAACCGATTGCCATAATTCCCTTCTTGTTACACGGAATGCATGCTTCCAAAGATATCTCCGCAAATTTTGAACAACGCCCCTAGTATCATTGAGAGAATACTAAATTTATCTACCACTCTGTGTAACTTTCTTTCAATCACAGAAACTTCAATAAGTATTGCCTTTTCTCATGCAAAATGGTTACAAAACCGTTTCAACCTTTTCTCCCTTTAGATCTTTCCAAAACCACCGACATATTAGCACATTTCATTATAACATATTTACCATATTATTTATTTCTTACTATTTTAAATTATAACCTCTCGCTAGATTTTATTTTATATTATTATTATGCCATAACCATGTTTATTAACTACTATACCTATATCAATTAACAATTTTATTGTGATGCAATGATCAATCAAAACACAAATCAAACTAACCAAATCAACTTAGCAATCATACCATACATCACCCAACTTCGCAGCGAGACAAAAAGTAACACAAGACAACACAGATGGAGGGACACTACAATAACTTCTTCAACAATTCTCACATATTTGGTGAGATATGAAAATCCCCGTCCAACTGTGTAATTTGCAATCTCAGAAAGAACTTCATTTCACTAATCATGCTCATCTCAAATTCACTCTTCATCTCATCAGCAAATTTCATGCATAGATTATCATCTCCAAAAATGATGTCATCAACAAAGACTTCTATGATTAACTCCTTATCATGACCTAATTTGAAGTATAAGTTACTATCAGCAGTACCTTTAATGAATCCAACCATTGTTGGACTTGCCATTGCACCAAAAGATCGACCTGTCAATGCCTGATACAAGCTTCGATTAAGAACCACAGGAGGCGGTTAGACCATGTCACAAACCCAAGCATTAGTGTTGCAAGGAAGACCACAACACAAGTGTGGGGTTTGAACCTGTGACCAGCTCTGATACCAATTGTTGGACTTGTCATTGCACCAAAAGATCAACCTGTCAATGCCCGATACAAGCTTTGGTTAAGAACCACAGGAGGTAGTTAGACCATGTCACAAACCCAAGCGTTAGTGCTGCAAGGAAGACCAAGGGTCACACCTTGCAACAATTGGTATCAAAGCAGAAGAAGTTAGCATGTTGGGTTGATGGTATTTTTCACATTACTCTTCTCCCCCTTTGACATCAATGGCAAAGGTAACCATGACCTTTCCATACACACGCTCTGATACCAATTGTTGGCAAAACAAGGACAAACAACTAAGAGGGGGGGTGAATCAGTTGTCACAAAAATTTAAACTTTTTCTAACTTAACTTATCCTTAATCTCATATCTGATGAATGAACAATTAACCATAAGAAATTAACACATCGAGAGACAAAGAACGCCAAGATTTTTTATGTGGAAACCCTGTAGGGAAAACCACGGTGGATGTTAGTCCACAAGATTATACCCGCTAAAAGTATAATGAAAACAATAAGGGGAATGCACATGCATTCAGGCACAAGCTGCCTAGAGCTCACTGCCCAACAAAGTTGGATTTAAAATCTAGAGGGTATGAACTGAGAAAATAGCTTCTGCTCAAGCTTGATTACAGTTCCAATTAAGCTCAACACTTCACACTTCGCACAATCTTCTTCACACTCTGCTCAATAATGATATTCGCACATACGCACATAGGAGCACACGAAGCATACATTCCACTAATCACACAATCACTCTTATATATCCGCTACAAGAGATTTCATCACAACATGGTCGGCCAAGAAAAATAAATTATGTGCAATGTCAGCCCAGATTAACAGCTAAATTTTAATGTGAACCTACCAAGGTCAACCACAACATAGTGGAGACCCAAATTAATATCTCCAACACAAAAATACTTTAATTAATTTCGCCTCGAACATCTGCAACACGCTATCATCAACATGTCGGCCAAGGACATGAAAAACCGAACATGCGCAAGAAAAGATCTTCAATCACGAGCTCACTAGATCAAGTGGATGTACCACAAAGATAGAGAATGAACTAGAGACATCTGAGAACACCAAGAAATAACAGAGAAGCATCCGCAACAACTGAGATAACCAGAATCACACAATCTTCATTTAGGAACACTGACAGAGACCAGCAAAACACTGTCAGACCATAACTCACACAAAACTCCACGCGGACCTCTGAAACTTCCGGTAGATGATCTAGACATACTCAACAATAAACCCTTTAATCAACATCATCTAATATTTTACGTACAAAACAAAACGCCTTCATGACCTGCACAGTTCCACCAGGAACCTGAAACACTTTTCTTATAATTTTCTCAATATCCTCGACATATACAACAATAGATACACCAAATGCTAATAGTGTTGATATCAATGACAACCACATATCAGCAACACATCCACAACATCCAACAATATCCCAACACACATATAGTCCACAACTCATACATAGAGTTTCCAAGAAAAGCATACATGAGGGATACACACTCATCAATCAATGCATACACATGCCAATCACATCACAACATGAAACACCAAATAAGTACACATAAGGTTTCTACCAACATTGTCAATGAATACACATAGGATATTAAATATGTCATACAAGAACACATCCACATGTGAGATTGGAAGGAACTCACCAATCAAACATATACTATAGAATCATATGCATGTACTAGATATGGAATCCAATGTACAAAGGAGGAGAGGGTTATCCTATAATTTTGTGATGCAGTGTCATCACAAGTATAAAGAACCATATGAAGGTTGAGGAGTATGCTTTCATACCATGGGGATCCTCAATGACAATGGTAAACTAGTGTAATGTCATTCAAATTACTTCTATGTAGCCTTTTGGGCATATGGAAGGATCTAATGGGTAACTCTTATTAATGTTTTGATTGTGTAATTCTCAATTCATTTTAATCAATATCACCTTAACTTCTCATTGCCACATAATAGTTTATGATATAAGTGAATGTGTCATGAGAATCCACTCTATCCTAACCTAGAGACCTCACATCTTGTGGCCACATACTCATATACACATGGAATACATGACTTGGAAATTGAGGCTCAAACATGGCACATATAAGCCCAAATGATTCCTCATCTCATTTCCATAATAGAGTTTTATTCCCACATAATACAATGCACCAACAAATGCAAATTTTTTTAATACACTCAAGCTTTTTCCAAAATTTTCAAATTTTAAAGAAAAATATCTTAAGTTAAATGTCATTTTTAAAATTTTCAAGAATACTTGCTTGAAGCTAAGAGTCTCATACACAAACTTTTTCAATCACATCACAATTTTCCAAAAAGTAAATGGTAAAAATCCCAAAAATAAACAATTGGGATTGTTAAATTGAATTCAACAATTTTAGCACCAATGCAATCTTTCCTACAAAATGAATTGACACATGCATTCAATTAAGGTGATCATGGAAAAAGCATGTAGAAATTAAATTAAAAGCATGAAACCAAAGAGGGATACCTCTAGTCTTAGCTCACACTAATGGAGTATGTATGTTGTTATCCACACATAGAGATCAACAAACAACTAATAATCTCTTCCAATCATCATGTCCAAAAATGCAACCAAAGCAACTCCCCAAACTTCCAAGAAAATTTTCTAGCTCCCAACACATACAACCAACAAGGGGGAAAATTAGGAGAGCAAAAATGTAAGCAATAGCGAAATAGAATCATTTCAAAATGAACTATCTTCTTCCTACATACAATTTTCTTTTAGAAATCTCCTATAATTCCACTTCACATTGCAAACCACTTAAATAGGACATTTTAAGCAAAATAATTTTGTGTTTCTTGTCTTTTTCAAAAATAAAACAAAAACTAAAGCCTTTATAATTTCCAAAGTAAAATTTATGAAATACTTGTGAATAAAATCACTGGAGTTATCAAATAACATTACCAATTTCCCAATTTATTTTTCTAATAATTGATGCTTGCCTAATATAATAATTTAAACGAAGAAAACTATAGGAAAAACTCAAGTCAAATGTATTTGCACAATGATAAATCATATATTTTCATTTTTTAAAACAATGATGAAAGATGATTATATCCAATTAATCATAGGAATCGAACGATCTATGTAAAACACACAAACATATTTTATGGGTTTCTACACAACTCTAGAATCCATAATCAACCAATTCAAATTTAGGCTTGTTGAGCTACACAAGACACATCTCATAGCTCAAAATTGAACGAGACAAAAACGAAACACAACACTTTTACCCAAGTCAATTGTCCCTAGTTTATCATTGTTGAGGAAAACTTGCCCCTACATGCTCAATAAAATATCTAGCATGTCTATACAACACAAGATCGTTGAAGCACAATATACAACAATTAACAATGCAATATCGATAACTTAATATCAAGAGCACGTGTATTGAAAATCATCTATCTCAAGCATGATTCAGATAATAGATGAATAGTAAAAAACAAATTTTTGAACTTAATGAATATATACATTTAATCGCATATCATTGTGAAAACAAGACATTGAAACACTAGAGTCCTCCGAGAATATAGTAATACACACAAATACATCTAGGTGCAAAATCCAAACACCTCGATGGCAAATCATGAGAACATTATCAGCAAGTATGATAATAGTACCAAAATACAAAATGAGTTTGATACATATCCACATGTGAATCCAAAATACATGATCCATACACTTCGATGGCAATGGCAAAATAACGTCATCAAGTACAAATAATATCAAAACCCAAAACCCAAAATGAGCAACAAAATGGCACATATGCCTAGGGCCTTAGAAGAGGAGAATTTGCTATGATTTGGATGTGATTCAAGTGGCATAAGATACGCCTAAGAGGTAACTAGCTCAATTGAAGGTTTAATAGGCAATGCTTGTACCCTCAAGTGATGTAATGGTCACCCATTTGATAAGGGAGATGGACAACACTCAAGCCATCGTCAAGAGTAGCAAGTGAAGGTGTTGAATCTCTATGAGGAGATTGTGCAACTATGAGGCATATAAATTGTATTGTAGGAGAGATCTTGATTGAGATCTCAATCAAGGACCCATACGAGGACACATGGTAGTAGACACAACATAGCAGGGGGAGCATCTAGGGCACCTCCCCTAAGAGATATATGTATTGGATTGTTTTGGTTCAATTAATATGTTTAGACTTTTCATGTATGTTAAACACTTATCATTAATGCTATAGACATTTCATGTATGTTAAATACTTATCATTAATGTTATAGACATTTGGTTTATGTTGACCGATATTATGGGATTGGAAATTTGATATCATATGTGATGATGTTATGTTTTAGATTCAATTTGCTTTCATATGTTCTTGGTTTTCTATATTTTTTAAGTTGGTGTGTATATGTGTGTATGAATAATGTATCATGAGCATATTTCATCCTTTGTAATCTGTGAGCCCTAAATGTTTAATGGAGTCCCAAAAAAATAAATCAGTTAATGGCCCAAAGTCACTCGTAATAAATGAATAGGTAGCCTCATTAAGATTAGGGTTGGTTTCAATTTGAGGTTTCTTTCCTTTTCATTTTCAATCCTCTAACCATGGTGCAATCAATTTAGGTTGATATCCTACTCAATGGTGTCATCAAGCCTCTTGTGGATCAATAAATGTACATTGTACTTGTTCATTCTTTCCTATTCATGAGCCTATATCCAAATTTGTGTATCCAATACCATAGATTTGTTTAAATAATGGTTTGGGAGGAGGTGGTGATTGATTTGTAGAAGTATCCTTTAGATCACTTGCACACGTCTCATTTACATCATTATAAACCTTGGGTGTTTTACCATAGATAGATGGATCCATGTAAAGAGATAATATTATAAGCTTTAGGGTCAATGTGATATTCACCAACACCACAAGGCATAAAATCATTTGAACCCAAATCATCACCTTCTAATGTGCTACAATCATGTCCTAGATAGTGGTTTTGTTTAATGTAGTCATTAGAGGTATTTATTGGTTTACAATTGTTATATGGTTGAGGATATATTAGTATGTGTTATAGCTTACCTTAAGACAAAACCATACATGTTTATTCAAAGTCAAGGGTACCTCTCATAGCATATAACCATTGACACAAAAAGATGTTATAAATCAATTTACCAAGCATCACATGGAACAAGGCATCTAATTTGCAAGATCCAACCTTAATAAGATCCAATCTAATAGTAAAGTCTAATGGTTGTATCTTTGGCATGTCTACTTCTAATTGTTCTAAACAATCTTCAGTGCACATGTTAAGACTAGTGTCATTATCAGTTGACTAAAGATCATTTAATGATTGACTAATAACACTTCACCATTATGTGTAATGATATCACTTCTTTAAGAATGTTTTCAAGTGGTTTCATCACTATCAAATGATAAAGCATGATGTTCCTTGTAGTCAATAGAGCCTATCAAAGATGTAAGTAAAAGTGGAATAGTAGTAGACCCAACTTGGATTTTCTCCAAGGCCTTTTGTGTAAAATATCTATAAAAAGGTATGTACATACTATCTCTCAAAAATAATTGGTTTGATTGTTTTGCAATTGTTGAATGATATCAAATTATTTAATTTTTTAAATGTGTGTTGAGGCACATGAAGTAGACTAAGCACATTGGTTGGTAAATATATTTGGTGGTAAATTAACACAACTTGGCCTCTTCGTGATAATTGAAGTGTATGCCCTACAAGATTATTATCATGTGAATGAAGGGCTTCAATTTAAGTGTTCCTAGCATGATTATCCTTAGGATATGTGAATGATAATCAAAGATGAGAGGATAATACCTTGATGCTAAATGAATGTGCATTAGATTCTTTTGAATAGAAGCATATAGCAATAAATCATGCCACACATGTACCAAATCAATTCAAGATGATAATTGAATATGAGAGGATGATACCTTAATGCTAAGTGAATGCACATTAGATTCCTTTAAATAGGAAGTACATAGCAATAAATCATGCCACATGTATCAAATAAGCTCAGGGCAAGAAATTAATGGGCAAGAGTCCAAATTTTGAATTTGAATCTAGAGATTTCAAAGATTAGATTTACAAATTGAAAATCAATCATGTGTTCGCATAATTGACTCAACACATGAAAATCATAATATCTAAACTGGCACTTGCACCTAAAGGAGGTTCAAGGATTATGCCGATAAAAAAGATTATGTATGTTAATATGTTAGACAACATGTATTTGTGCATGGATGTGTATGGATGCAATTCTAGTTGTATGTGGCTGGATTAAACAATTAATAATAAGTGCTAAATAATGGAATAAAATGAACTTAGAAAAATCTAGATTTTTTTTCCTTAAAGAAATTAAGTATTATCTGAGTTTGAAATATTTGCATAAATATTTAAAACAAGCAATACAAATGAAAAAAGAAAGTTGTCATCAAATTGACAGACAACATTGCAAATGGAAATAGAATGTTCTCATCTAGTTGGAAAATCAATATTTATCCGACTTTTACATTATAAATGAGATTTTGGAGGCTTTTACCATTAAAAGGCAGCTGGTTTACCATTAAATGACAGCAAAACTTATTTCTCGATGACTCAATACTGGTTTGCAGACGTGAGACTTGTTTCAAACTCAAATCTCACACTATATGTAACCTATTGACTAATAACTAATAAATATTTCAATATGAAAGACAATAATAAACAACAAATATCGAATATATAAATATAAATAAAAAAGTAACATATATAAAAAATATGTAAACAAAAATAAATAATTAAAAAACACTATTTATAATCAAAATAACTCAAAACGAAATGAAAATTGGCATGGAAATATCACGATTACACATGTATTCTAATTATGTGACAAATACAACAAACTTTCTACTCAATGATTAAAAGAGTTATTTCGGAGAAGTTTTCAACTCGTGTGACACTTTGTAAGGAAAACCATGCATGGCAAGTGGGGTACTCCCATCTTGTCAATAACAAGAATCACATGCTTTTTGTTTTTTTTTTTTTCACCAACCATTAAAGTATTCCAGTCAACTTTGCCCTGCGTTTCGATTTCGCTGAGTTTGCCGTTAAAACCCCTGCTAGTTAGGAAGTTGAACTCATAGCAAGAAAGCTTTGGGGTTGAAAATGAATGAAACATATATACATTGTTGTGTGTGGTGGGTGTTTTATATCACCCAGTAACTCTCCAGTAGCTTCTTCTTTGGAAGTACTGTTTTTTACACCTTAAGAAGATCGTATCTTAAAAAAACGAGATACTTTTTAAGATAAGTTTTCCCGTGAGATGCAGAATAGATGATTGCTACATTACTGGAACGTCACATCGATGAAATGATTGGCTTATCATATCCCAGTGTGCATAAAACCAAGCTACGAATAATTTCTAAGCAATCCTACATGAAACGATTAGACCTTGTAATATTATGATGTAAAAGATTTTTTTCTTTTTCAATCTTATCTACTTCGCAGAGGAAGAGACACTATGTAAATCTCTAATAGAATGTTCACAAACGGGAAATGAGCCCCACCCAAATTGTAATAAGAAGCTTTCAAAGAAGTCCCTTGTTATAAAGAGGGTAGCCCAGTGGAGGTCTTAGGATCAAGTTGCTTGTGGGTTCAAGTTTTCATTTAAATATCACACTTTTAAATGGTCAAACAGTTTAATAGCAATTTTATATCTCATCCCAACTAAAAAAAGACACATAATAATCTTTACTTTTATTGACCAAATTTTAACTTAGACCATTAAACTGGGTGATGTATAACCATATCAAACCCAGAGTAGAAACCCCAAACACCAGAGTGTAACCATATCAAACCTAGAGTAGAAACCCCCAACACCAAAGTCTAACCCCATGGAGGAGGTTAGAAAAATGAGCCACGTCTGACCTGTAATAAAAAGCCTGCTAATCACAAAGAGCACCCATGGTTCAGAGATACAGCAGCCCAGTATACACACAAGAAGTCCTAGAGAGCTCATCACAAAGAGCACCCATGGATCAGAGATACAGCAGCCCAGTATACACACAAGAAGTCCTAGAGGGTCCAATTTTAACAAAACATTCTAGACAACTGAGCAATAAAATTCTGTTTACAACCATAACTCCTACAATAAGAAAGCACTTCCTTTGGCTTAAATAACGAAAATCAAGTTTCTAACCCTATCCTAATATTATGGGTATGAAATTAAATGAGCAGAACCTTCGTTGCAATTCGTCTACCATCAAGTCAGATTAAGGGCGGATGAGTGGATCAGCAAAACCAAAATCAAGTTTTTAATCCTGCTCTAGATTTTATAGGTATGAAATTTCAAGAGCAAAGCCTTCCTTGCAAAATCATCTACCATCAAGAGTAAGATTAAAAGTCATCCACAGTATTAAAAACGGGTTTATAAAGTCATAAACTCCTATTAAACAGCACCATTCTTTTAGAATCAAAACTTTGGTGTTAATTTTCATTTGAATTTCCATGTATTCATAGCAATAAGTAAATCGAGCTTTATATAGTATTGTCCAGCTTATGTTGAAGAATATGCAATCAGCCAATCAGGTTGACTAAGATCCGTTCATGGCATCTATGATTGTCCTAATGCAATGCAGATCCATCGTAAGTTCAAAAAGGTACAGTGTACAAAGTAGCAAATTTGACCTCCAAGGACCTGAAATAATACCCTTATGATACCCTTATGATACTAGTCACAAAAACAACTCCATTAACTTTGTGCTATGCCTTAGGTTGGAGATGTCATACACTAAGCCTCCATGATTCTTGTTCAGAACTGCAAGTTGGCTTAGACTGAACCTGCTTGGATAATTCTTCGCTGTATTGAGGGATGTTTCAATAAATCCAATTATCAATGCTTCGAGGACATACATCATACTATCAACCACGTGGCTGATCAATTGGATATCAAAGCCGATACCATAACCTACACAGCTGAAGAGTTCGATTGGTTACTGTTCAAGTGGGACTGTTTCAGTTTACAGTTTTCTCTTGCTTCAGTTCTAATTGGTATGACAGATTTATTGTTTGTTTCTATTTTCATTTTTCCCTTCTTTGGAGGGCTAATATGTATCTTAATTAGATGGCTGCTATGTAGCTGTACTAGTTATGGCTATTGTTTGCTCATAGCCATGGTTCTCTGTATTTTTCTCAACAGCTTTAATTCAATAAAAAAAAAACTGTGCTATGCAATTGTTCAAATAGACAACTTTCACCAACGAAAATTATAACTTTAGAATCAAACATACAGAATTAAAAAATGCAGTAATATGTATTATGACAATTCTACAACATAAATCCATTAAATAATTACTGCAGCAGCCCAAACCTGATATCAAGTTGACCTTCCATCAGAGAATTTCCTAAGAAGTTATGTCCTCAATCATAACCACGGGCTTCAAATGGTCTCTACCAGATTATACTCTAAAATGCTGTTTTACCATCCATATCACAAGAAACTCATTTCTATGCAAAAAGATAAAACAAGGCTATCATATATCACAAAGACAAATGGAACTTATATTTCAGGGATTTCTTCTGTCAGGCTGTGTATAGCTACTTTTGCTGGCACATAAAACAGGGTCATAATTGGGAATCAGTAGCGTGTAACAGTATTAAATAGTCAATATTTATTCTAGTGTATACGCTCGTGCATGACATATTGGCTATGTGTATTAAGTTGAAGCTTAGAAATACCTGCAGATTATCCTAGTTTGAGCTTAGCATGCCTTTAAATTCAAACTCCATATCGATACAGCAAAGAAAAGTAAATTATAAGCGCTGATGTCTAACTTGCATATTTGTATTCTAGATTTACAAATTTGTTCTGGCAGTTGAAACTGGAAATATGCAACAAATGGTGCATTGTTTGGAAAAGAGAGGGAAGAAAATTATTTAAAGTGGTTTATAAATGCACCTGAGACTGGTTCCTGCAATCATTTTGCATGCATGGCACAGAGAGGAAATAACAATATCAAGAAAAAACAATGTAAACTAACCCCATAAAGCGACAGATTTATTTCAAAAGACTAATCATTTCATTCTAATGCAAGAAATGAATCAGAATACTGAAGACAATCTTTGAATCTTACCGAGGAGGATATGGGTTCCTTCCCAATCCTCAGCCCATAAAGTTGCAGAATTATCACAAAAAAACTAATAGTAATACTAATCTTGTCATTCTAATGCAAGCAATAAAACAAACAATATAAATGATCTTTGAATCTTACCTGATAACTATGGGTTACCTTGCAGTCTGCAGCCCCAAAAAAAAAGAATAAAAATGCAATAGAACGAAAACATTGAAGTGCACAACAGAAAATGCACTTCTAATAATAATTATGGTATGATGCATGGAAGCTTACGGCGCACAATGTGCAATGGATTCTCGTTGTTAGGTTTAATGAAACCATAGACCATAAAATATCTACAACACTCTAAAGTAAATGGTAAAATACATATAAGATAATAAGTTCAACCTTGAGTGGTGCACAATCTTGAAATATAGAAATAATGATACATGATAACCTTTAAAATCTCAAACCCAGTAGAGAAGGTGTTTTACATGAAGACCTAATTGACTAAAAAAACAAAGTAAATATAGGCGAGCACCTGTAGGAATCAGAAACGAACATTGAAAGCCATGCTCCTTTATGTACTGTGAGAGGGATTTTCCCATATCTCCTTTTCTTAGTCTCTGCTATCAGAGTCTTTTCCATAAACAATGTCGATTGCTAAGGAAATTTTTCATACAGTATCCCTTGCCACTATAAGCTCATCGGAGTAGTCAGCATCAGTCGTTCCTGTTGCCAATGGAATCTCATCATTCTGATCTGAAAAATTGTACTTCTCACCAATAGCTCTGAGTAATTGATAGACCTCGTACATTGAAGGCCTTTCCTTAGGCCCAGACAGCACACACGCACAGGCGACCCTCAAGAATTGCAGAAGCTCATCATCGTGTCCTTCACCCACCAGAGATTTGTCAATAGCTTCCTTGACATGGCCATTATTTGAAAGCTGCGTAATCCAATCTACCAGGTTACCCTTGAAGCTTTCGTCTCCAGTTTCAACATCTATAGGCTTTTGCCCTGTGACTAATTCCAGAAGAACAACTCCGAAGCTGAACACATCTCCTTTCAAAGTAGCAACTAAAGTGCGCATGTATTCAGGAGCTACATACCCTAAATCACCAAAATCCCCATTGATAAAAGTGCTGAGATGGGTATCTACAGGATTCATAAGCCTTGCCAGTCCAAAATCCGTTATTCTTGGCTCATAGTCTTCGTCAAGAAGTATACTGCTTGAACTTATATTGCGGTGAATGACGCGAGGATTGCAACTGTGATGAAGCCATGCCAAACCTCTAGCCGCACCAATTCCGATTTTGAGCCTGCTAGTCCAGTCCAAGCTGTGCTCATTGTGCAAGCACTCCCACAAATTTCCCTTCACCATGTGTTTGTACACCAACAGCTTCTCTTGCCCGGCAACGCAGTAGCCCAGAAGAGGAACCAGATTCCTGTGCCTCAAGTGGGCCAAAGTATTCATTTCCGACTTGAATTGCTTCTCCGTTTGGGCAGAGGGTTTCAACCTTTTTATTGCCAGCACAGATCCATCCGCCAGAATAGCCTTGTACACGGTCCCTGTCCTTCCCGTGCCTATGATGTTCTCCGGGCTAAAATCATTTGTGGCGGTCATCAGATCTGCAAGCCTGATTTTCACAATAGGCTTCTCAAACATGTGGAGCTGAATGGACTTGGGGCCCTTAATCCTCTTTGCCCACTTGTTCTCGTCCTTGAGCGCCGCCAGTTTCTCCGGAGTTAGTCTGATAAAATACCACCAGAAGGCAAAGCCAAGCAAGCAAACTACCAATACTCCTGCAGCTGCTCCCCCAATAACAACGCCCATATTAGAAGAGCCGGTTGATGTACACGCCCTGTTTAAGGGTTTGCTGCATAGCCCAGTGTTACCCGAGAAAAGGTCGGTGCTATTACCGGACCACTTAGCGGGTATTGGGCCTGTAAGCATATTATTTGCAAAATTGAAGTCATTGAGCCGCTCCAGCCTCGTCAATTCCCATGGGATCGTGCCGCTAAGTTGGTTGTCATTCAGGCGAAGGACATTCAGGTAAGTACAATTAGCTAGCTCGGGGGGAATCAACCCAGTAAACTGATTTGACGATAAATCAATTTGGACAAGAAAAGGAAGCCATTTGCAGAGATCCCTTGGGATGGGGCCTGAAAGACTATTGCTAGAGAGATCCAAGTTAGTCATACTCCCACAATATTTCAAGCCGCTGGGGAAATGTCCCGAAAGCTCCATGCCGGGCAGCTTTGTGCTCAGCACTTTACCGTCGTCGTTGTGCCAGCACTGAATTCCCACAAAGTTGCAGATGTACCCCTGGCTGCTGTTCCCAAACCGCCAAGTGAAAAGGGACTGGTTTGGATCTGTCAATGCTGCTTTCGTCTCGTTGAGGCATCGTATGTCATCTTCTTCGAACTGAGTTTTTGGGGTGTCGCTGTAGCATAGCAGCGCCTGAAATAACACCCAACTCACCACAACAACACTTGGAATCCTGGCCATGGCTGAGCTTGTGCAGTGCAGTGCAGTGCAGAGCAGGCACGGCCTTTAACACTTGTTATTCCCAAAATCACTCCTCAGGCAGTTTTCCACGCCCTTTCCCAATTCCCAGCACAGGCAGGACTAAGAAGATGAAAAATCCATCCATGTCGGAAGTGTAAAATGAGGCATATTTTCTCTGCACACCCCTTCGTGCGCACCTTCCGATGGCAAATCCATGCTTGTTTTTTCTTCTGGGTCCGTTGGAAATTGGGAGAGTCAATAGAAAGAGGGACAGTGGGACCCTGGGCCGGGTGAGGAGGAAAATGAAAGCGAGAATGGGATGCTTCCGTAGACTGCCGCCCCAGTCAACACGCCATCCCGCTCTCCTCACCTAATCCCATACGTCGCTAAATTGAAGGAGATTTTTTCTCCTTTCCCTTAATTTTCCTACTTACAATAAACAATTGATTTGTGCATTTGGACATTGTGAATTAATTATTAAGTAATTATCTTACTTACAATAAATAATTACATTATAGTTTGATTTATGCATTTGGACATTGTGAATTAAAACTATTTAATTATTAAGTACTTCTGATTGATAAAATTCAAGTGTTTATAATAGTAAAAAAATCTTAAATATAAAGATCTTAATATTAGAAAAAAAAGATGAAATCTTACTTTAATTAGATGGAACCTCCTCATAGCTAGGTAACACCCAATCAAAAAATAAAACACTATTAAATATAAAAAACTTGTACCCAAGTAAAAACTATTTTAACCGAAGTAAACAATTAAAGAGATAATTAAAAATTTAGGATTGATTTAGTTGACTTTGTGGTAGACCTAATTAAGTCTTAAATTTATGGAATATGGATGGGGCGAAACCGACGGTATAGAGAAGGAAAAGATGTAATTGTGTGGTAGAGGGGAGGGGAGGTCAGTCAATTCTTCACTTTAGACAAGTCGGCCGTCAAAGTCTTGCATAGAAAATTCAATTACTTGTGTGATGAAGATTCCACGAACCCATTTCCTCCTTACCACACCCAGTCAAGTCAAACCACATTACCTTAGACTTCAATTTTCTATTACCCTCTAGTCAAAACTACTCCCTCAATTATCATTTTTTTCTTTAAAATTACTGTGAAATTTGTATATTTTTATTTAGATTTTGGATTTATATCAGTGGAATGTCTTAATATGAATATGTATATATTAATAATCGATAAGTTTTGTGTCAAATTTAGTTTATGATTTAATGTATTTTTTATTATTTTGTCTTAAGTTTGGTTTGTGATTTAATGTTTATTTTGATCATTTTATATTCATTTATATTTGTTTTTATGTATTCTATCTTTTTTTATTTTTATGTATATGTATTTTCATATATTCACCATTTACACATCATTTATTGCACTTGTATTCACACAAATTTCTATGTATTCACACCATGTCTTAAAATCAGAACTTTGTTGGTACCTTGAGATGAATCTTGAATGGGTTGAAATTGACCCCAAATTTTATAAATTCATAATCAAACATTTGGACAACTACTTTTTCCTACTAGTCATTATGAATTCACTTGTACACATTTATGTGACTTGATGTTATGTTTTGATATTTAAAGGCATCCATTTATACAATTAATACACATAAAAATATTTTTCAAACAAAGAGAAAACATTAGCGCACACTTCAATTTCTAAAGGATAATAGAAGGATTATCTCATATGGCATTCGCATGCTAGAGAGTGTTGTCTTTGATCATTTGCTAAAATTCATATAGTTGATCCAAATAGGGCATTAACCTAGAAGAACTTAACCTTGGCAATTTGGTAAACTTCCCTAAGCTGTTTGTATACAATGTGTTCACAAATCCACTACATAAGGGAGATGAAGGTGAAGAATTATTTGCCACCATTTGCTATCAAATTATTCTCATGATTTATAATTTATTTTTGTGCATCAAGTCATTCTCACAACACTCAAGTTTGATCCTAAGGGACTCAAATTTGACCCACAAAAGATTTTTGAGACTAACAAAACCTAAGGCATTCATTAGATGGTGAGCATTAATTTTATGTAGCATGACATTAGCACTAATTATACATCATTGTTCCCAAAGCTAAGTACCCTTGGTCCATAACAATTATTTTTTTTAAAATAACATTTCAATTCATTGACTTAGCTATCTTAATTAAATATAGGTTAAGTGTATGCTTATTATTTACATTTATCCAAATAGCCTAGATTATTTAAGTAAAGTGATTTTATTTTTACATTTTTGTTAATTAGACTTATCTTACACCCCCTAGGGTTTGACCTTCATTTTATTAGGGTTTTTATATATGATATTATTCTAATATTTTCCTATCATTTTATATTTTCTAGGGTTTGGATGCATCTTTGTTTACATGAGGATATCATACCAATTAGGCTTCAATATAAATTGATATATCTATTTGATCCCACCTACCCACCGTTGGATCATCTATCCTTATTTCTCTTCCTAGACTATTTCCTTAGATAATATGCATGCATGTATTTCTAAATTTTGACATGCTCCTAATTTTATTGCACACAATCCTTCCATTTTGATGCACTTGTTCTTTTTATCCTATGGATGGAGATGCCTTTTCTATGAAGTTTTTGTTTCATCATTTGTGTTTGTTTTGTTCCTTTGTAGAGTTGGTTAGTATTTTCTTTCCTCTTGTATATATTTTTTCACTTATCCATGAGTCACATTGCTTCTACTTTTCATATGGCTAGTGATAGTGGTGTACATGAGCATGATAATGATAATGATATTCCTAGTGAGAATATTATTCTACATCTCATGGTAGCTTTTCTTTTACATATATGCATTTTCCACCATGTTCATCCCTTGATTCATGTTTTCCTAAGGATTCTAATGATATAGATACATAATGTATACCTTCATTTAAGGATTCTAGTGATATAGATACATAATGTACTTTATCTCATGCATAATGATATACTTGTTAATTTAGGATTATCTATTTATGATGATTATCCTAGTGCGAGCAAGAATTCAAAATTTAGATAACAAAATAAATGTTTTCTATCTTGAACTAATGTAAACCTCAATTAAACAAAATAAAATTCAAGTAACAACATATAAATAAAGTTACCATACTTGAACTCCATGGTGAAGTGGATGTGTTCAATGAGTGTGATAAGATGTAATTGTTCAACCAAATTGCTATAAAATATGGGTAGGATATACAAATTTCTATCAGATTATTCCTATGAGTTATAGTTCACTTTTTTGCATAAGTCATTCTCACAACACTCAATTTTGATCCCATGGAACTCAAATTTTACCCACAAACAAATTTGAGACTACAAAACCTAAGGCATTCATTAGAAAGTGAGCGTTAAATTTATGTACATCAACAACTAAATTATGCATGACATCAACAATAATTATTCATTATTATTCCCAAAGCTAAGTACCTTGATCCATAATAATTAATTTCTAAAAATAGCATTTCAATTCATTAACTTAGCTACCTTAATTAAATCTAGGTTAAAAGTGTATGCTTATTATTTGCATGTATCCAATCAACCTAGATTATTTATGTAAAGTGATTTTATTTCACATTTTCTACGAAGTGAACTCATCTTACACTCCCTAGGGATTGGCCTTCATTTTCATTAGGTTTTTCATAATTGATGTTATTCTAATCTTTTCTTGTCATTTTAAAATTCTTAGGGTTTGGATACATCTTTGCTTATATGAGTGTATTATTTGCATTGATATATCTTATGATTCCACCTACCCACCCTATGATCATTTATCCTTATGACTCTTCCAAGACTATTGTATTGGTTGATATGCATGCATATATTTCTAGTTTTTCTCATGTTCCTACTTTTTTTGCACACAATCCTTCCATCCTTGATGCACTCAATATTTTTATCCTATGGATGGGGATGCATTTTCTATGAAGGTTTTGTTCCATCATTTGTGCGTGTTTTCTTTCTTTGTAGAGTCAGATAGTAATATTTATTTCCTCTTGTATACATTTTATTCACTTATCTATAAGTCTCATGTTGCTTCTACTTTTCATATGGCTAGTGATAGTGTTGTACATGAGCATGAGCATGATAATGATATTCCTAGTGAGCACATTATTTCTTTGTCTCATGGCAGCTTTTTTTACATCTATGAATTTTCCACCAATTCCTCACTTGATTCACATTTTCCTAAGGAGTCTAGTGATGTAGCTACATAAATTTTACCTCCATTTAGATATGGTGACAATGCACTGTCTCCCATGCATAATGATATACTTGTTAATTTAGGATTATCTATCCATGATGATTTTCCTAGTGTGAACAAGAATTTATAATTTAAATAAGAAAATAAAATGCTTTATATTATGAACTAAAGCAAACCTTACATTAAACAAAATAAAATTCAAATTACATGTAAATAAATAGAGTTACCAAACATGAACTCCGTGATTAAATGGATGTGCTCAATGAGTGTGATAGGATGTAATTTTCAACTGTTCAAAATATGGACAATGTATACTTGTGTATTCGCATTGATCTTTTTGGAAGCTTTGAAGCTTCATTTATAGTTTTTTATTGAGAGGATAAAGAATAGAGATTTGTTTGGAAGATCTATAGTGTAAGTTTCTTGAACTAAATTTACTTGGATAGATGGATGGCTATGGTTAAGTTTGTTCAAAATGAAGGGATGAGGTTGTATAGTTAATAGAGAAAAAATCACAAGGAATTAGTGGCACCCAAAAATAAGAGAGAAAAATTAGTTGATCATTTTTTTGGGGTGATGGATGGAAATAATTAACAATGTGATGTGAATAATAAAATTAAGTAATAAAAATTATTTAATTATATGTGAGATGTTAAGCTAGACTAATTAAATTAATTTTTTATTTTATTTTTTTATCGATCAAAATGGCATAGCCATATGGAATAATATTATATTGAGAGTTGGAAAATACATCCACATCCCTATGAGATGAAAACTAGAACTTACATAGGCTCCATTCATTTAAGCAAAGATCCAAACCTAATATAACATAAGCTTAAGGAATCTAGTGACTTTGGACATATCCAAAAGGCCCCATAGAATGAAATACCTTAACCAATTGCTCAAAATAGACTTGAACTATAATATAACATTTTTTAGTATACAAAAAGCCTCACAAAACATAACATTTATTATCCATTACAACTCCCACTAGAACTGGCAACATTGGCAATGAGAGGTAATGAGGGGGGAAAAGGATGCATACCATCTTTGATATGATTGAGAAAAATATAGATTGAATTAAATAAAATTATAGATTTGATATAATTATTAAGACAAAGAGGAGTAATGGTGTTTCAAAGAAAATATAACATGAATACCATGATGGGATGGTGAGTATGAATAAGTTGTGCTTGGGATTTTTACTTAGGATTTTGCTTGATCTATTGGATTTTGAATTTAATGTGCCCCAACTATTTAAAGAATAATTAGGGATAGTAAATAGAGATTCCCCCTCAAGAGGGAAAGAAAGTGTAGAGATCATGGATGGACTCTCAAAAGGAGAAAAGGATTAGAAAGAAGCTTGGCCAAGATGTAAAAGGAGAAAAAGGGATGAGAAAATTTGAACGGGAGGGGTGAAGAATAGGTAAAGGTCCCCTTGGATAGTTAGTTAGAGAAATATCGTGGGATTTATAGATAGGTACATGCCAATGATTTTGAATTGCTAGTGTTAGCAAGGTATTTTACCTAACTAGTTTACCTCTTAGGTCCTATTCACACTAGTTTGCTTAGATTTACTTATGGAATTTTTAGGGCATTATCATTTTATGTCTTAGGATATAATATTAAGACACATTTCATAATATTATGTATTCCTATGTCTCACCTTAGCCTATATAATCAAGGGGTTCTCATTGTAATCTCATTCTATGACAAAATCATATCCATGTATTCATATTGCACATATGGATCCTTTGATAAAATGCATTATTCTCTCATGTTTGGCCTCTCTTGTATTTTCATTAAAGCTCCTAGATCTTGGGTGACTAAATCTATAGCCAAATATTGCATGCTATGGAGTATTATATTTTAATCTCTTACAAGGTATCAGAGCTTGTGGGATTGTTTCATTAGTCTTATTGAGAGATCTATGTTATAGACATTGGTTGTTCTTGAAAATTCAAGTAGGATCTTCTCTTACATCATATGATGACCAAGAGAATCAAAAAATTAATAGAAACATCATATTCTGGAGGGGTTCCTCTTTGTTCAGTTTTGTATTACAAGTTCATTTTGGAGCATATTGGTGTAAATCTAATCTCACTATTTAGTTTAGGGTGTCTAATAAAATTAATTTATCCTTTTATTTTAACCAAATTAGAGATTGGAGACCAAATCTACAAGGATTTGAAATTGAGAGGTGGTTACATTTTTGGATCATATTAAGTCAAACCTAACCCTGCTATCGTATCCAAAGGCCCAAGAACCTAATATTAACTACCAAACTGTCAAAATTAAACACTTTTTCCTTGGCCCATCAAAGATAATTTTCTTCTTGACTTGATCGTATGAATTGTACCATGAGAATCTTCTTGTAAAATATTCTATGTGTAATACATGGCTTCATCCTTTGTGTAGGCACTATCAATTCATATGGGAATATTTTTTCTATTCTATTTTTTATTTAAATTTTTTAGAATTTAAAAAGAAATAAATAAAATTGTGCATATGTTATTGGTATAATAGGCTACTACAAACTTGTAGATCCATAGAAATACACCAACACTCTAGGGAACATCATGACACAAGTGACCCCACCACTTGATACCACCTAGCCAATCAATCACTATTATATTTTGATAATATAACCTAGTAGAAATCACTATTAAATAGTTATAGCTTCATTCACACTACCTTTTCTAACATTCATGTGATTTTGTATCATCAAACAATGGTTTTGCTTCCATAGGGAAGTTTTTGTAGAATCTAAATTTTATTTTTGGATCAACAAGAATATTCCATCCATAGAAGCATATGCCATTAATCAACATATGTTTCAATGTAATCTTACATTAGCTAACATCATCATTTTTCACCCCTACTAGCCCCCTACTCAATTGGTAGTTTTGATTTGGTACCTAAGGGTAATCTCACAATATTGAGACCCACTTTTGGGACAATGAAGATTTTTGGGGGAGGAGGGATGTTTTTAGAAAACACCTTTGAGTTAAGAAAAATCTTTGCTCGAAGGACCTTCAAGCAAAGGTATGCATCTTAATACTTTCGAGGGAAGGTAAAGGCCATTAAAACATGTTTTTACATAGTGATCTTCACTCAAAGAAGCCTTCGAGTGAAGGTTTAGCCCTTGTTTGAAGGTACCTTTGTTCAAAGGTCCTATGAATGAATGGGTTAAGTATGACAGCTTTGGCCTTTGCTTCAAATTTTCCTTAGAAAGTCTAGTTTCAAACCCCTAGTTGGACCTTCAGATGTAGTTAACTTGACAAGATATTTTGCAAGATTGTAGCTGTTGAAATAAGCTTTCCAACAAGTATAGTTTTGATATGTTTTCATTTTATCATGTATTTAATTTCAAGTTTTATTGAACATAGTTTTTTCACCGAACATCAAGTTCTTTATTCTACATAGGTGGAAAAATAGTAAACCATTGTAAAAAAAAATTAAAAATACCTTTGCCCTAGGTATTGATGTCCTTATTTCACCAAAAAGAAAAGAAAATTGAATTTTAATATATACACAACAAGTTATGATGGATGAAATACACCTATGTCCAAATTATAGTTACAGTGACTTCAAAAATCAATTTTATATATATATATATATAACAAAAAGTTATGAAAAATATCCATGGCCTAGATATTGATGTTAATAATCTATATTTTAAAAATTAGACTTTTATCCTTTTTAGAAAAGAAGTTATGTTGGATGACATAAACATTACTTTCTAAAAATGTTGTTTACTATTTAAAGCTAGCTATTAAAGGAGATGTTGAGAGATTCATGATTTATATAAAAAAAAAATTAAAAATATATATATTTAGAATCTACACATAAATTGCCGCAAATCGCTAGTTCACATCATCTTCAATTTTTTAATGTTTTAGCTACTATAGGTCTCATAAGGTGAAGATTAAATTAAAAATGTTGATAGAAATGTCCATGTTGGCCAAAAAGTGGGACTCATTATTGTGGGATTACCCCTAATCTTCAAAGGTTCATTTCTAAGTCATATGAGCTCCTTTTTGTGAGATTTATTTATTTATTTATTTGGGGTAGAATTTTATGAGTTTCACAACAGTGTAGATGATTTTTTTAACTTTGGTATCTAATATTTTAAAAAATTATAGATTCTCATAGGTGTTGCTAAGTAATTCTCGTTTTGGAAACTTTTAGGGCTTCGTTTGGGCTTGTAAGTTACAATAATTTTCAGTGCAATTTTTTTAAAGTTCATAATTTTTCATGTAATTTACAATGGTGTAATTATATATATATTAGTTGGTATTATTTTTTCATAGTCCATCAATTACAAATATGTAAGCTTCTGGATTCAACTGTGTAAGCTTTTTAGATCAACGTTTTGGTCTTTTGCACTCCTATCTCACATTCTCCTCTTCTTAATGATGGGTCACTAGGTGTGATCTGAAATGTCAATCTAAAAAACTAGAAGCTCACATATTTCTTTAGATATATTTATTCTATAAAATCATATTTTCATTTCTATGGCCAAATTTTCCATTTGTGATGTACTAAAATCATATCCACTTCATTGATTTAACAAGTGGTACCTATAATCACACTAAGTATGAAGTGCCAAGATAATATGTTGTTGGGAAATCTTTGATTGAGTAATTTAGGGGGTAATCTTGTGGTGGTTGATTTCTTTCATTTATTTGCTGTGTGTTCTTGCAATGGGAAAAACTCAAATCAAGAACTCTTAACTCCATGCAATTATCCCCCATAAATAATCAGTATGGAATTATCTATTGGGAAAAGGGTGTACATGATAAAAAAAAATTATTATTAAACGTATTGATACTAGTGCAAATACAATATGGAAGATCAATCATCAAAAACATCTTGGTTGCATTTGTTTATTAGTCTCTTTTGATTTACAATTTCATCTTGAATCATGCAAAACACCTAAGGAGGCTTGGGAGACTCTTAAAAAATCATGGTAAAATTGAGTAGATTGGGGGATATCAGATTCATAATGATTTAATGAATCTTGATCCAATTTTTTTTTACCACATACAAGACTATATCTCTAATATTAAGCAACTAAGAACACAACTAAAGGATTGCAAAATTAATAAGGAAGATTTATAATTAATTCTAAATGTGTTATCTAAGCTCGGTTGGGAAGCTAAGGGCTAATGATTGAGGTGGTTAATACCTCCTTCTCTTCTAGCTCTGCAAGACCAACGGGGGTTTTCCCTAAGATGCTAAATTAATGGTTGAAACATTAAACGAAACCTTACAAAAAACTATACCCACTACACAGTGTATCCCAATATTGGTGTCACAATATACCTATGTGCTAGTTTGGACAAGTAAGGTTGAGCATCTTACTAACAGATAATTTACCATATAAGTTTTTAAGAATGAGTTTATGATTCACCATTGTAATTTTGTATTCATTCAAACATGGTAGTAAAACACACAAAAAATAAAACTTAAAAGGTTTTTGAGTTAATTTGTTTGGAGTGTGTTGAGGATGATAAGAGAGAAATCCAATCATAGATTGGTGCATTTATCCATTGGACAAAAAAGCCTCTAGATTTAATAAAACATGTAATAACTAAAAATAAGGTAATGACTAAATCAAGTCACCACAAAAGACTATGCCTTTTGAAATGCATAGGCAAGTTGGGCTCTACACATTCACTTAGACAGACAATAGATGGTTGTAGAATATTAAGAGTCTAATTAGTAATCCTCAAGCATACCCACACATTTCCTTTATTATATTGAAAAGACACCATGCAAAGGATTTACATAAATTTTACAGACTTTCGATTAAAAAACTTATCAATTATACATCTAGAAATGCATACCATACATAAGGAGACACTCTGCTAAGGTCGATTCTTCCTTTAATCACACAATATTAAAAGTTTTCAAATGTTATTACAAGCTTGGGATCAAACCCAAATCATTACAATGCAAAATGGCATACCCATAATTGGAATCTAAAACCTAGGGTTTCTTATGAATATATTTCTTTAATTGGATTTAGAATTGTTTCTCTCTTTTTGGTCTCTATTCTCTTCCTCCTTTTTGAATCTCTTTGAAAATAGGAATTTTCTTCTTTTACCTCATCAAGATACATTAGGACTAGGATCTAAAATGTTAGAAATTATACAAGCCCCCATGCTTGTGTGTACCACACATGCCTAGTTCCCATAATGAATTCATTCCCCTGCATTAATGAGCACACAAACAAGGAACAAAACCCTATAAAATCTGTAGCAAATTATGCCCAAGAACTGGTACTTGATAGAAAGGAGGCCTGAGAACTATAAATAAGCATGGGCACTACCTTATCCCACTTAAAATTATTGAGAAATGTATTTAAGATCATCCTTGTAGCCCCAAGAATCAAATCTGGCAATTGGGTAAGTGCAAGAAGTTGAGTCCACTTCTAGTAGAAGTGTCATTTTTCAACTTTAAAATATGTACCCATTTATTTTTTAGAATAGGTACCCATTTTAAAGTGGGCACTCATTCCAAAAGGTTTGAAAATCACAATCCATGTTTCTCATTTGGATTTAGGCTTAGAAAAGGAATGGTAACCCAACCCTTAGCCTTGGACCTACAAGTACAAGGTCATGATAATATCAAGAGAAAAAACTAACTATGTCAATATGGCTGACAGTTTTTTTTTCAAAATTATTTTATTAAATTAAAACCTATTTTGAATGAGATTGTGTAGATTCTAAATATGTAATTTTTTCCAATTAGATTATTTTTTCTCTTTTTTTCAAATATTTTTTTATGAAATTGGCCCATAAACCTAAAATATCAGGTTTTTTTTATTATTTTAATAACTTTTTATTAAAATAACTTTTTGAAAAAAAAAATGTATGTGAATAATATTCATACAATTCTTTTCAATTTCAAAAATAAAAAATAAAAAAATGATAAGTTTAGGTAATCTTATGTGTGACATACACGTGGGTTTTTTGAAACAATAATTATGGCTAGTAAAAAATTAACAAAAATATATATATTTAAAAAAATTACAAAAAAATATCATGAACATTCTTCAATGTGCTAGAGATCATTTCCTAGAAGGATTTAAAAAATACAATTATTTAGGTCAAAATATGGATGGCGTACACATGCATGGTATGGTAAAAAAAAAGTGACTTTTAAATAGTGGTTTTTAGACATGCCTATTGGAAATCAATTTATATCATCTAGGTATTAAAAAAAAATTCATATTTGGAAACTAGACTCCGAGTACTACATTTCATTTTACTAAATTTTTTTAATATTTGGTCTTTAAGTGCTTCAAATTTTTAGAACAATTTTGACAAATTATGAAAATCAAGGAAAACACTTCCACTTTTTGGCCAAAAAGTGGACTCAACTTCTTGCACACACCCAGTTGAGAGATTTGTTGCAGCATTAATGGTGAAAACATGAAAACTTCATAGAATTCCCAAAATTCCAATTAGGTCTTGAAACCTTTACAAGATCCTAAGGCAGAAAGAACTAGAGGGTGGGAGTGGAAATAGAAATTAGATTTGGAATATTGGGCTAAAAATCCAAAATTTTGAGAAAAGTCTAAAGTCTTGACAAGGAAGGATATTCGGATTTGAGAAACCAAAACAAATCATAACTTTTGGACCAAACTAGCAAAAAAAGAGACCAATTGGGATCAGACCTTTACAGACCTTTGGTCTAAAAGTTTTGTTAGGACCTTAATTCCTAATGGGATAGGAAAGAAGAAAGGGGGGATTGATCGAGATTAGGAATCCAAATCAGATACATACCTCTCAGACCTTAGGTCTAAATGTCTTGTCGAGACTTGAAGTCCCGAAAAGGATGAAAGAATAAATTTGATTAAGTCAAGAATCGCAACAGACTTAAATTTTTTTATTGATTCCCAACATGCCATGTGGCATCATTTTCGTGCTTCCATAGGCTGAAGAGGAACATGCCACATGGAAACATTTCATGCTTTCATGGGTAGAAGCTAAGCTTTCTTCAAAATTCATGCGAGCTCGTGGAAATCGAATCCAATGACCACATTGAGACCCAAAGTCCTAATGGAGTGAGAGGAAAAGGCGGGGGTGAGACTTTAGAAAATTCATGGACCTTTCAAACTTAGGTCTAAAATTTCAATCGAAACTCGAAGTCCCGACAGGTTGGGAGAAGACAACATTGATCGAGATCAAGAATCTTGATCAAACTTGGAACTTTCAGACCTTAAGTCTAAAATTCCAATTGGGACCTAAAGTCTTAATTGGATAAAAGAAGAAAAAGGGAAGAGTGGGATTGGGATTCAAGAGAACACTTGGGCATTAGTCCAAGTGTCTATTTGAGACTAAATCCTCGTCTAACAAAAGAAAAAATAGAAGAAGGCAGAATCAGGGAAGAACATGCAAATTTGGACTTGGTCCAAATGTTTGTTTTATAACCCAAATCCTCGAAAGGACTTGAAGAAGGAAAGAAAGAAAGGGGAAAAAGGCTATATTCTAGATATTTTGTAAAATGGGTTTTTGAACAAAGCCAAACAAAGGGTTAATACAACCACTAGAGGTACTTGAATTGATACACCATTGATATTTCTCAGATTGGTCATAATTGATGGGGATCACAAGGGGATAAAATAGGGAAATATAAATTCACTTAAATTTATAGGTGCCAACATTAACTCCACTTGGGGATGTGTGTCTCTTGCAGGCATAATGAGAACCCAAATCTCTGGGAAGTAGACCAAAAATGGGGAAAGACAAGGACTGGGACTGACATACATAGCATCATGACAAACAATGGTCATGACTAAACAAAAGAACACAACACAAAATAACATATGATACAAAGGTTTAGAGAACCTAACATTTCTGAGAAATAGTGCTTGAGATTTTAACCATGAGCTAGAAGCTCCATGAAATATCCATCAAGGCTCCTGAGGTAGTGGAAGGAAGCTAAGGTAGCAGAACAACTTCCTACACTAATCTTGAGAGGAGAATAATGCAAAAAATTTATAGATCTTTAACAATTACATAAACTTAAATAGAAATAAACACAAATACCATGCATACCATGACACAGTGATTTACGTGGGGAAAACCCTTTCAGGAGAAAAACCCCACACTCCAAAAGCAACCCAATATATTATTCGACAATCACAAATATTACAATATACTTGTAGAGCAAGATTCTCATAGGAGTATCACCACTTAGAGATCCAAAGACAACACGACTGCTATTAGACTCTTAGAATACACCACTCTCTACCACAACCGTAATACAATGCCCTCATAAAATAGGGTTACATTCTAGGTCAAGATAAGCCAACAAAATATCTGTCATTAGATTTAAAATTTAATAACGAACGGTCTAGATTTACAATACATCACTATTTAATATATGTCGATCATTTTAGAAGTTTCCTAAAAAAGTTAACATAATCACATTTTGCTCATTGTTGTCATTGCATACACCTATCGGTGTAACTAGGAAATATATATACATCCTATCAACAATAAACCGTATATAATTGCAAGGTTGAGACACATTTTCCCAACAAATCTCCCACTTTTCGAACACCTTGCAAGAGCAACGTGAGGGTGTAAACATCATCTCTTTAATTGCTAGGAGTCAAAAGGCCCATAGTCTTTGAACACCATCTAAAATTCTTTGTGCTCACAGGATTAGTTAAAGAATCAACAACATTCATCAAAGTCTTTACCTTAACTAGCTTCACCCTACCATCTTCAACCATATCTCTAACAAAATGATATTGTACATCAATGTGCTTGGTCCTGGCATGAAATGTCTGGTTCTTGGCTAGACATATCACACTTTGACTATCATAATAAATTGTCACTGCACCTTGTTTTATTCCAATATCTAAGCACAATCTCTTAAGCCAGATGGATTCTTTACAAGCGTGAGTAGCTATCATATACTCTACTTTAGTAGTGAACAAAGCAACCACAGTCTATCACTTACTCATCCAACTAATTGCACCACCAAATAAAGTAAACACATAAGCATTGGTGGATTTTCTGCTATCAACATCACTTGCTCAGTCTGAATCCACATAGCCATGAATATCAAAGGAAATTTCATCTTCAATTATATTACTATGATAACATAAGGAATAATTTGAGGTACCCCGTAAATATCTAAAGAATATTTTAACTACATCCCAATGAACTCTACCAAGATTAGACATATATCTGGAAAGAACTCCCATTGCTTGGGAAATGTCTGGTCTAGTACAAACCATATTATACATCAAACTTCCAACTGCACTCTGGTAAGGCACTCTATCTTCCATTTCTAATGGGGATGTGGGACAATCTAAAATAGATAACTTTGTTCCAACTAAAACAGGAACACACAATGGTCTAAAATCCTGCATATCAAACCTTTATAAAACTGAGTTGACATACTTACTTTGGCCAAGCCATAGCTTTCTGTTCACTCTATCTCTTTTAATTTCCATCCCAAGAATGTGTCTAGTTGCACCAAGATCTTTCATTTCAAATTTAGTAGCAAGTTGAGCTTTCAGTTTTGAAATCATACCTTTCCCTCTACCAATAAATAACATATCATCAAGATATGATACAATAAACAGAAAATGATCACCATCAGTTTTATAATAAAAACAATGATCTGATTTAGAATGCTCAAATATCAAACTCAACACATATGTATCAAATTTCCGGTACCACATCCTAGGACTCTGTTTTAAGCCATACAAATATTTCTTCAATTTATAAACCAACTTACTTTTACCTTTCACCACGTAGTGCTCTGGATGTGTCATATAAATACCCCCCTCCAAATCACCATGAAGGAAAGTAGTTTTCACATCCATTTTCTCAATCTGTAAATCATAAGCAACCACAATAGAAAGCAAAAATCTAATGGATGTCATTTTTGTAATCGGAGAAAATATCTCACCATAATCAACATCCTCAACTTGAGAGTAACCTTTCACAACCAACCTTTCTTTGTACTTCTCAATACCTCCATTAGAACCAATATTTTTCTTGAAAACCCATTTAAAACCAACAAGTTTTCATCCTTTAGGAAATGGTACAAGATCCCATGTATCATTCTTTTTCAAAGATGGCATTTCTTCATCCATAGAAATCTTCCAAGATTCTGCATCATTCATACTTAGTGCCTCTTCACAGATCTGGGTTCATCCATGTTAGTATTCAAAGCAAAAATACATCTCCAATCATCAAGTGAATACCTTTTAAGTGTTTGTCTATGTCTTGTGGACCTACAAACAAGTTGATTTGGAGGTTCTTCCTCCTCTTCTAAAGATCCAGAGTTAGATGAGCTCTCCTCAACTTCTTTTCTATCCTTGGGCCTTGATTCAACTTTCTTAGATGTAGGAGGAAATTGAATCACATCTTTCTATTTACTTTGTTCTAGCTGAAATGTAACAAAAGAAGGATTAGTTTCTCTAAAAATAACACTTCTATTATGTATTACCTTCTATGCAATAGGATCCCAAAGCTTGTATCCTTTCACACCATAACTATATTCGATAAAGATACATTTCATAGCCTTGTTCTCCAACTTTGTTCACTTCTCCTTTGGCACATGTGCATATGCCTCGCAACCAAAAACTCTAAGATGTCTTAATAAAGTATTGCAACCTAACCATTCCTTGACCATTCCTCTATAGGCATCTTATTAACAAGAGCTAATGTAGGAGACCTGTTAATCAGGTAACAGGAAGTGGCAACAGCTTCAGCCCAAAACCTTTGTTCTAGACTAGCACCACTCAACATACTCCTAGCCTTCTCTATTAGTGTCCTGTTCATTCTTTCAAAAAATCCATTCCTGTTGTGGAGAATATGGAGTTGTCTTTTGTCTATGAATACCACAATCTTTATAGAATTTATCAAAATTATTAGAGAAAAATTCACCACCATTATTGGTTCTTAAACATTTTATTTTCTTTCCAGTTTGCAACTCAACCATTGCTTTAAATTCTTTAAATCGACTGAAAACTTCATATTTACTCTTTAGAAAATATACCTGTGTCCTACTATAATCATCAATAAATGAAACATAATATGTGGATTTACCAATCAAAGGAACATCTATAGGACCAAACACATCAGAATGAATAAGATCCAATACACCACAAGATTTATGAGAACTCGAGTAAAACTTAATGTGGTTTTTTTTTCCATAAATGCAATGCTCACAGAAATCAAATTCAAGATTACAATTAGACAAACCTTCAACAAGGTTTTTATTTTTCAAGGTCCTTAGACCCTTTTCTCCAATGTGGCTGTCTCTAATGCCATAACATAGTTTTCTCTATAGGTAAATTTGTTTAAGAAGAAAGAGCACCCTTGGGTACCTAAAAGCCATGACCATATGTTGAAGGTGAAACCATCACTTCTTCCACGGACTTGATTTCCACAGAAGTACAATTGTGCTCAACAGTGCATGTGTCAAGCTTATACAATGTGTCATATTTGACACCTCTAACAATCACCATAGCACCTTTGACCATCTTGCATCCTGCATTAGAAAATCCAACCTACACACCCACATCTATTAGTTTGCTCACAGATAACAAATTTTGTGGTAATCCATGGATATGCAATACACCATTAATCCTTTTTATTCTACCATCAGGAAATATGATTTTAACTTTACCATGACCAACAATGTCTAAATGAGAATCATCACCCAAGTACACCTTACCTCCATCAAATTCTTCATATTTAGAAAACCAATCTTTATTAAAGGTCATATGGAAAGATGCACCTGAGTCAATTAACCATGCATCATTACCTACACGAATTGCCAAAGCTGCAATGAATGTATCACCATATTGCTTCTCAGACTCAGAATTAGAATCAAATTTCTTCTTTTTCTTCTTCTTTTCTTCTTTGCATTCCTTATGACCATGCCCAAGCTTACTACAGTTCCAACAAATAACTTTGGACTTTCTAGGAGATTTAGATCTCCCCTTGGACTTAGATTTGTCATGCTTCTCATTCTTCTTGCATTTTTCCTTAGGTCTTCCATGACCATTTAGGGTCTCCTTGGCAGTGATGGAAACCTTCCTCATTTCTTTAGAAAGCAAAGAATCCACCACATCTTTAGTCTTCAAAATAACAAAAGTGCTCCCAATAGCCATAACAAGAGAATCACATGAAAATCAGGCAAAGAACAAAGTAGGATCTAACATTTCTCCTCCTCATCCATTTTGACACCAACTGATGCCAATTGATCCACCGACATATTGAATGCTTCTAGGTGGTCTATAATTCGTCCACAGGTGCTGCCACAATAGTGTGTCTCACTTTTGGGATGTGCTGATTTTTGCTTGAAATCACTATTTTTAGAAAAACTAATGATTTAAGCCCTGAGAGGCTCTATCTAAATGGTTTTAATTGAAGAGGGATAGATAAGACCCCCTTAGATCAAACCCCCTTGGATATAAACCCTCTAGTATTAAATCATACCCACAATGGAGTCTCCTTCGCACCTATCAAAATGTTGGCAAAAAACCACTTTTTCTTTACCTTTTGAGGGATTAAATAATGTCATTTAAAATTTATATTTTGTAAGATTTTAGCCCTCGAAACTAGCTTTCCAACAAGTATATATTTGATATATTTTCATTTTATCATGTGTTAAATTTTTAATTTTTACTAAACATAGGTTTTTCTTCAAACATCAAGATCTTTGTTGTACAAAGGTGGAAAAGAAGTAAACCATTGTAAAAAAATTTCAAAAAATACCCTTTCCCTAGGTATTGATGACCCTATTTCACCCAAAAAATAAAAAATGTATTTCGATATATACACAAAAAGTTAGGTTGTATGACACACACATATGTCCAAATTATAGTTATAGTGACTTCAAAAATTAATTTAAAAAACATATGCAACAAAAAATTATGAAAAAATATCCTTTCCCTAAATATTGATGTTGAGAATCTATATTTTAAAAATTAGAATTTAATCCTTTATAGAAAAAAAGTTATGGTGTACGACACAAACATTACTTTCTGAAAATGTTGTTTTTTGTTTAATACTAGTTATTAAAGGAGATGTTGAAAGATTCATGATTTATTTCAAAAAATTTGAAAAATAAATTATTTATAATCTACACACAAATTTCCACAAATCACTAGTTCACATCATCTTCAAATTCTTAACAGTTTAGCTGCTATAGGTCTCAAAAGATGAAGATTTAGTTAAAAATATTGATGTAAATGCCCATCTTGGGAAAAAAGTGAGACACGGTATTTTGATGCCAATTGATCCACCGACATATTGAATGCTTCTAGGTGGTCTATAATTCATCCACCCTCTTCCATTCTAAGGAATACAACTTCTTCCTCAAGAAAAACTTGTTCGTGCTAAAGATTTGACCTAATACATCTCACCAAGCTTCTTCCATAATTTTTGTGCACAGGTCTCTTCATGGACATTAATTAAAATAGATTTTGACAAGTACAATTTGATTAGACGCTTGGCTTTATGGTCCATAACATCATATTGAGAAGCTTGAGTAGGATCTACATGCCTTGAAACATTCTCATCAACAACATCCCATAGATCTCGATCTATCAAAAAATCCTCCATCTTTAGCTTCCACATCTCAAAATTATTTCCAGAAAATGTCCCCACCTCTATTCTCCCTAATGAACTTGCCATCTGAAAATTCCTGCAACAAGATCACAAAGTGTCTTCTGCACAAGCTCCCACTCAAATTTGGATTAGTTCAAAAAACCCAACAACCCACAATTGAAACCAAAGGTGATCAAGCTTTGATACCACTTGTAAGGAAGCTAAGGTAGCATAACAACTTCCTACACTAATCTTGAGAGGAGAATAATGCAAAACTTTTACAGATATTTAATAGTTACAAAACTTAAACATAAATAAACATAAATACCATGCATACCACGACATAGTGATTTATGTGGGGAAACCCCACACTCCAAAAGTCACCCAATATATTATTCAACAATCACAAAGATTACAATATACTTGCAGAGCAAGCTTCTCACAGGAGTATCACCACTCAGAGATCCAAAGACAACACGAACCCTATCAAACTCTCATAATACACCACTCTCTACCATAGTCATAATACAACGCCCTTGTAAAATAGGGTTACATTCTAGGGAAAGACAGGACAACAAAATATCTACCATTAGATCTAAAACCTAATAATGAATGGTACAAATTTACAATACATCATTATTTAATGTATGTCGGCCATTTTAGAAGTTTCCTATAAAAGTTAACATGCTCACATTTTGCTCTTTACTACCATTGTATACACCTATTAGTGTAACTAGGAAATATATATATAAATATATATACATCCTATCAACAATAAACCATATATAATTGCAAGGTTGAGACACATTTTCCCAACATGTAGAATGTTCCTTGATCACATTCTTCAGTAATTTGATAGGGCCTAAACCATAAGGCATCAAATTTTCCATGTTATCCTTTGTCTTCTAGCCTAGAATTTCACATGAGCACAAGATCCCCAATTTGAAACTCCCTCTTGGAAACCCTCTCATCAAAGAGGTACTTCACCTTTTGTTACCTAAATAAATTTCTCTCATGGGAACCCCTCCTAGTTTCTTCTAATTCAGTCAACTCATGTATTCTTTTGGAGACAATATTTTCTTCTTCTCCTTCTATCTGTTGCAACAACTTTTAGACTAGAAATTCAAGGCTAATTGGAAATTTGGCTTCAACACCATATAGTAGTTCAAATGGAATCTTCCCAATATCCTTCTTGTAGGTCACCCTATCTGCCCAAACAATAAATTTTAACTTATCATCCCACCTTTTCTTGTTTGCATCCAAAGTTTTTCTAAAGATATTCATGATATATTTGTTTCTTGATTCAGCTTGTCCATTTCCTTGTGGATGGTAAGGTGATGAACATGTTAAAGATATCCCATATTGTGAACACATGCCAATAAAATCCTTGGATCTGAAACACATTGCATTATCAACAACAATTCTTGATGGCACCCAAAATCTGGTGAGTATGCTATTTAGCAAAAAATCAATCAATATCTTTGAGGTTGCATTTCTTGTAGGAATTGCTTCTGCCCATTTTGTAAAGTAGTTAGTGGCCACTAGTATCCACTTATATCCATTGCTAGAATTTTCTTCTATTTCCCCTATGAATCCAATACCCCATTGCTGGAATAGAGCCTCTATTGAAATGGTTGTAAGGGGAAGTGCACCTAAAAATTTCAACTTGCCAAAAAACCTATGACAAGCATCACATCCTTTTACAAATTTGGCCAAATCCTTGAATAATTTTTTCCACCAATAACCCATCATCATAACCTTATGGGTAGTGGTTTTTGACATATAATGTCCATCACATAATCCATGGTCACTTTCCTCTATAACTTTTATTAACTGCTCCAAATTTAAACATCTTAGGAGTACACCATAAAGGTTTCTCCTCGTCAATTGTCCTTAGAGCAACACATACCTTTGAGCCTCAAGTTTCAAATTCCTCTTTTTCTTATCATTCAATTCAGGAGGAAAATTCATGTTTTCTAAATAAAATACAATGTCTTTATACCAAGGGAAATCCTTCAATTGACATGAGATGAATTAGAGGTCAAAGTTTTCTTGGTGGACCTCAGCAACATCCAAGTTTTCCTCAACCATTAATTTTTCTAGCCCTTGACCTCTAACCAATTTGGTTGTTTGTATCTCCATGTCATACTCTTGGATCTTGTTGACCTATCTGCACTTTTTTCCTAATGCTTCCTTTTGGACAAAAATATCTTTGACAGTTGTATGTAGAAAAAAAGAAGTAATATTAGCCCCGGTATAAGGTAAGGTATGATATTTTTCACAACTTTGGAAAGAGAATATGCATGCTTCTCCATCATAGAATAATTCATTTGAAATCTCTCAATTATTTGCTAAAGAAAGCTATTGGCTGCTCATAACCATCTTTATTTTTCTACAAGAAAGTTGCAACAATAGTGTAAAAAGATGTAAAAAAAAATAACTAGAAAGGCTTAGAATAATCTAGACTCGTTAGCATTGGTTCCTTTTTAAGTGCATATTTTATCTCTAAGAAGGAATTTGTTGATTCCTTATCCCAACTAGAGGATTGCCCCTTCTTTAATACTTTAGAGATGGATTTTGTTTTCTCAATGTAATGTCATAAAATTGCACCATGTTGCAATTTCACACTTGCACATCTAGCTCACCAGATTTATGACAAAAACCTATAAGTTAGAATTTCACAATTCAAACTTCATAGGTGACAACGATGAAACACTAGTATCCTGGATACCTCATTCTTGTAAAGTTTTAAGTAGGGTGTTTCTACAATGTGTGGGCATCCTCGTGACGCACTAGTGTCCTTGAAATTTTCAATATTCAAATGAGAATATTCTATGTCCTTTGCCTATGGGATGTGTCATTGTAGTAGAAACATAGATGTAACAACTCCTCCCACCCATGCAACCTCACAAAACTCCACTTTTCACTCTTATTCTTCATTGTATCTAAGTCATCTCACTTCTTCTTGCTCTCTCATTCCTCATAGCGAAGCTCTGTCCAATTTATTCCTCAAGAAATAGTCAAGGCTTCTCTTGCATGCTATTACATCATCTCTATCAAGCCAAGAGGAGAGTCAGAGGCTGTTGGTAATGATCTCTTATCTTCCTATATTTTTTATTTAATATTGTCTCCTTGATCACATCTTGATCTTAGTAATAGGGGTTTTCCTCCTTTGTGGGGATTGCTTCTATTACATGTCTTTATTATTGTGATAGGGGTTCTCCTCCTTTGTGGGGTTTTTTTCTATCACATGTATTTACATTTTGTCTTTTTGTTTATCTCTATCTATCTGGTTGTTCATGGAGGTGGAAACACCAAAATGAGGGTTTGAATAAGGCAATCCCCAAAACAACCCCAAAAATTTTCCTATTTTTTATGTGTGTAGGTGTACGGATTTGGCAAGCTAGGCATTGCAAATTTAAGGCTTTTATTCTTTATTTTATTAGAGACGATAGTGCAGGGCATAGATGTCCTTGTAGTGCGTTGTCATCCATGGTCGAGGCTTAGTCCTCTTAGGAGTAAAATTTGTACCTTATGTACTTTTCATTTTTGTATATTAGAGATTCTAATTATGCCAATAACTTCTATAGTTAAGTGATTTTCTTATTCTTGCTATTAGTAGTTTAGCTTCTATTTGATTAAGTTGTGTAAATACTCTTTATTCTTTATCTTGTCACCTAATCTGTATTCCTTGAGGTAACTAAGGGCTATTTTCTCCTTGAAGACTCCCTTTACCTCAAGTCTTGAGGGTAGTGAATTCCCTCCTTTATACTCAACAAAGTTGGGAACGAATCTTCGAACAAAGTTAATTTGACCAAAGAAAGATTGGACTACCTTGATTTTTTTGGGTTGTCAATTAAGGTCAATAGCTTTGACACGTTTAGGATCAATCCTTACCCCTTCCTTAGACACAATTTGCCCAAGGATATTACCCTCTTCCATACCGAATATACACTTCTTGGGATACAAAGATATCCCATATTCTAAGAATATTTGGAATACTAACTCCCCAAGTGTTTATAATGATCATTTCGATGCTTGGAATAAGTAGTCAATTCATCTTGTTAGAAAACCATTATCTCATTTATAAGGCCTACAAAATCTACATTCCTAGCTCTCTGAAATGTGGCCCCTGTATTCTTAAGTTTGAATGGCATCTGAACATATATAAAATTTCCCCATGGTGTAGTGAAATTTTCCTTGTGTTGCTCAAACTCATCGACCATGACCTGATTATAACCCAAGAAACCATCCATCATAGACATAAACTTTGACCCTATCACTTGCTGCAACAAATGACCCATGTTGGGTAATTATTAATTATCCTTGAAGGACTTGATATTCAAATTTACGAAGTCCACACATAGTCTGATGTCCCCATTATTTTTTCTAATTGGAACAAGGCTAGACATGCATTTTGAATGTTTGGTTGGTTTAATACTAACACGTTTTAGTTTTATCAATTCCTTCTTCATTTGAGGGGCAAGAGTATGGTTGATGGGACGTTTCTTTTTTCTGAATGGCTTTGTACTATGATCCAATGTAATGGTATGCTATAACAGGTCTTCTTTATAAGCCTTCAATTTATCTTAAGACCAAGCAAAGCATTTTTATACTCTCTTAATAATGCAATCAACATTTGCTTCTCTGTCGGTCTTAATTTCTTATCAATATAAACCATCTTAGGAGTTGATTTAGTTCCTAATTTTACACCCTCTACGTATTCTTCTTCGATAGGTTTGCTCCTTGTCTTGTGATAATCAACATTTCCAAACATTCTCTCTAAAGCAACAAGACCTCTAGGAATGGTATTCATTTTGAGTTAGATGATTTCATTCCCAAAAAGAGTCTCTTTACCTTCCTTATCCTTCTCTGCCATGGGTCCCCAATCAATTTGTTGGTTTTTAAAATGATTAATGCAATTCAAAAACTCATAAATATGCTGATCATCATTGAAAACCTACCAATTGTATATGTTATCTAGAATACTAGGCCTGGTAAGAATCTTAACTTCCTAGTTGCAGTAATGGGGAATGAAAGAAGCATAGAATTTTGAAGCTAATGCAACAAGAACATCAACAATCACATTTTTTTCTCTTTCTATCCAAGTGATTTTAAAAGCATAAAAAGCCGTAATAGTATCCCAAACAACATTCCTATACATTCTTAGTCTTCTTTCCTTTGCAACATATGTTCCTCTGACTTGAGACACCACAAGTTCTGAATCACCATGCACTCTAATGCATTTTATTCCATATTTTGAAGCTATATTTAAACCAAGTAACAACACTCCATAATCTACCACATTATTTGTGCACTCAAAGTTCAATCTGAAAGTGAACTTGTAATATTTACCCCTAAGGGACATCAATATAATTCCTACACCATTAGCTTCTCTTGAACATGTATCATCAAAATGCATATTCCAAAGCCCATCATTTTCTAGATGAAGATGTGAGGACACCAAATCAAAATCAAATTGTTTATCAAATTCATCAACATAGTAACCTACCAAATTATCAGGCTCTACATCAAGGTAACAAATCACATTCCTTAGTTCATCAGGATTCTCCATAATGATCATCATTTTCTTTTCCCTATGCAATTGGACATCTTTTCCACACATTGGAATGGTAATATAGGATAAATACATTTGAATAATACCACCCATTGAAGCTACCCACTTCCATGATAGTAGCATACCCCATTTATTTGTACAATCAACTATGATAATATCCATTAAAAAGGATTTCTTGAGATATGTGTAGACATGTAAAAATGGCTTAACACATTTCACATATGATAGACTACATTTTTCCATTATCGGCATCAATTTCATTATTACTATTGCATATTGCTTCATTAACATCATTAATTCCCTTTTTAACATTATTTGCATCATTAACCCTATTTTCCTCTATTAATTAAATAATCTCGAATTATTTAGTTAATTCACTATGTCATCATCTAATTTAACCTTATTCCTACTGATTAATTAAATAAACACAAGTTATTTAATTATGTCACTAACATTACTTATTCATTTAAATTAATTAAATAGTTATCATTAATTATTTAATTAAGCCACTTTCCCTTCTCCAAATTTGAATAATTAAATCAATTATTCAATTTCCCCAAAACCACTCAACATGGTCAATTAATAAATATACCTTTATTTATTAAAGTCAAACACAACTTGCACGTTCCTCTCCAACATTAATTAATTATTAAATTAATTAATACATCCTCACATATCTTGATTGAATAAATCATAACCACTGATTTCTTAATCTATTTCCCACTCCCACTAATTTCTCTAATCCCACTAAACACTCAAACTAACTTCTTCAATCCCACTAATCATTCTATCTAATCCCACCAATTATTCAATTAAATCCCTTAATTGAATCCATTAGATGAGTTAATTGATCAATCTATTTCCTCTCAATGGTTCTCAACTATTGATCATGATCTTTCATTGTTGAATCTTGATCATTCATCTAAAACTCAAAAATCTATAAAACAATCTTCATCCTTCTCACAAATGATTAGAGAATCTGGTGAATTTGTGGAGAGGTCATGTCAAATTGGCTATTGAAGCACATTGAGCAAACACTTGCATTCTATATCACTATTACCACTACCTTTGAAGCTTTTGCAACATGGAGCTTTTGTATTGATTAAGTAATCCAACATTCGCTATCAATACAAATGCACTGTGACATGGGACAGTAAAATTGTAGTCTTTGAATTTGTTTATGTTCTCATTTATGCTAACATTGCTTGTTGAATTCATTTCTTTACAATCAAATTTCATGAGTAGGTTGGGATTTATCTTGTTTTGATTTCAATTCATTTGTTTTCATTGTTGTAATTTTGTTGATCCAATCCCCCTTACACATTTTGGCACTCCCGGTGGGACCTAGGTCCTTAAGTCTAACGTTTATGTCAAGTTTCATGAGTAATTGTAGGTTCTCAGTTGCGAACATCTTTTATAGGAATCACTTTTGCTAACTGGAGCATTTTCATCTTAAAATCTGAACATGATCATCACTATTGTTTTGCCACTTTCATCTCAAACAAAATCACTATCGACCTAAATCTAGCCGTTATTATCGAGAAAGGCCACTATTGTCTTTTATGTCTTGTAGGTTCCTAACTGTGGATATTTGAACCAACATTTTGGAGCTACTTTCATCCTAAACAGAGCCACTATCAACCTAAATCCCACCACTATCATCTAAAAAGGCTGTAGTCGCACTAAATATAGAGTTGCTATTGTAGGTTACAAGGTTGTTATTGCACTATTTCTGGTGTCTTCTTCAGTTTGTCAAACTTCTTGGCTTTTTAACATTTTTTACCTAACCCTAACATAATTTTTATTTTTCGTGCTTCTATTTTATTTGAAATTGTTGGTGCAACTCTTGCAGGGTCATGGAGTATTTTTGTGTGAGCAACCAACCCTTTGCTTGCAGGGCTGATAAATAGTTCAAGGCTTTTAATTTTTGAAGTATGAATGTTTTCAAAGTTTTTAAAACATTTACATTTGGTGTTGTAAAATGAATTCACTTTCCTTTGTTGCACTAAAACTAAACAAGACAACTTGAATATTTACATTTGGTGCTTGTAAAATGAATTCACTTTCCTTTGGTGCAATAAAATTGAACAAGACAACTTAAAACATTTTCATTTGGTGTTGTAAAATGAATTCACTTTCCTTTGGTGCAATAAAACTAAACAATACAACTTGAACATTTACATTTGGTGCTTTTAAAATGAATTCACTTTCCTTTGGTGCACTAAAACTAAACAAGAAAACTTGAACATTTACATTTAGTGTTGTAAAAGAATTCACTTTCCTTTGGTACAATAAAATTGAAAAAAACAACTTGAGCATTTATATTTGGTGTTTTAAAAGGAATTCAATTTCTATTTGGTTTATGGAATTTTGTGTGTGAAGTCTCAAATATTTGAAATTGGTGCATTTAAAACATAAATTGATATCTTTAAAACACCTCATTTTTGGCTTAAAGTAAAATTGCAATAAATTGTCTACTATGTCCACCATGATTGGAAAGCCTAGTGCGTATCCTCTCCCTCTACCTCTTTTGACGATCCTAGGTGATGAGAAACACTTTGGGCTCTTTACATCTTTTTTTGTGGTCACCCTTTTTTAGATACAAGCCTACTTATGAGATGCATCCCGCAACAAAGAACTCATTTGTGACCCTAAAAGCACGTTTATCGATGGGCTTTATAAAGTTTACAAAATTGAAAGAAAGTAGCTTAAATCTGGGTGGGAATACCATGACATGCCTCTACCCTTGTACGGACGTAATGGGTTGTATAGGGAGGCTAAAGCCTTAAGTGTCTTATGCATGGTGCATTTGCCCAGTGTTCATGGTTATCATTAAACATCTTTTGTTTTAGAGGCCAACCTAGTTTCCTGAAACATCCTTCAAAGTAGTGCATAGGAATAGCATTGTTCCCAAAAGTTACTTACCACATCAGATTTATAGTAGAGGCATAAGGCTTAAGAGTTAATCCTCTTTTACTTGGAGTATCAAGATGGTACATTTCCTTGATATATGCTATTTGATCTCTCTATAGATTCAATTTAAAATCACTCCTTCGAGGGTAAGGTAAGCCTATAGAGAAGAGCGTACCTTTATTCCTTAAGATGTATTGACTAATAATCTTCAAGATATATCATTGGATCTCAAAAATTTCTATTGTATGCATCACTTTCCATCAACATAGATCACCAAAAAATCAGATCAAATGTAGTCAAACTTGCAAACTTATCAAATAAATTGTCATCACAAAACTAGAAACTGTTGAAACAGAGTCACTATTGTCAAATTTTTTCGCTATTGTCTCAAAACATTACCATAGTCGACCTAAATTTTGGTCACTATTATTTAATTAACCTCTATTGCTATCATTGTTGCATGACAATCACTTTCAAAATAGAGTCACTTCTGAAAAACTTTATCGTAATTGTTGTGAGATGGGGTTTCTTAACTTCTAGCCTAGAATAGTGACAGCTAACACCTCTAGACTAATAAGACCTCATCAACAAGAGAATACAAAATAATGGAGAGAGCTAGAAATGCAAACCACAAAATAAATTACTTCCAATATTGGTTGATTCACTTCCCTTGCTCTCCTTCTTCTTATGCAACTTTTCCCTCAGATTTCTTGGAATATTTGTGCAAAACCTGTAAATAGTAAGCAAGAAAGTTGGAGAAGATTAGCTATTAAGGTGAAAATGGAGGAGGAAGGTTGATTTTATAGACAACCTTTCAAATGGACGACTGAGATTAATCCTCTAGAAGGTAAGATTAATGATGAAGGATGCATGAGAGGGAGGTTACAAAATGGATGGATGAGATTAATTCTCTAGAAAGATTCCAAGATCAATGGTCCAAAATTGATGCACCAAGAATATGCTATTCTTGGATGAATCATGACAGGTATGACACCTAACGACTATGACAGCAATGAAGGCTATGACAGGGGTTAATGATAGGGCATCTTTGACTAGGTGGTGCATAAATAATTTATTCAAAAATGGAGGGAAGGGACAAATGGCAAATAAATTATTTATTCAAATTATTTATTTGGAGAAAATGAAAAAAAGGGGCATTTAATTAAATTAATCAATTTAATTAAATGGGGAGATGGAAATTAGACATTAAATAATTAATTTAGATTAATTATTTAATAGGGGAAGGTGACAAGGGATAATTAAATAATTTTGATAGTTATTTAACTATAGAGGAAATAAAAGACCATGAATAGATAAATAATTAGTGGTAATTATTTAACTATAGATGAAAGGTGATAAAGGAATAATTAAATAAATAATATAATTTATTTAAATATTGAAGAAGAGGGGGAATTAGTGACGCGATTGATTTATTTAATCAATTAGGATAGAAATGAGAATGTGAATTAATTAAATAATTAAAATTATTTAATTATTAGAGGGTGACAACCAAGGAAAAATGTTGCTTGCAGACTTAGGACATTTTTCAGTGTCTACATATTGCCCCTCTTTGACATAATGCAGTTCATCACATTGTGTCAAAGAAATTTAATTTTGAAATATGCCCCAGTGAAAGTAGGGTGAGGAAAGATGACCAGGAGTGTTGTGGTATGCCCCCTCAAGAGAACATGCAGGTTCAAAGAACACGAATGTGCTCTCAAAATGGATGATAAGACTAGAGGATGAAGGATAGATAGAAGAAATGTTAGCATGGAAGGGGATGAATGTTAGTGTGAAAGAGAAAGGAGGATGAAGATGAAAAGTTAGACAAGAAATGATAAGGGAACCAAATTTCATGCTTACATTTTTATATTTATCACCATTGGGAATCAAAATGTCACAAATGGTTCATAAAAACCATGGTATGACATAGACCAAGGTGTGCAAGGTGACCATTTGGGAAAGACAAGCAATCAAAAAGACAAGGAATGCCCCATCTCATACTAAGGACCCAATTGTCCCAGTCTTTTTGCCAAGACAAACCATAAACAACAAACAAAGAAAAGAGGCCATGATCCATCATCATCCCTCTAAATCCATTGATAGGACATCCTCGAGGAGACTAGTAACATGACCCAAAATCAATCAAAAAGATAAGACAATTCCAGACCAATAAAGTGTTTGCCAATGATAATGATGAGCTTGTTTGATTGATCAATTAGGTTAACCAAGATGACCGAGTTGATTGATAGGTTGACAAGAATTGATTGATAAGTTGATAGAGGTTGAAAAATTGATTTGATCAATAGGCTGACAAAGATTGTTTGACAAGTTAACAAAAGTTGACAAATTGATTTGCTTGATTGTACCTAGTTTTAGGAAGGACAAATCTTGATTAAGGCAAGATTGATTGGCCATGATGACAAGATTGATTGTGACAAAAATTGATCATTTGTTTGAAAAAGAGTGATGAACATGACCAAGCGATGTGATGATACCTAGTTGTAGGAAGGACACATCCTATTTTGGGGCAAGAGACACATCTGATAAGGTTGATCAAGTGATAAGTATTGAAAAGGCACCTAACTACAAGAAAGACATATCTTGCTTAAGGTGAATGACTAAATTGACAAAGTCTAACCTCAGGATGAACACATCCTAATATAAGACCGAATGAGAAAATGACCTAATTCCCCATTTTGATTGAATGACCAATTTGATTGATTGATCATGATAAGATGATTGATTGATGAAAGATTTTGTTGGTTATGTTTGTTTGTTGTTTCATGATTTGGTTTGAATGATGATTGTTTTCAGACCAAGGACTTGACCAGACCTAAAAAACCCTAAGGGACTTGACCTAGGGGGCCTCGAGGGCTCATCGACAGATGGCCTTGTCTATGTAGCAATGCACAGAGACCTCGTAGTTCGACAAAACTTGACTTTTCCTTATTTGACAAAAGACAAAGTCATGATTTTATTTGGACAACCTAAAGGACTGACCTAATGCCTCGGGGGCCCATTTAAGATGAGCCTTTCCTACATAGAAAATGTGCAGAGGCAACGTAGTTTGAACACTCTAACACAAACTGACTCATACTTAGACTCAGACTCAAACTCTATTTTTGGGATTTTGATGTTTTATGATTTTCTTGGATTTTGATGTTTTATGATTTTTTTGGATTTTGATGGTTTTCTATTTTTTTGGATTTTTGAAGTTTTCTGATTTTTTTAGGATTTTTGATGTTTTACTTTTTTTGGATTTTGATGGTTTTATGATTTTTTTATTTTGATGGTTTTATGATTTTTTTGAATTTTTGAAGTTTTTTGATTTTTTTTTGGATTTTGGATGGTTTATGAGGCTAATATCATGCGTTATTTTCCCATGAAGATGCGAGTCAAGGAATTTCCCCCAGTCAAGTGTAGGGTCAACTTATTATGTGTGAGGGGATCAATGGATGAATTCCAAGGATGATCATGAAGGCAAAGGATACTAAATTTTTGGTGGTTCTTAGGCCATGAGAAGGATGACAAATCTTTATTATGGACAGATGAGACTTTGTTATGGATGATAACTATAAGGATCATGAAAAATGCATGTGAAAGATACCCACAATCAATGAAGCAAGCATGCACAAGGACCCAAGGACAAACATGATATTTCCCCTAGTCAAGTTGAAAACCAATTGATGGGTGATGATGATGATGACAACATTGTTTGATATGGGAAGGATGCATCTCGAAACAATGTGAGGATTGGGAAAGACATATCCCATTGATGATAATGTGACTAACGGATCAAGGTCTGCAGCAAGGCTAGGAACAAAGCCAAGGAATGTTTTGGATGATGTGCTAGGGTGCATAATAAGATTTCATGGATTAGGCTTGTTGCATTTGAAATGACTAACCTTAGGACTAGATGGGATTATGGAGGGAACTTGGATAAGCATATTAGAATCCTTAAACCAATGACAAGGGAAACCAAGTCCAACAATAGATATGGAAAGATAATGGATTGATTTTGGAAAAGGATAGGAGACATAAGGATTATTTGCTAAAAGAATTAGCATATGATCTCCAAGGAGTATGTCGCATAGGAACAATTTGTTTTCTGTAAGATATGGGTTTGGATAAATTCTATGAAGGAAATGACATGATATTTCATGGATAGTGTATGACCAAAGGATAGAGATGTCAAAATTTTTTCCAAAGCATGATTTATGTTTGTGCCCCATTTCTTATCAAGATCAAGGTAGGTGGGAAAATGGATGGAAACATATGGATTAGATAGATGGAAATGTTATGAGAAAGTCATGGGAGATGAGAAAACTTGCCCCCAAGTGTAATGGTCCACATAGATAATTTCTCTTACACATGATGCCTATTTTCCAAGTTTTCATCATGGTACTTATCTAGGGCACCTGTTTACGAGGTTTTCACCATTGGACGAAGGGATTTCTCTTTACTTTTTTTAATTTTTTTTTTGATGATGTCACACAAGATGCCTTTTTCCAAGTTTTCATCAAGGTGACAATTTTTTGATTTTTTATATCGACTTGATGTTCTAGATGATCGTTGATACCAGTGTCATGATATGCCAATTGTGACCTTTATGGAGTATTTGTCTTGTCAGGATCATAGCACTTGCATACAATTGATCAATATCATTGTGATCCTTTCTGATAATAGAGTTGGCCTTATCAGAATACGCACATCATGATAGAGTACCATGGGAGTCCTTATGATAAAGAGTTGCTTCCAAGATGTGATGTATTCGTGAGGTATGATTTTTAGAATTTAGGCGAGATGTAGGATTATGATGGATGATGGTGGTTATGGAAGGATTATTTGGACATTTGGATGTAGCGGTTTTTATTTTCCAAACTTGGGATGGTGGATGATGGAGTTTGGAATTTTAATTAGGGTAGTGTTTGGAACCAACATTTTTATATGCCTTACATGATGACCATTTTGATGAAGGTGGACAATTATTATGTGTGGGAGTCCTCTTTTCTCATGGTTGCACATTTTGATTGGCTTTTACTTTTGAACTATTTTCTTTGCTTGATCCATTTTTCTTTGGAATCCATTTTAACTTCATTTGTCCACTTGGTTTTTGTTTGATTCAATGGACTTTGACATTTGATAATCTTGAACTTTGGATGTGTAATAATTTTCTTTTTGTTTGTTCCAAATAGAAGTTTTATTCATGTTGGAATGACGGTTTATGGTGTGGATGGAAGGAGTGTTGGCAGCAACCTTATGGTAAGAACTACTCATGGCCCCCATTTTGATGTTTTTATTTGATAAAGTTGCCCCCAATATCGAGGAGGTACCACTAACATCATTAGATTTGCTGATTGAAGAATAGCCAAGACCTTGATGTGCAAAATTTGCATAAAACTATACTGGTTCTAGAATTCCTTGCTTATGTAGGCCTAGTCCTTTTCCTTGATACTACATGCTTTGACATATTTTTTTTGCGATGGGGTATTTTTTACTTTGAAAACAAGATGCTAACCCATCATTGCGTATGTGAAAATTGTTATTTGGAATCTTCTCATCTGCAAGAAAGCCTGCTCTGATAAAGATAGATGATCCTAGTTGATAAGATGTCGTAGCTTCATTGAAATGTTGGATATATTTCCGATTAACATCTTTGGTCTAGTTTTGTGACATATCAGATTCAGATGATTCTACTGGTGCTTCCAAGTCGATGTCGAAACTATCTTTATGGTCATTGTCATAAATTCTAGTGAATTCAGCTATAACTTGATCATTTGTAAATATGTCTAGAGTAGAAGACTCTTGTTCTATAGGAAGATAATCTATGTGTCTAAAGGAGGCAAGTGTCTCCTTTTGGTAAATGGTCATGTTTGCTACTTGAATCAAATCGACTTCAAATGTTTGATCATGAATGGCATAAAGGTCGATGAGTGGCTCATTTTGGACTTCATGTTCAAGGGTAGGATCTTGGTCAAAAATAGGTTTGTCTTACATAACATGATTGGGAATGGGATCTTGATCAAGGATAGGTGCATTTTGGATGCCATGATTATCTAAAAGGACTTCTTGGATGGACTTAAGAATGGGGTCATGGGATGGACTATTTCAATCTTGACATGAAGGTGAAGCTATGATGCCATGCTTTGGAATTTTCTTTGGACATGTATCCCAAGGTGTAGGCAATGTGATTGATTTTGGAGACCATGACCAAATGTGTTTTTATGAGTAAATGTAGCTTGGGATGGAGTGAATAGGAATGTATTAGTGGATGATGGACTATGATAGGATGTGGAGACTTGGAATGGGTTGAGAGATGATGGACTAGGATAGGACGTAGAGGCTTAGAATGGACTAGTGGAAGGTTGGTTTCCATTGTCAAGGTTAAGATAAGGGTGATTAATGGATTTTTTTTGTGGATTAATGCCATGGATTGTGCTAAGGGACTCTTGATAGTGAGGGTAGATTGATGGAGGACTAGAGCTTATAGATTGTTGGTAAGAAGGGTATGTGAGTGGTTGGTATTTGGATTTGAGGTACTATCTTTTGAAGTATATGGCTTGTTGGGATTGAACAATGTGGAATAATTGGTATTCAACTTGACTAGCAAGCATATCAAGGTGAATGGAAGACATGGTGGTGGATGGTATGAAGCCTAAGAGATGCCAATGCAATGGAAGGTATGCACCTATGCTACATTTTTTTTTAAGATTTTTTTTGGATATAAGGATGAACCTAAGACCAAGATTAAGGAAAGGTAGAATGATAATGACCCTATGACCAAAGGATGCGATATGCAAGGATGATGACGACCAAAGGAAATGAGACTAAGCTATGTTTTTGTGATTTTTTGGATATAAGGATGCAAGGTGAAAGTGCAAGGATGATAATAACCTTAAGACCAAAGGATGAAGCTAAATGAGACTGTGATATGAAGGCTAGGTAATGCTAAATCAATGATCAAAGGTTATGATGCAACTAAGTTTAAGATAAGGTTTAAGCTATATTTTTGTGATTTTTTTTTATATAAGGATGCAAGGTGAAAGTGAAAGGATGATAATTCCTAAAAGATAAGGGATAATTGATGCTAAAGGAAACAAAAAGATTGATTGATGGTCAAAGTGAGTGATAAGGTGAATAAATGATACTAATGCAAGGTTATGATGATAATGAGATTAATCTATGTTTTTGTATTTTTTTTGTATTTTGGGGTATGAAAATGCAAGGATAATGAGGGATTGATATGATATTAAGGTAAAGTGAGCTATTTTTTTGTATTTTTGGAATAATGGGTAAAGTGAAATCTAAGGAAGGGTAGTCTAAATGAGGGTGATCTAATGCAAAGGAACCCTAAAATTTTAAACAAAGGGTGGCACTCAAGGTAATGTAAATCCAAGGCAACAAATTCCAAATGTCATTGACCATAAGAGGACAACCAAGACCAAGAGACAAGACCAAGACTCAACTTGACAAAGTGATAATGACACGACAAATGACAAGGACAATGGTCAATAACAAGTAGAATATGTAACCAAGAATTTTCAAAAGCTCAAAGGTTTCCCTATGTTCAAAATTTGAAGGTTTAAATGCAACCTAAAAGTCAAAGTCTAATTTGTGTAATGCAAAGGATTGAGGAATGCAACCTATAATGCAATGTATTTCTAATGGGAATGCCTAAAATGAATTGGTAAATCTTGCAAGTCTTTGGTTTGGAAGTCAAGATCACTATTATGATGAATTGGTTCAGTTTTGGACAAGGATTTTGTGAAATTGTGGTAATTAGGCAGTTGTGGTTGTGTATCTGGCAGTTGTTGCTTTCCAAAATGTTGTTTTGACAGTTTTGATGTTTTTGAAATGGTTTTGATATGAATTTTTGACTGTTTTTGATGAGATATGATTGGAAAACATAGCAGACAATATCAAGCAATTTTTTTAGGATTGGTTTGATATGAAAATGTTTTATTTTTAAAGAAGACAAGCACAATCCTAACATTGGCAAGGACAATATTCACTAAATTCCCACTTGGATTTCTCCAACCATGCTTATTCAAAGTGGATAGCCTAGGAACTTAGTAGCACTGGCTCCCCTCCATGACACTCACTTCTATGGGCATACCAAGTTCTGAAATTCTGGGTCATGACCTCTTGGAGTTTTCTATCTCTACAATAAATCGTGAGAATGTGGAACGACTTCAAAGGTCTGACCTCCTGCACCGACAAATAGAGGGATCTTGGCCACTACAAATAAGAGGTATCTAGTAAGGGCATCCTGTTCAGGGGATACAATGATAAACTCCCCCGAGAGGTCTCCTAGCCCTTTGAACCAGGGTTTTTCGTATCATAAAGATACTGGAGGAGAACTATCACATATCGTCCTATTGACTGCAAACTTTTCTCGCAATCACAAATTTATATAGCGGTTCAGAAGTAATTGGCTTTAGCCCATTATTGTTTGGGTCATTCCCTTAGGGTGAGTACTTATTCCCACTAAGGAAGACCCTCTAATGGGTAAACACAAAATTGGATAGGTCTGGCTTTTTGATCACTAAGTTTGCACAAGGTGAGAGCATAATACCTACCACCCTCAAACACTAAGACATGGTGTTCTTTACCCTCTAATTAAATCAATGTGAGAAAGACAATTGTTCATTTTAAGCACCAAACAAAATATTTTCTAATATAAAACAAGCAAAGTGGTTTCAAAATATAATTCTTGGACATTTGAACCTAAAAAACCACTTGTTAGTAGTCTCAAATGAAAGATCTTGGGCCAACGAAAAAGTTGCACAAACTCCAAGTTAGCACCAAAAAGGAGGTTAGCACAAAACCAAAACTAGAATCTAACAACTAAACTAAAAATGAAAGCAAAGATTTTAACTAAACTAAAACTCAAGTAAAACTTAAAAACTAAAGGACTCAATTTTTTTGTTGTTCCAAGAAGCAATTTTGGGAGTCCCAACCTAAAGCCACACGTTGCAAATAGAAAATCAGTAAACCAAAAAAAAAAAAAACTTGAATGAAAACAACAAACTAAACTAGTGATAACTTTCTCAAAACTAAACAAAATTTTAAAATGTAAAAATCTATGGAAAGCTAAGACATAGACCTTCAAAACCCATAAAGTTTTTTCCAAAATCCTGTACAACAAAAGTGTTATAAACAAAAGAAAATTTGGGTCTTAACAACTAAATCTTAAAAACTTGTGAGTACTAAAATGATCATAACTTTCTCAAAACATATCAAATTCTAAACCGTTTGAAGTTTCGAAAAGCTAAAAGCAAGGCAAACAAAACTCAGATAATCATTTTTTAAGATTTCATGTGCCCATTTTTCTATGCTCAAAATAAGATGACAATATTTTGTGTGAATTCTTGGTTGTAACCTGCAAAACAACAAAAACAAATAAGAAAACAAACAAATTTCTTTGAAAAATTGTATGATTCACGTCCAGTTCACCAAATGTGAGATGAGGTTTCTTAACTTCTAGCCTAGGATAGTGATAGCTAACACCTCTAGACTAATAAGACCTCATCAACAAGAGAATACAAAATAATGGAGAGAGCAAGAAATGCAAAGCACAAAATAAATTACTCCCCATAATGGTTGATTCACTTCCCTTGCTCTCCTTTTTCTTATGCAACTTTTCCCTCAGATTTGTTAGAATACTTGTGTAAAACCTGCAAATAGTAAGAAAGAAAGTTGGAGAAAATTAGCTGTTGAGGTGAAAATGGAGGAGGAAGGTTGCTTTTATAGACAATCTTTCGAATGGATGACTGAGATTAATCCTATAGAAGGATTCCAAGATCAATGGTGGAGGATGTATAAGAGGGAGGTTACAAATTGGATGGTTGAGATTAATTCTCTAGAAGGATTCCAAGATCAATGGTCCAAAATTGATGCACCAAGAATATGCTATTCCTGGAGGAATCATGATAGGTATGATGCCTGACGGCTATGACGCCTGACGACTATGACAACAATGAAGGCTATGATAGGGGTTAATGACAGGGCATCTTTGACCAGGTGGTGCATAAATAATTTATTTTAAATTATTTATTCAAAAATGGAGGGAAGGGACATGTGGCAAATAAATAATTTATTCAAATCATTTATTTGGAGAAAATTAAAAAAGGGGCATTTGATTAAATTAATCAATTTAATTAAATGGGGAGATGGAAATTAGACATTAAATAATTAATTTAGATTAATTATTTAATAGGGGAAAGTGGCAAGGGATAATTAAATAATTTTGATAATTATTTAACTATAGAGGAAGTAAAAGACCATGAATAGATAAATAATTAATGGTAATTATTTAACTATAGATGAAAGGTGATAAAATAATAATTAAATAAATAATATAATTTATTTGAAAGGTGATAAAATAATATTTAAATAAATAATATAATTTATTTAACTATTGAAGAAGAGGGGGAATCAGTGACGCGATTGATTTATTTAATAGATCGGGATAGAAATGAGAAGGTGAATTAATTAAATAATGAGAATTATTTAATTATTAGAGGATGACGACCAAGGAAAAATGTTGCTCATAGACTTAGGACATTTTTTAGTGTCTACAATTGTCTTAATAAAGAACCACTATTATTCTAGAATCCTAGCGCTATTGTCCTAAAATCTTGCCGCTATAGTCCTACTTGCAGGCTTGCCTCAAAATTTGTCAAAACAACTAATTCTCAAACATTGGCCTAAAAAATTTATGTAGTTATCAAAGATCATCATTGGACTTGTCAGTGAAAATCCAACATCACCATCCTTCACTTTGGACTTGGTTTACATAGGGTTCGTAACTACCATCTTTTGGACACAAACATTTACACCATAGCTTATCAACATCCTTCAACATCTCCAAATTAGAAACCAAACATCAACCTAGTCTTGAACACATATTGAACACAAGAAATTAAACCATTATCTTGCTATAGTTTTTAGAGCAACCTTTACTTGCAACATCATAGCTAGTTCAAGTAAAGCAATCACCATATCCTCTAAGTCATAGAAAAACATTGATTTGAGTCTTGTGAACTATTGTGTTCTAAACTAGCATCAAATCAAATCATCAAAACATTAATCATAGCTTCATTTATCCAACAACACTGATGAGCCTAGTTTTTGGTCTAATTTTGGGTAGAATCTATAGTTTATTTACTGGTAGTTGTCATGGACTTTGATGTTAAATGTTGATATTTTCATAATGTTTCCCCCAAACCATAAATATTAGGCTTAATCCTATTTCTGCAAGTTTTAATGACATTGACATATTATGTGGATTATCTATATTGATTTTGCATGTGGTTAATGAATGTTCCTTAAGGTGGTTATAGATATGTAGTTATTGTGCGTACTGACATTGCCATGCAGATTTAATTTGAGGATGCTAAGTTGAGGAATCCATCACCAGTTGGGCATGCACTGTAATGTCCAGCAAAGGAATCGCTCAAAGGTCAAAGGAGGTCGATGGCAGAAGATTCCTCATGCAAATTGAATGTAACCACCTTGTATTGGGCTTTAATGTTGGTTGAGCAGATGCGGGTGTTACTACTATGCTAAATTTGCGTTTGGACTTGCATGTCTGACCAGATTCCATGCACATGTAACCACCACCACTCCACTTTCTCTATTTTCCCTAAATGGCATACTCCCAGTCGTGGAGTTGATTGCCTTGTTTAGTTGATAGTATAAATAAAGATCTTATGCTCCTTCTTAGGAGGTTGCACGATTTGATATTGTACTTGCACTCTCAAGTTTTTAAATACATTACTCTTTTGTACTCATAATTTACAATGAATAAAATAAAGTTATGAGTTCAAACATCTGAGTTCTCATTAGTTTTAGAGGATACTTATCCAAGGGGGCCCACTTGGTGAGTAATCCATCCTTTTAGTTTAGTATTAGTTCAGTATTACTTGTTGTCTAGTAATTAGTTAGAAATTTGGCACCAATTGTTCCTACAGCCACTAGAATTCCATTCTGTGACTATTCCTACAGCCAAAACAAACATAGTAGTGCCTTGTTTGTTTGCTCAAATTTTCATTCTTGTTATGCATTTTAGCTTGGTGTAATTGTTGATTGATGGTTATCATTCATGTTATTCCTTTCTAAGCAATTTACTTTCAGTATTGTGTTTTCCTTAGTTGCAGAATGAAAATGGCTACTTTGGGTTCCTAGTGCACATACTATGCTGACCCATTTCAAGTTCGCGTCCCTGGGTTGACAAGTTAAATGCACCTTCATGATGATTGAAATAGCTATTCAAGTTAGATGTTCAATCTCTAAATCATGACTGTAAAGGCTTAGTTATTAGATCATCGTAGGAGGCCAACATTTTTGTGTCGTTGTTGGGGATGGTGTCAAACTGGGGAGTTCTTTGGAGTCATTAGTAGTTTTTCTTGTTGTAGTGTTTCTGGAAGTGTTCTTAATATACCCCTCATTTAGGAAGTAATGAACCCCCTTATTCTTTACCAGTTCTTTGTGTGAGTTGGTTGATAGTGAGTTGATACCGCATGCATAGAGGAAGGAGAAGGGATGCTTATGGGAGATTCCTTCCTAGCAATCCTAATCCATTCTAGCTAGTTGAATATCAGAACCTACCAAGAGAAGAAGAAGAAGAAGAAGAGCCACACCCATTTGCTAATGCATTTCTTGATCTGACTAGCTTTGAAGTCTCCTTTGAATACCAAAATCAGCTTGAGAACCCCTTTGCTTTGGAACTACATCAAGCAGGCCTGGGTGGTGCAAATAGGAATCAACCTAACAAACTAGCTTTTCCTTTCCCCATTGCCCATCGAAATGAAGTTGACAACATCAAAAATATCCCTGCTTTAGCACTCCCCAAGTTTTATGGACTTGTCACATAAGATCCTGATACCTTTTTGTTTGAGTTTGACATACTCTGCAGGAGTTATGATTATACCACCAATGCCCATAGGCTTAAGTTATTTCCTACCACCTTGAAAGAAGTTGCATTAAGATGGTTCATGAGCCTAGGCAAAGATACTGTGGAAACTTGGGAAGACATGAAGACAAAATTCCTTGAGAAATACAAGGAATATTGTAGGGGTAGTGACATGAGAGGAGGTGACATTTTCAGGATGCAACAAAAAGAAGATGAGAGCCTAGAGGATTATATTGCAAGGTTTTTGTTTTTCCTACAAAAATATCCACACCATACACTCAATGAAGACTCACAAAAATTGTTTTTCCTAAGAGGAATCAATGACAACTACACTGATTCCTTGGACCTGATGGGAGGAGGAGATATCTCCTAAGTTCCTTGGGAAGATATCAAGAAAATATGTCAGAACTACTCTAGGGTAGCTTCAAAGAAAGGGATAGCTTACCAATATTCCATGGGTAAGTCAACTACTGGTGGAGTTTCAAGAATGGAGATTACTCATTTGCTAGCAGAATTCAAGCAAGAAATTATAAAAAATCTAGCTACTCAGCTAGATACACTTCAGGCCAAGAAGAAGCAAGAGGAGGCAGAGACAATGTTGACAGAGTATTGCCCCCACTATATACAAAAGAAGAGGGACTAAAGATGCAAGATGGTAGCTAATATTGAAAGCAAGTAAATTCCACTTGAGTTCAAACCAATCCATATTGAAGAAGACCAAGTCTACTATGTTACACAAAGGAAGCCTTGGGATCCAAGACAAGGTATGCCACCGGATCCACTATCTTATGCTGGATCATATTTTAATTCCTATTCATCTGGTAACCAATGGCAGCCCCCATATCCATCCAGCTATGGAGGATATCCACCACAACCTTGGAGTAGCCCTCCAAATGTTTGGATCAATCATCAAAACTATCCACCCTAGTGGAAGCAACCTTAGAGGAATTTGTAGCAATTTCAAGGGCATTGGCATCCACCCCCAAGAAATTGATAGGAAACAAATCAATGGAGGGGAGGACATCAATGGCCTGCCTAGACAACTAGTTACATGCATCCACCTTCTCAGCACTAGCAACCTACTATAATGCCTCCACCTGCTAATCCAAGATCAAATGCACCTAAACCTACTTAGCTACCAACTCAACCCACACCTAATCCAAATAAAAAACCATAACAATAGCCTGTATACTCTGTTGATTCAAATCAATTCCCTCCATATTCTATGAGTGCAAGTGACATCCACTTGCATTCATGAACTACTCTACTAGCCCCTTCCAAGCCCATTATCACTGAGCTTCTTGTGGAAGAGGAGGATGAACCTCTGAATGATCCCATTCAACTGATTGTATCTAAAAATCTTGAACCAGTCCAAGTCAAGCAGACTAAACAAGAACCACCATTTCCTCAAAGATTGGAAGTTTCCAAGAAGAAGGAAGAAAAGGAGGATACGAGTTTTGACATCTTGGATCAGCTGAAGCATATGTGTTCAGATACCCCTATTTCAGACCATAAAGAATGTCCCAATTTATGGCAAGGTAATCAAGGAAGCATGCCTCAAGAAGCCAGGTAGGAAGAAGAAAGACCCAAATACAGTTCATGTGGTGGGACAACTAGCTGGCATCATGCTTGGAATAGTGACTATCCCCAAGTACAATGACCCAGGTAGTCCTATGGTTGTAGTTGTTATAAATGGGATCCAAATAAAGAATGCTCTGATTGATCTAGGGGTAGCAATAAATGTAATGACTAAGGACATCCTACAACAACTAAACATTGAAAGCGTGAGAAATACTCCTACTGTCTTGAAGCTTGTTGATAGCTCTAATGTTAAGCTTGATGGTGTAGTGGATGATCTTGTGGTAGTTTTAGACTCCTAGGAGTACCCAATAAACTTCATGATTCTTTCTCCTCAAACTAAACTAGGTGAGTATCCCATTATTCTTGGAAAGCCATGGTTGGAAACTACAAATTCATACATTGGATGTCAGTTAGGTGACTAACCATTTCAAATGGGAAGAGCACTAAAAATTTTGTTCTTTATCCTCCTGCTCGGCCATCTCATGATGAAGATAATCCTATATGGCCACATGTCGGTGAAGAGGCTGAGGAATTTAGTTCTATTGCGCAGTTTACAATGTTAGGTAGAAGCTCTCTCATGCAGCTCCAAGATGAAGATGAAGTATTGGCTAACATCATTCAAAATCATTGTGAAGTGGAGGAAGCATTGTCTTCTTATTCTGCTACTCCAGTCAAGATACTTCTGCCTACTCTTCTTGCACCCACTGTTCATGCAGACATACTTCCTGTAGTAACAGGTATGTACCATACATTGCTGCCATATGAACTAAAGGTACCATGTGTTAATGAAGCAGTCATGATAGAGTTAACTACACAAGTACAAGTGTTAGAGGGAAAATATCTGAATGTTAACAGTAAATTAAGTGAAGAACAACAATTGTTATTAGAAAACTTATTAAGGACCCATCAACATGCATTTGTGTGGGATTATCATGATATGAAGGGATTGATACCTAAAATTTGTACACATAATTTATATCAGAGATGATTGCACCCTGGTAAGACAACCACAAAGAAGAATTAATCTTGCACTAAGAGAAATTGTAAAAGGGGTATTGCAGAAATTACTAGATGTAGGATTTATCTACCCCATTTCAGATAGCTAGTGTGTGCCTCGATTAGTGATTGTACCCAAGAAAGGAGGGAAATGGTGAGTTTGTGTTGATTATAGGGAACTTAATGCTGCCACCAAAAAGGACCACTTTCCCTTACCCTTCATTGATCAAGTTTTGGACACACTTGCAGGAAAGAGATACTTTCTTTTTTAGATGGATTCAACGGCTTCAACCAGATCCAAATTGCATCAAAGGACCAAGAGAAGACCACATTTACCTATCCATGGGGTACCTATTCCTACTCGGTACTCCCATTTGGCTTATGCAATGCACCTGCAACTTTTCAGAGGGAATTCATTAGCATATTCTCAAATATTTCTCATGATTGCATGAAAATTTATATGGAGGACTTTACCATTTATGGTGTTGATTTTAATCAAGAATTGGAAAATCTCAGGAGAGTGCTACAAAGATGTGAAGACCAAAACTTGTCCTTAAATAGTGAAAAGTGCTTCATGATGATGCAAGAAGGTGTAGTTATTGGCCACTACATTTCCCACAAGGGAATTCAAGTAGATCTTGCAAAGATTGAGGTAATCACAAATTTTCCCACACTTGCAAAACAAAAGGATGTTAGAATTTTCTTGGGTCATGCAGGATATTATAGGTGTTTCATCAAGGATTTCAGCAAGGTAGCAACACCATTGTATACTCTTCTTACTAAAGATGCTGAATTCTACTGGACTCAAGCTTGTGACAAGGAATTTTCTAACTTGAAGACAACTTTGACTCATGATCCTATACTCAAAGGACCTAATTGGGAACTTCCTTTCCACATCCATACTGATGCATCAGATTATGCCATAGGAGTAGTCTTAATATAGAAAGGAGCTGTTGAAAATGCCATTTACTTTGTCAACAAAAAATTACAAGGAGCTAAATTCAATTATATAGTGACAGAGAAAGAAATGTTGGCAGTAATCTATGCATTGAACAAATCCAGACATTACATAACAAGTTACCAAATCTTTGTGCACATTGATCATGCAGCCATTAGATATCTCATGAATAAATGTTTGATCACAGGTAGGTTGGAAAGATGGTTATTGTTGATGCAGGAGTTCGATATAACCATTGTGGATAAGCTAGGGAAGACCAATGTTGTTGCAGATTTTCTTTCAAGGCTGACTACTTCAAAAGACAATCAGCCCATAGATGACTCTTTTCTTGATGAGAATCCATTCTACCTCAACATGCAAACACCCTGGTATGCTGACATAGCCAATTATTTGGTCACAGGTAGAGTTCCTTCTCACTTCTCTCCAAAAGAGAAGAGGAAACTCATTGAAAAATATTTTCCTTTCTCCTGGATTGTTGGATGTTTGTTTTATACTGGACCAAACCATGCCATGAGGAGATGTGTAAGAGAAGATGAGACATATGAAATTTTGCATGCATGCCACAATGAACCATGTGGAGGACATTTCTCAGTCAAGAGGACAACAATGAAGATTTTGAACACAAGATATTACTGGCCAACACTCCACAAGGATGCAAAAAGGTATACCAGAAAATGTGATAGATATCAAAGAATGGGCAGACCAACCAGATCTGATAAGATGCCACTTTTCCCTCAAGTAGTAATCACTCCCTTTGATAAGTGGGGATTGGATTTTGTAGGACCCATTGACCCTCCATAAAATGGTAAGTCTTATATCTTGGTATGTACTGATTATGTGACAAAGTGGGTAGAAGTTAAGATCATGAAGCATGCAAGAGATAACAAGGTTGCATAATTTCTTTATGAGGATATTTTCACAAGATATGGAGTTCCAAGAGAAATAGTGGTTGATCAAGGGGTTCAATTCACATCAACCCTTGTTGTAGCACTAGTCAATGAGTACAACATAAGGCACATGAAGTCTACTCCTTATCACCCCCAAGCTAATGGCCAAGTTGAGGTGAGCAACAGAGAAATTGAAGACATTATGACCAAAATGGTAGCTATTCATAGAAAGGATTGGGAAAACAAATTACCAGAAGTTGTTTGGGCCTATAGGACAACCTGGAAAACAACCACAGGCTTCACTCCATTTGAGTTGTTGTATGGAAAGACAACCATGATGCCCATTGAATTTGAATATGAGACTCTTAAGACTACAATAGATTTGGGGATGGATATTTTTGAGGCACAGAGAGAAAGAATCATGTAGCTAAATGATTTGGATGAGATAAGAAGAGCAGTCCTGCATCATATAGAGGTAGTGCAGAATCAGAGAATCAAGTGGCATGAAAAATTTATCAAGGACAAGAAGTTCCAACCAGGAGATTGGGCCCTTCTCTATGACTCAAGATATAAGGACAATGTAGGAAAATTGCAGACAAGGTGGCTAGGACCATATGAAGTCGTTGAGGTCTTTCCTAATGGAGCTATTCAACTTACTACCATTGACCCTGTCAGATTCAAGTTACTTTTCAATGGTCATCGCCTCAGATCATATCACAAGCTAGCTTCCAAAGAAGAGTTCCTATAGCAATTCACCCAACATTCAACACCCAAGCTTCCTATAGCTGAAGAAAGTGGACATAATGTCCCTCCTAGCTAATTCAGGTATGTACTTGTCATAATAAAGACATCTGCTCTTGTGGAAGTCCATTTCTTCACCCATTCACCCATTCACTCATCCATCACCACCTTTCTCTCTCTTCCATCACTTCATTCCACCTCACCTCATTCCACTTCATTTTCATTAATTTCTCAATTTATTCCCTAAAAAGGCGAACTATACTTTTTCCACAATCTTTGCAACAAATCCTCCACACATTCAAGTATGTGCACATTAATTGCTATCTTTTAATCATCTTTTAAGTGCATTCATTTAATCACTGTACATTAATATAGATGTTCACATAACATGTCATTATTCCCTGTCAAATCACCAGTCCCATCTCGCATGTGCGAACACATGTCCAAATTTAGGTTGGGGGGAAGAAAAAGATGGAAATATATTTCCCATGTGTCAATTTATGCTAGGCTACGCCAAAAAATTTAGAATGAGCTGATTTGAAATTTGAGTGAGAGGACAGCTCGCATGTGTGAAGTGACACTAACTGCAGTTTCCATTTCTTCGCATCATAATTATCCTTTATCACTCCTTTTCTTGCCATTATTGACCCTATCGTAATCCTGAGTTGCAAACAAAAAGGTAGAACAAATGAAAGGGAAAATTTAGTCGATATTGGCACTGAAAATTTAGCAAGTATTGCAGGAAGGTGTTTGGCTTTTAGATAGGAATTACATGAAGGAAATTTTGCAAAGTGATAGTTGATTGTAGACAATGGGAGGAGGGCTAATTCAAAATGAGCCCTTGGTTCATAATGTTTTATTATAGGATGCACAATGCCTGGCCAAATTTAGAAACTGTGGATGGTTAGATTACATCCTGAAGCTGGATGGTTTTGATGAAGGAATTGCACTAGAATTTTCCCAGACATTTTCTAAAGGAAAATCCAAAGTAAAAGGGTTGGAGGTTGTGGCAACTGAGGAAAGAATTGTAGAGGTTATAGGGTTACCTGTTGATGGCGAACATTACCCTACCTCCAGAGATGCCAGGTCAGCTAGGGCCGAATTTATAGTACATGGTGACCCTCCAATCAATGTGGATAAATAGGGTGCAAAAAGAACCTCTATGCCCGAACCATGGAAGCAAGAAACCGTCTACATTATCAAGTACCTCACCTATGAAGGTCATCTTTCGAACCTACATTCAGTACATTTCAAACTCTTGAGTCATATGAGGCACAGGAGGAGGATGAATGTGCCTAATGTGCTATACAATCTTCTCTCAATCATGATGGATGAGACCCAAAAAGGTAGGGACAATTTTGTTTCCCACCATTGTTTGATTAAATTGTTAGTTGGAATTCTCTACATGATGTGTCTGGAATGACCTAGGAAGAATTTATAAATGTTGATCAAATTAGACCTAAGCACATGCAACCTATGGTTTTGCCTCAACCTCATAGGTTTAGCAGGAGATTGAGCACAACTGAAGCCACTCTTGGTGCTTCAACCTCTGGCGTAGGCCCTAGTGTAAACCCTCCTACAACAAAAGAAACCATAGAAATTAGTTCTTCTGGAACAAAGTGCTCAAAAAAAGAAAGCTCCTCCTCAAATTCCGATGACAACGTTCAACTTGGCACCCTTATGAAAACTAGGGCACAAAAAAGAGAAGTAGAAATGAGAAAAGGAAAGGCCAAAAGGAAAATGGTAGAAAGAAAGGTGTCAAGTTCTAAGAAGAGGAAGGCTTACACTGTTCATCCTACAGCCAAAGAAAAATGTGAGAGCCCTCCCAGGAAATCAAGACCAACTGGGCCAACATTTGGTATGCCTCCGTAGTAAAGCTCCAATGGGGTAGGAGAATGTTGAAGAAGAAGACATATTTGAGAGAGCAACAAATATAACATTGGCCGATCTTGCTAACATTGCAGAAGAGTTTGAGGAAAATCAGGAAGTCCTATAACAAGAGGTCCTACAACAACAACCAGAACTAGAGTAGGAGTTCCTGCAGCCACAACAAGAACAAGAACAAGAGATCCTACAACAAGAAGTGGGAGAAGAAACAATACCCCTTCAACTAGAGACAACTGGACAACTTGAGTCCATGCAGATAGTACTATATGGGGAGCAACCATCGACAAAAATACTGGTAGGAATTCATAATCCTCCTAATTTTATAGTACATACGACAATTTTGAATTTATGGGAATAAATACAAAGGAGGGAGGAAGAATGGAAAAAGGAAAAATAGAAATTGAAAAAGGAAATAAAAGAGGGATGAAGTCATTGAAGAAAAGAATGAGGAAATCGCTACTTTGAAGAAGAAAGTGGACAACATTGTGACCTTGGTACCATAGATCTTGGAATGCAGAACCCCCTCAAGGGTCTATGCTCTGCACCTAAAAGAGAAATATCTCTTTTTTAGGTTGTCAAGGATTGTCTTAGGTTTGAATCCTTCTATTGACACTCCTAATGAATTTTTCAATGCTTATAAGATTGCCTCCCCTGAAATGAAGAATTTGCTATGTGAGTTTTAATTGCATAATTATGTTGTAACTACAGACCATGATTGAAATCCACTATTGTATGTTGGGGATGTTTAATTAAGGACATTTATGTCTTGGGTACAAAATGCGATTAGTTGGGGACAACAACATGGGGCTTATAAGCAATTGGAGTCTAGCATCCCTCTACCCATTAGGGCTGAATCAAGCAACCCAAGGGATACACAGAATGGCACATAATGCTTTTCAGACCTAGTTATGACAATAGGATTATACCTTGGATTCAAGTAGTTTACAGTGAGTATGAGGTAAAGGCAACAAAGAAGGAGGAAATTATGAGAGAATACCTATCACAAAGATGGAATAGCCTAACTGATGAGCTGATACAGGCTGAACCCCATTCCATCTAGAATTATGCTGCAACACTAAAAAGGATTGATAGGTATATTTAGATTGGGAGAACGAAGGGGTGATTTTGGCTTCCCCAGACTTTTTAGTCACCCATTCTCATGTGGCCCGTGAAAAACTTCAAGTTCTACTAGTATGGCATTATTGCAGAAAAATAGAAATGGAGCATATTTGATAGATTAGGAGGATTCTATTAGGACCCTGATGCACGCTCAACAGAAACTGATGTTGGGCAACTATCAGTTGCAAATTTCAGAGCTTTGACCAAGTAGAAGAACAACCCTTCTCCTGTTGGAGGACCAACAAAATTTTAGGTTGGTGGGAGTGATAAGCCTAGTTTATGGTCCAATTTTGGGTAGAATCTATAGTTTATTTGCTGGCAGTTGTCATGGACATTGATGTTAAATGTTGATATTTTCATAATGTTTTCCCCAAACCATAGACATTGGGCTTAATCCTATTTCTGCAAGTTTTAATGAAATTGGCATATTATGTGGATTATCTATATTGATTTTGCATGTGGTTAATGAATGTTCCTTAAGGTGGCTATAAATATGTAGTTATTGTGTGTACTGACATTGCCATGTAGATTTAATTTGAGGATGCTAAGTTGAGGAAGACATCACCAGTTGGGTATGCACTGTAATGTCCAGCAAAGGAATTGCTCAAAGGTCAAAGGAGGTCGATGACAAAAGATTCCTCATGCAAACTGAATGTAACCACCTTGTAGTGGACTTTAATGTTGGTTGAGTAGATGTGGGTGTTACTACTATGCTAAATCTGTGTTCAGACCTGCATGTCTAACCGGATTCCATGCACGCGTAATCACCGCCACTCCACTTTCTTTGTTTTCCCTAAATGGTGTCCTCCTAGTCGTGGATTTGGCTGCCTTGTTTTGTTGATAGTATAAATAAAGATCTGATGCTCCTTCTTAGGAGGTTGCATGATTTGATATTGTGCTTGCACTCTCAAGTTCTTAGATACATTAATCTTTTGTACTCATGATTTATAGTGAATAAAATAAAGTTTTGAGTTTGAGCATCTGATTTCTCATTAGTTTTAGAGGATACTTATCCAAGTGGGCCCACTTGGTGAGTAATCCATCCTTTTAGTTTAGTATTAGTTCAACATTACTTGTCGTCTAGTAATTAGTTAGAAATCTGGCACTGACTATTCATGCAGCCACTAGAATTCTATTATGTGACTGCTCCTGCAGCCAAAGCAGACAGAGTAGTGCCCTATTTGTTTGCTTAGATTTTCATTCCTATTATGAATTTCAGCTTGGTTTAATTGTTGATTGATGGTTAGCATTCATGTTATTCCTTTCTAAGCAATTTACTTTCAGTATTGTGTTTTCCTTAGCTGTAGAATGAAAATGGCTACTTTTAGTGCACCTACTGTGCTAACCCATTTCAAGTTCACATCCATAGGTTGAAAAGTTAAATGCACCTTCATGATGATTGAAATAGCTATTCAGGTTAGATTTTCAATCTCTAAATCATGGCTATAAAGGCTTAGTTATTATATCATTGTAGGAGGCCAACAAACAACCAAAATCTGCTCATCTCCTTATCATAGGGTTGAGTAGAAATATCTTACCATCCAACATCAAGCTTGATCATCCACATATCACAACACCAATCCATAGAAAATAACCAACAAACTTTGTCCAAAAGGTATACACACATCCCCTTTGTACATCATTTTATCAAAAGAAATCTCAAAACACAATGTCATTCCCCTTTGTACACCATTTTATCAAACGAAGATGTAGACTATTGATAGGCTCTGTCAATTGTTCACCCTCCAGAGTAGCTAATTGATATGCTCCAGAACCAAAAGAGGATACGATGACGTAAGGACCCAATCAGTTTGGTTCAAATTTTCTTGGCTTTTCTCTGTTAGCCTAGTTCTTAGGGTTTTGCATGAGGACCAAGTCACCAATGTCAAACTTCTTGACCATGACTTTCTTGTTATAACTGCGATAGAGATGGTTCTGATACGCTTGTAGATGATTTAGGGAATTTTTCCTTCTTTCCTCTAACATCTCCAACTCGTGTAGGCACGAATATCTATACTCCTCATCATCGGTTAGACCCTTCAGGGAGACTCGTAAGGAAATAATTTCAACCTCGATGGGAAAGATGGCCTCAACTCCAAAGACCAGGGCAAATGGAGTGGCTCCTGTGGGTGTGAAATTGCTGGTGCGGTAAGCCCACAGAGTAGGGTTGAGTTGAATATGCGAGTCATGACCAGCGTCGTTGACAGTCTTTTTCAGGATTTTAATAATGGTTTTGTTTGACGCCTCAGCTTGACCATTTCCTTGCAAGTAATACAAAGAGGAAAAATGATGTTGGATATGAAATCGCTCACATAACTCACGAGTGTCTTGGTTTTTAAATGGACATCCATTGGTAGTGATGATGGATTGCAGAAGACCATACCAACAAATGATGTAGTTAAGAATGAATTTGGATATTTTTTTCTAGTTATGTACATCAGGGGGATGGCTTCGATCCACTTCATAAAATAATCAGTGGCGGTTATGATGAATTTGTGGCCATTTGACAAGGTAGGATGAATCTTACCCATGAGGTTGAGTCCCCATTGAGCGAAGGGCCAAGGAGAAGTGATAGGTCAAAGTTCTTGTGCTGGAGCGTGAATCAAATCACTGTGAATCTGGCATTGGCGACAAGTCCTGACATATTCTAGTGCATCTTTTTCAATGGTCAGCCAATAGTACCCAAGTCTGGTTATCTTCTTGGCCAGAGTAGGATCACTCGAATGAGACCCGCATATACCCTCATGTACTTTATGTAAGGTTATATGTGCTTCATTGGTGTTGAGACATCTAAGGAGGCTGTCGTGAAAGATACAACGATAAAGGGTGTCACTAACGATAGCATATTTTGTGGCTTTTCGGATAAAGGACTTCCTTTGGTTATTGGATAGGTTAGGTGGAAGGGTTTGGGACTTAAGGTAGTCATAAATCTCTTGGTACCAGGGGGAATCAAGACCAACAAGCTCATAGACCATCTCTGATTCGGGGATGTCATAGGACGGAACCAACAATTGTTCTATTAGGAATTCCAGTTGAGGCATATTGCTTGGAATGTTGAGGAGAGAGCCTATTGTAGCCATTGCATATGCTACTTTGCTATGTGCTCTTGGAACTTGCTCAAAAGTTACCATGTGAAAATATGTCTGAAAAACTAGTAACCATTCATTTGTAGGGCATGATTTTCTCATCCTTAGTGTCGTAGTTATCGTTAACTTGGTTGATGACGAGCTGAGAATCCCCATAGACATGTAGTGTTCTGATTTTCCATTTTATTGCCATTCTAAGTCATGTAACCAGTGCCTTGTATTCTTCCACATTACTTGTGCATGGAAAAGCTATGCGGAAAGACTTAGGAATGGAATCTCCCTGAGGGGTGATGAACAAGATTCCTTCCCCTGAGCCATGATTAGTGTGTGATTCGTCAAAGTAGAGTCTCCAAGGTGACTTAGGTTCTATATGGAATATCAACTCATCTAGAAAATCTGCCACTAATAGGTGATCACTTTGTATAGGTGCATTTGCCAGCTGGTCTGCTATGACTTGTCCTTTTATTTCCTTTCTTTCTACATATTGAATATCATATTCACTCAAAATCATGACCCATTTTTCCAGATGTCCTGTTAATGGTGCCCGACTTAATAGATATTTGAGGGGGTCAATCTTTGCTACTAGTTGTTTCTAATGGATTAACATATAATGTCTTAGCTTTTGTGCTGCAAAGACCATTGCTAGACAAGCCCGTTCAATTGGTGTGTAATTCAGTTCATACCTGACTAGTGTCCGACTGATATAATATATGGCCCTTTCTTTCTCTTCCTGGTTGTTCTGAGCTAGTAATACCCCCAGTGCTGAAGTGGTGGCTGAGATGTATAATATCAAAGGTTTTCCTTGAATGGGAGGCATAAGGACTGGCGGTGACAATAGGTAGTCTTTTATTTGCTAAAAGGCCTCTTGGCATTTATCTGTCCACACAAAGGGGATACCTTTGCGTAAAAGAAATTGGAATGGTTGACACTTGTCAGCTAATTGTGCTATGAAGCGCCTAATAGACTATAGCCTGCCTTGTAAGGTTCTGAATTCACTTATTCCTCCAGGCGGAGGCATGTCCATGATGGATTCTACTTTTGTTGGATCGACCTCAATGCCTCATCGAGACACTATGTATCCCAAAAGTTTACCAGATGCGATGCCAAAGACACATTTCTTAGGATTCAATCGAACTTTGTATTCTTCTAGCCTCTTGAAAATTGTATCTAATACTTTCAGATGATCTTTCCTTGTCAATGATTTAGCCAAAAGGTCATCCACGTAATCTTCCATTATCTTATGCATCATGTCATGAAAGATTGTGGTCATTGCTCTCTGATATGTGGCACCTGCATTCTTAAGACCAAACGACATGACATTCCAGTAGTATGTACCCCAAGGGCAAGTGAATGCAGTTTTATGTTGGTCTTCTGGTGCAATGCGAATTTGATTGTAGCCTAAGAAACCGTCCATGAGAGACAACATCTCATATCCTGCTATGAGATCAACAATGATATCTATATTCGGCAAAGGAAAGTCATCTTTTGGGCATGCCTTGTTTAAGTCTCTAAAATCTGTGCAGACTTGGATCATCCCATTTGGCTTTGTTACTGGCACCAGGTTAGATATCCATTCAGCATAATCAATAGACCGTATGAACCCAACGTCTAGAAGTTTCTTCAACTCAACCTTGACCAGTAGAGTGACCTGAGGATGCATTTTACGTAGCTTCTGTGTAACTAGTTTAGCATTTGGCAATAATGGTAGATGGTGTAGAACTAGTTCTGGGTCTAGTCCAAGCATGTCCGCATAGGACCAGGTGAAGTTGAATTTACATTATGCAAAGAACTTGTGAAATTCCGGTCTCTCTTCTTCAATCAAGGATGCAACAAAGAGGACCATTTTTGGGTCTTCTACTATTGATATATTATCTTCTATGGTGTCCTCTATGAGCATAACTGATTTCTCTTATGTTACAAGAAGAAAGTCCATTCCTCCATCTTTGGGTGCCTCGGAGAGGTTTTCACTCGTAGATACGTCCTTTGTTTTTACTTTTTTGTCGTCATAAGGTGCCTTTTAGTTTTTACCTGAAGACATTTCATTTTTTGCTTTATTTTTATTTTTAATTTTGCGACTGGAGGATGGAACAGTCTTGCCAATATAAGCCGCACAATCTAGATCAATAGTGAATCCTGCCTTGTGATCACCACTGGGTATGCCCTCGCGTAATCCCATAAACTTTGCAATTGCCTCATCATTCTGAAAGGTGTCCAGGACTGGTGGGCCTTATTGGTCCCAATCGATTAGTTGAGGATAAACTAGGGAAATGTCATCGTCAATGCTAGTGAATTGAGGGGAGGATGCATAAAGCATGCAGACGGATTCAGTGATATTGTAGATGAAATTATCATCATCCAATTCCACATCAGACTCTATCCAATATTCCCCTTCACTTGTCTCATATTCATTGTCAAAATAAGGGGTGAAGGACTCATAGTCGTGGTTGTCAGTGTCGTCTAGAAATTTAGATGGATTTGACTGAAGGGATTCAAATGGTTGGGTTTGTATTTCATGGGGAAGGGAAATGGGACTATGACTATTCGGTTCTTGATCAATTTTAAATGTTTGCCAAAATTTTTGTTCAAAGGTTAGTTCCACTTCTTCAAGGAACAAATCATCGAGGCAATAGTCACTTAAGGATCGTTGGGAGCCAAATTCCCACTCTTGAGAGTCAGTTTCGGTGAAGGTTTCCTTAGCAGTCTTGACACTTTCCAAAGCATGCACGCGCTCACTTGAAAGTCCACTGGTACGTCGGTCATCATTGTCGGGCAATCCATACCCTAATCCAAGATACTTTGGTATTTTGAAAGATTCTATGGGCTCGCTTCATCTAGTTTTATTTCTGCCTAGGTCACTAGTTCCATCGTAGCCCTTAGCCTTCATCAGGTCGTATCCCTTGCCATATTTCTTAACTAGTAATGGGGGTAGGTTGGCCATTTTTTGATAGAGCCATCCTGTAATATCAGTAAGGTCCTCGTTACTCATGTCTCCCCATTTTATGAAAACCATTTTTGGTGGAAATTTGAAAATTTCTTTGGGTTCCATTCTAAAACATGACCGACCATAGACCTTTGGAGACTTGGGTATTATTGTGATGCTATATGTGGTATGTAGTTTAAATTCTCCACAACCTAGGTCTTGGATCTTGACATTGGATTCATCCTCAGGAAGTGTGGAAGATGTGGACAGAGTGGACGTGGAAGATGATGCGAGTGTGGATGGGTCAATGTATTTAGAAGAAGAGGAGCCAGAAGCTTCTCGATTGATGGGCACTCGGTTTTTAGAAATACCCCTTAGGTTGGTGCAATATTGAAAAGGGTCGGGTCTCCATATATGGTAATTTCTATGCTGTCAAATGGGAATTTTAAGCATTGGTGATATGTAAATGGTATGGATTTTAGGGCATGAATCCATGGGTGGCCGAGCTAGATGTTGTAAGGTAATTCTAGATCCAGGACTTGGCAAGTTGTATCCACAATGACTGGTCCCACTCTGATAGGAAGATAAATAACGCCTCTAGAGGAATGTTCTTCATCATCATATGCTTTTATGACTATACTCTTTGTAGGGTCTACGCATGCATCAGAAAATCCTAGAGCCTTAACCAGTTTTAAGGAGCATATGTTCAATCCTGCTCCGCCATCTACTAAAACTCTTTTGACCTTGTGATTATGAATGAAATTTTCAATGTGTAATGCATCGTTATGGTTAGTCTTGGGTGATGAGTGTTGTGCAATTTTCGCACACACGCCCCGTTGAAAGTAGGGACCCTCTTTCGTTTTGGGTTTGGTTTCTTGGCCCTTTCATTTTGAGGTTTTGTCTTATTTTGGCACGTGCTTAAATTTTATTTTGATGGCCTTGGTGATTTCCCCTAAGTTATTTATTGAAGATCTTTAATTTTGAGCCAAGTACAGATTTCTGCCCTGGTTCGGGACTTTCCTCCTCGGATGGATTTTCCTGGATTCTACTCGGACTTCGGCTGTGCACTGAGATTTAGAGATTTTCGGTCTTCGCGGAATTCCATGTGGGTCAGATTTTTTTGGATTCCGTCCTGTGGTCGAGTTCTCAATTTTTTCCTTGGCTGTCTTGTAGGCGGCATTAATTTCTTCGTACGAGTTTTGAGTGAGGTATTTAATGGATTTTCAAAGTCTTTTGTGCCATTATGCCTATTGTTGCTATCGATTGAGCTGTGGCGTTTGTTCTTGAGGAGTGTTTGATCTAATTTCAGGCCCTTTGAGTTTGCGAATCATGGATTTAAGTGGTGATTGCTAGTGTTCTTGCACCTGTTCTTTGTGGATGCCTTTGAGCTCACATTTACCATTTCTGAGATCGACTCCCGCATCACAATGGTATTTTTTTGACTGCCCTACTTTTGATTTGTGACTGTGGATAGAACATTGATGTTATGAGAGCTTGTAGGGTTTGAATTCCTCATTATTTAAGCTTTTTCATGGCTAGGGTTGCGTAGCAGTGTTTGGTTTATGGTCTCCCAAGTAATTTTCGAGTTGGTTTGTCCATTCACATTTTAGTGAACTTTCTTGAGAGTTGTTGATAAACCCTAGTAGTGACTTAGCAGTGGAAACGTTTAAATTTTGAGCTCACCTGCATGTTAATGGTGGATGTATAGGGTTTGAAACCTAGGGCATTGCCATCTATCTCTAGTATGCTCTCAATTTGGCTTAGAGTGCTAGAAGAACCCATAGGAGGCCCATATTGAATTTACCCAAGCTTAAATCTTTGAGATTCATGATCAATCTGGTGTTCGAGTGAAATCGTGTTTTGGGTGTTGCAGTTTGGGTTTTGTTCTTAGTCTGGAATTTTCCGTTCCCTCAAGACAATCCATCTCCGACGGATTTTCCTGACTTCCTCTGCTTTTCCGGAATCCGTCTACTTTTGGAGTTTTAACCTTTTCACGGATTTCCATCAAGTCAGGATTTTTCTGAGGTCTAGTTTCTGTCAAATTTTCTGAAGTTTGCAATATGGCTTGTTCTTCGCAGAAATCCGTCTATGGCGGATTTTCCTGAAATATGATGAAATGTAACGAATATGGAATAGCATGATGTGTTAGTGTTTTTTAATGCATTTTATGATTAACACATGCTATCTTCTGACCTCCTATGTGGTTTATTGATTTGTAATGATCGGATTTTAATTGTAAGTAGGTGTTTCTTGGTTATTTTGTTGGAATCCGATTGGTCTGGAATTTCCTGAAATTCCTCTCTGGCTCAGATTCCCCGGGTGGTCCTGAATCCCAAAATTTATTATGATCACTTTTCATGAGATTTGATGACATTGTGATTACCTGAGATTCATTCTAACAGTGTCTTGATGAATTGACCTTGCTTTCTTGTGGTCTTTACTTTGTTTTCTTTGTGAATGCAGGCTGAATCTAGCAAGGCAGCAGAAGGATCCTCAATGAATGAGGTAGAAAAGATTAAAATGAACATTAAGAGCAAGGTCCCTGAGAGCAAAATTATATCGATTTGGTCAGAGGTTACTGATACTAATGTTGGGCTATGGGACTATGAGGAATTTAAGGAAAGAATGGCGGCCAAGGATCTTCCTTTGGTGGTGAGGAGGATGAAAGAGTCAGGTCTATCACATGTGGCTGGTTTCCCTTCAATGGTTTAGTGCTATGAGCTGGTCCTTGAATGTGCCAAACATTATGACCAGGATACACAGAGAATTATTGGCCCTCAAGGGAGAGTAGTAGCAAATCTCAACCCCATTTCTATTGCTCAGGTTTTCGACATGCCAGACAGATCTCATGTGGTGGCATTCAACCTGAAGGCAGCTCAGGAGTTCTATGATGAACAAACTATGAAGTCACAACAGCTTATTAATTCCTGGTTAGAGAAGACTAAGTCTCATTTCTCCAAGTTTCCCAAGCAGCTATTCAGAGCAAAATTCAAGGAGTACTATGATGCCATCACATTGCTCAGCAGGGTGGTGGGATTGAGAAGTGCTGGAGTGTTTGAGAATTGGCTGTGTCACGCCATTGTAAGGATGGAGTGAGAATTGATTGACTATCACTAGGCAGGGTTGATTAGTAGGGTAATCCATGAGCAGTTGTCCAATGTATTGCAGACCAAAACTTTCACAATGAATTCATATTTGGTCTATGCACTTGCGAGGTTCATCCCCTATAAAGGATTAAGCACAAGGGGTTTTTTGGACAGGATATCATTTATGAGGTTTTCCCTCAGTTGTATTTGGGAAGCTCAGATTATAGGAGGGTGAATTATACATTCACCATGCATATCACTAGAATGCTTCAGGGAGCAGAGCACACAAGGATTTCAGATCAAGCCAAAGAGCTCATGAAGAAATATGGGGCTTGGTTTATTCAATTCCCAACTTTCTCATATATCCGGGTTGATGGTTGTCAGAGGGCTCCATATAGGCTTCCAAGATATCCCACTGATCACATTATACTCTTGGAAGTAACTAGGTAGATTTGTGACTTTGATGCCATTGTCAAAAGAGATAAGCATAAGATTGGATTTGGTGGAGATTTCCCCTTGAGGATTGGTGCTGGGGAGGCTTGTCCTTCCATTATCTCTGCCCAGGCTTTAGAAGAAGAAATGAGTACCCTCGGCCTATCTTTCCATTCCAAGAGGTCCAAATTTGATATTACAGGAGAAGCTCAAAAGAAGGCCAGTAGAGAATATAGCCATAAGGTCAATCTGGAGGACTACTGGGCCAATAGTAGTGATGAATATGAGGCCAGGAAGAAGAAATTCTCCTGGCTCCAAGTGGAGGTAGTCCGTTTGTATAATGTAAAGGCAGTTCCTGATCAATTGGAGGATGATGGAAACTTAATACAGGATCATGCTTATGAGACAGTAAAGGATAGGCCAATTGGTGATGTTGATTGGCTAGAGGAAGAAAAGACAAAACTGAAACAATTAAATGATCCAGTTATCAAATTTACTAGAATGTGGTTGAAGCACAAGCTATGGGAGTTGGAGAATAATGGAGTGAAATGCACGTATAGTCTGATTGGAGATTTAAATCCTCACTCCACTTCTGAAGAGTCAACCAAGCAGGATCCAAAGGGCAAAGGTAAGTTGGATTCTCCATTCAAGATTAAGATCAAAGGTGCCCAAGAGGAAGAAGTCCAAGAGATCGAAAAACAGAGAAAGCCGAAGGCTAAGAAGAGGATAAGGACTAAAAGGTCTGAACAGAAAGAAATGGAAGAATAGAATCTTGAGACTAATGCTCCGGTGCTTAAGAGAAGAAGGATTGTGAGATTGTCAGAGAAGGAAAGTACTAAGGAGCAAGAAAAGATTGCCCCACCTGTGGTAGAAGTAGAAAGTTCAAGAGAGAAGGTGAAGGTGTATACAAGGAGGTCTAGGACTCCTTAAAAGGATAGTGTACCTAAAGCGGATCTTCCTCCTATCATTTAGCATGAGAGGCAGCAGGATGATGTTCCTTCCATCCATGAAGCTCAGAGAAAACTAGGTGAGTCAGAAAACATAGAAGAACATCTAGATACTGAAGGGAAGGAGTTCCACGAAGGAGAACTTTACAGTGCAGAGGCGGAAGTTGAAAAGATAATACAATCTCCTTTAGTGGCCTATGCGGATTCTCCTGTTAGAACCAAAGAGGTTGAATCTCCTCCAAGGGAGGAAGCGGCAGAGAAGGTCCCATCACCTGAGCATGAAGAGGAACACATAGAGGAGGAAAGGAGTAAGGATGAGACTCCTGAGAAGCAGAATTTGAGTGAAGAGATGTCGAAGGAACAACAGGAGGGAAAACAAAGCGAAGTACAATTGGAGCCTACTGTTCCAGAGTGGCTTGACAAAGAAATAAAGAGAAAACAGATTGTGGTAGAAGATGCCCCACCTAATTGGGATGAGCTCCTAGCCAAGATTGGGAAAGATAAGGGTAAGAAGAAGGCTAGAGTGATCTCAAGGATTGAAAGGGAAGCTCATAACAGAGTTGTTCATATTGCCACCCCTGCTCCAGATAAGAATAACAATGATGTGGATGGGAAGGATTACAATGTTCAAACTTTCAATCTGGAGCCTACATCAGTTGAGCAGGACATTGAAGATTATGAGGGTTCTAGTGCAGTTATCCTAGGTAGACTGAGGAAGGAAATAAAGACCAAGCAAGAGTGAAAAAAGGAAAATAAAAATCTTAGGAAATGCTTGGGAGACTTGATGAAGCCCTTGCAATCTATCAACCCTTCCTCTTCCACTACAAATCCTTTACCCCAGGAAACCATCACTGAGCTAGAAAAGATGAAGGCTTCCATTGTTGCCACTGCAAATTGGCTGAAAGGGGTGCAAACCAAAGGTAATGAAGCTATCAAGGACATCCTGTCGACATGGAAGGACGCTGGAAGGACGATGGATTGGTTGAAGTAGGTGCTAGCACAAGATAGGGAGGACATAGACCTTTTGTTGCAGAAAACCAAGACTATTATAGAATACACCAGGGATAGGTTGATAAGTGATGAAATCCTCCCCTCCTCTAGAGTTACTGAACCATGGGAGTGGTTTGAAGCATTGCAAATTAGGTAGAAGGTGTTGAAGAAGATTTACAAACAGAGGAGGCAGATTGATGATACCCTAACTAGTGTGTATAATGGCTCTATTGAATTTTTTGAGATTATGACAGGAAGAAGGAAGATTGCTCCTAAATATTTGAGTCTGGAACAACTGAGAAGATGGTGGTAGGATGTTTATGCCCTAATTGATGGTGATTCTTTTTCTGAGCACCAGTTGGATGATGCATCTACCTACCTTGCAGTCATTGATAAATACCTAACATATAGGGTGGATTGGGATAAGTCGGTCAAACAGTCAAGAGAAGAAATTGCATCAATTGAAAACCGACTTAGGGTTTTTCCTCTGCCACCTATGGCTAACTTGGATAGGGTACTTTTGAAAGTTCATGAAATGCTGGATCAAGAAAAAGACAAAGGGAAAGGCAGTTAATGATTGACTACATCGAGATTTGTGCTTCCCTATTATTTTTCCATGCATTGGTCAAAGTTGCATTGGAGATCCCAGGCTGACCTAGATGGAGTCCGTGCATTTAATGCATTTTTTATTATTTTGAATTTCTCTTGGCCGACTTGTTGTGCCTTGTTATTATTGTAAAATCTTATCTAGGCCGACATGTTTGGAGGGTTCTATATATTTGGCATTTCGCCTCATTTGTAAGGGTTAAGAAGTTTTAGACATAGACACATAGAGAAGTAGTTAGAAGTGAATTAAGTAGAGCAAGAGCTAGCAAGTAGTTGATCTCAAGCAAATATTGTAACAGAAAGCTGGAATTGTTGCTACAGTGGATAATTTGATGCAAGTAATGACATTGTGATTTGGTGCCATACTTGTGTTTCTTCTCATCTTGCATGGTTCTTGTTATTCTATCTTTAGAATTGCTTTGAGGAAAGTAGATGTTCAGAGTTAGGTTTGATTTAATACTGTTCATGATTTGATATTTTAAGTGTTGCAGCAATCCCTGGTCCATACTTTTCGCAACCAACTGATTGTTAGTTGCTTTGCAAACTTAGCCTGGACTTTATATTCATTGTGCTTAGTTCAATTGTGAGGGTTTATTCATTTCAATTGCAATAGGGTTGTTTGAATGAATGTTCATGATTTGAAAATCTTAACACCTTAGAAGATTGCACTGTTTCTATAAGATTGTAGATTTATCTGGGTTAAATAGAAATTAGTTTTTGAGGGATTGGTCCATTTCAAGTGTTGGGCATTTGCATTATTAATCTTAGGTTAAATATTAAGTTTAGAAATCTCTTTGAAACCCTTACCTTTTGTTATTTCTTTTATTATTGGGTTAAATTTAGGATTGAAGTATCATCATATTGTTAAATCAAATAAATTGAGATTCAGTAGTTTGCTTGTAGTAAGGTCCCATTGTGATTACTAGCATTTTCACATTATCACTAAGTTGTTTATGCATTGTCAAGACCTGACATTAGAGACCTTGGGGTTATCTCTTGAGGCTTGCAGATAGAGATTTACCTTTCAAGAGAGATAGGATATTATATTCTATTTGAGTTGTTGCTGTGCAGAAAACATCATCAACAATGAGTAATCTTGATCAGAAAAGGTGACGTGGTGAGGTGTAGTGAGGTATCCCACCATGGTCTCAAATTGGTTGACATCAATATCCTTAGGGACGGATGACTCTTGCAGGGTTTTATCCAAGATAGCCTTATGTGAGGGAGAAATGCGAAGCAACTCAAGTATGAAAATCTGTGCAGGAGTTTTGCTGAACTGATCAATAAGGTTAAATTGACTCTTTGGTTTCCATTGCTTTGCAGATGAGCCGAGTTGTGATTGCTTAGTAGATGGACTAGGTATGGTGATTTTAGGTTGCCTAGCAGTAGGCAGACCAACTATGGTGATCTTGTCACTTCAAGTAGTAGCATTGCATTGGGGTGCTCTCTTGACTGTGATGGTATTGACACATTCATTATTAGTTTGAATATTGTTTATAGTAGTTCCACCAGAATAGTCATACTTAGTGCGGGCATAATTGGCTTGATTATTGTTTTCCTTAGGAGCTGACGTGGAAGCGTTATTGGAACCATGGTCTTGCAGTGGGTTCTTATGAATGGTATGATCCGAATTAGAGGAAAATTGTGGTCCACCTACCTCAATGATATGATTCTCGATAAGGTCTTGTACAATATTTTTTAGTTGTTGACAAGAAGAAGTTTTATGTCCTTTTGCCTAATGATAATCACAAAATGCATTATCTTCCCACCATGCAGGTTTTAATTGTCCTGGGTCATATGGTTTTGGTTCTTGAAGTGTGATGATGCCATTCTAAAGGAATTTCTTAAGGACTTCCTCAATGGGCTCACCCAAGGGAGTGTATGTACGACCCCTGGGGAATTGTCTTATTTGACGGTATTGTCCTTGATTATTTTGGCCTTTTTGGTTGTTTGGAGGGACATTGGTAAGGGGTGTCAATATTGTTGTCGATTTGTTTTGTGGTTGAACCCCTTTTAGAGCCAGTACACGACCCATAGTGTTTACAACCTTGGCATCAACAACACCGTCATTTGTAACATGTTTATTTTTGACCCAGTACTCTTTTTTGTTAGTGGGAGGATTTACGTTTGCGTTTTTAGGACCATACTTTAGTTCTCCTTTTGTAATAAGGGCTTTCTCTATCTGGACACCTTTTTCAACTAGGTCCATGAAGGTTGTGCAACAATGCAGTTGAGATGCATATTTTAAGGGTCCTAGAAGTGTTTGAACTAACATGTCAACCTTTTCCTTTTTGGGTATGTCGATGTGGCAATGACTAGCTAGGGTTCTCCATCTTTGGAAGAATGGGATAAAAGTTTCACCCACATCCTCTTGCCTAAGTGTACATAGGCTATTGATAGAGGTGACCATGTCAATACTATATGCATAATTTTTTATGAATTTGTGTTTAAGTTCATCCCATGTTTGGATATCCTTTTGAGTGGAGAACCATTCAAGGGCAGGACCTGCAAGACTTTTAGAAAAAAGTCTCATCAAGTACATTTTTTCATAGGTGACGTCCATACAGTTGGTTGCAAATTCTCAGACATGTTCGATAGGGTTTGTCTTTCCTCTGTATTTGGTAAAATTAGGTGACACATATCCCGAAGGAAATGGTGGCATGTATAAGTTCATGTCAAAGGGATACACAGATAGATCATATGACACTTCTGATTTCTTGGCAAAATTTTGAATGTTTTCTATGGTCTTTTCTAGACCTATCAACTTTGCTTGCAAGGTATCGATTATAGGGTCATTTGTGGCCCCATACATTAGATTGATTGGCACACCATGGGTCCCCATTTCTTGTGCGTGGATGTTGGTGTATTGTTGGGGGATGGATTGTTGTGACATGTGTGATGTGTTTTGGTTTGTGTGTTGGTATTGAAAGTTCGGATTGGGGACGTGTTGATGGGTATGAATATGAGATGAATATGTTGGAATATGTCCCCTAGTCATTTGGGTCGATATTTGGGGAATATGGTGACCATGAACATTTTGATGTGCAAATGATGCCATAGGTTGTGTGTTTTGACTACCTTGTCCAAATTGTTGGGTTTGTACAAGGGGAATGGTCGTTTTTTTGTCCTTGGGAGGTGATGGCATTAAGTTGTGTTGACGCGTTAACATTTTGTTGTTGTCCTTGAATAAAGATACGTCGTTTACCTCCACCCAAAGGATTTTGTGAGATACCAATGTGAGGATATGATGAAGATGTGCTCATGGTACTAGATGTGGTTGTCAATGGAGTATTTTTATGGCTTGATGATGCTCCCATGGTATTTATCGTAGTGGTAAAGAGAGGATTGGAATAACTCGCTGTCATGCCCATAATTTTCACTATAAAAACCCAACATTTTTTTTTGGAACTAGATGCCAACGTTTTACCAAGTTTCAAGAAGGTGATGAGCTATACATATATACACTTGTACATAGGTAATAAAATCAAACCATAACCATTTAAATTTTTATTCGCTTCATAGTAGGATCAAATTTACATTAAGCATATCACTATTATTAAGTCCAAAGCATATTATTGTTATTAACCAACTCCCACCATACTATCAACTTACTTTCCTTATTTAATACTCCTAATATTTTTATTAATCCACAATCATAAAATATTTCAAATTCCATATTTAAATATTTTAACTTCATCCTCTTATGTGTTGATGCGTTAACATTTTGTTGTTGTCCTTGAATAAAGATACGTCGTTTACCTCCACCTAAAGGATTTTGTGAGATACCAATGTGAGGATATGATGAAGATGTGCTCATGGTACTAGATGTGGTTGTCAATGGAGGATTTTTATGGCTTGATGATGCTCCCATGGTATTTACCGTAGTGGTAAAGAGAGGATTGGAATAACTCGCCCACACTGCCGAGGACCCAAAGGTGGTTCTAGCCGATTGTGACGATGTTGTGGATATGGTGGGTATTGTGACAGATTGTGATCCTCCAATGGATGTAGCATTTATTGAATTGGAGTTGTTTGGATTGTTGGAGGTAGCACTCATGGCCGTTGTGACATTTTTTGAGGTAGCATCAAAAAAGGTATTGCTCGTGGTGTTTGGATGTTGACCACTATTGGACATGTAATGTGCATTGTTGACATTAGGGTTAGGAGATGTTGATCTCAACGTGTTAATTTCAAATCCATGGGGTAATTTAGCTCTTTGACTTAAGAGTATAGCCAAATATCTGTCTCTGTCATATAGGACCATTTGTTCCGTGAATTGGGATGCCTCTGGATCTGTTGTTGCTACCTCTAGGTTTTCCTCAAGTATTTGTCCATATTCATCCTTACGTAAGAATGGTTCAAAGGGACTATTTGATGAGGATGGTATGGTCGTGAGAGGTTGATTATTCATGTTGCTAAATGGGTCATCAAAAGTCCAATTTGGGTCATACGTGTGATTGTTAACATTGGAAGTGGAGTCTTGTCCAAAGTTTTCCATTTGTCATTTATTTCTTTGGAGTCTAGTTTCCACCATAAAAAGAGATTGCTTCAATGAAAATGATGAGAATGACAACTAAATGTGAGGATGATGCTAGCCTATGTTTTTGGATTTTCGATAAAGGATGAAAATACAGGACTATGTTTTTGAAAGAAAATGCTGACTAGGATGACTAGGTGATGATGACATTTGTCTAAGGAAATGATTGATGTGAGATGACAAGGCTATCAAAGCCAAAATGCCAAATGAGGACTAAGATGATAATGTGGACTAAAGACTTAATATGATTAATGCAAGGTCTAGGTTCAAAATGACGACTAGGATGAATAATATTCTTGTATTTTTGGGAATAAAGTATGCAAGGTACAAACTATAATGCAATTTGGAGAAAAGGATACCTAAACACTTCTAAGCTTAGTCTTTGTTTTCGATTTTGGTTACTAAAGGAATTTTTGAAAATGGCGAAGTGAGAAAGTCAAGATGACTAGTGAGTTTTCCTAACTAGACTGTTGAGTTGGAAATTCTCACAAAAGGGACAATGGCCGAAAAAAAAAGGAATGATGATTAAGTCCAAGATAACCTAGTTTCGAAAGCAATGATGTTGCAAATTGTGATGAGGTTATCCTAATCCAAAGTATGCAAGGATGAAAACCTAGGGTGAAGCTAATGCCTAATGTATGCAACTAAAATTTTGAAAGATTAAGCCTATGGTAAACTAATGGTTAGAAGATTAAAAAAAAATTGAGCAATTTCAGGGTTGGTTTCTGATAGGATCATCTTGGAAACAGTGTCTGACAAACGATTGATAGAGTTTAGACTCAGATTTGACTTTGTATTAGGGTTTTACTTTAGATAGGAAAATGCGTTGTTTGAGACCACTGATGCGTCACAATATTTCAAATGTGTTTTAGTTTAAGCGAATGCAGCTCTGGAGTTGATGAATGTAGTGTAGTTTTGTAGATGCAGTTCTGTGAACTTCATATGCGTTGCGGTGCAATCATATGCAGTGTTTATGGGATCAGATGCAGTTTAACAGAGCGATTTTGTCTCAGTAGTTTTTAAATGCATTTCAACAGTTGCATCAGATGTTGGAAAAACTGGGTTTTCTAATGTATTGGGAGAAAATATGATCTATCAAAAGTTGAATGTTTTGTTCAGAATCATAAATGTGGTGAATAATGTTTAAAAATCCAGCAAGCACTTGACAAGCACAATGTTTTTAGTGTAAGCAAGCGCACATAAGACAAGTACAATCCTAATAAGCCAAAGGTTTGTATACTTAGTATAGCCCACCAATATACCCCAGATTGGTGCGAAACACCTCTCCTTCTCGAGAGCGGATAACTTAGAAGTTTGGTGGCACAGGCTCCCCTCCACGACACTCACTTCTATGGGCACACCAACTTTAGATTCTTGGGTAGTCACTTCCCAAGAACTGCTATCTCTACTCAAGGGGATCAATAGTGAGTATCTTCAGGCATGATATTGTACCTTGCACTATACCAAGCAATGGCTGAAAATGGTTGGCCTCTAAAACAATAGGTGTTTAGTAAGGGCATCTATTCGAGTGGCCACACATGGGGTGAGAGATTAATCACCAATCAGGTGGCACTCCAGCCTGAAGAGGTTACGCTCAACAGGGTTTATGGGAGTGTTACTCCGTCCATGTGACACATCTGCACTTGTGGTACTTGAAATTTCCTCAAGTAGCCATTTTATATCCCGGTTGGAAGTGGATAGCTTTAGCCTGTTACCGGTCGAGTCATCCCTTAAGGTGAGTATTTTTTCCCTTAAGACAGGCCCGTTTCTAGAAATAATATCTGTTTCTCTTACACCCATGATCGCCCGAACGCGCAATGGGAGAGGATACTTTGATTATTAATTTTTAAGGGTTTATAACAAATAAAATGGGTCTAGTTTTCTGATCACCAAGTTTTCACAAGGTGAGAGCATAACTACCTACCACTTTTTCAAGCATAATCAAACACTCGCAAACAAAGTTCATTTTAGTGCACCAATGGAAATATTCCTAAACTAAAAATCACAAATAGATGGTTTGAGAAATGAGTCTTCGACTAATAGAGCTGCAAAACCACAAGTTAGTAGTTTCATAAATGTCTTGGACCAACGAGAAAGCTGCAAAAAACTAAGTTAGGACAAGAGATTAAAAACCAAACTAAAACTTAAAAGTTAGTAAATAACTAAACTAGAAAATGAAGAGACTAAACTAAACTAAGAAAAATAAATCAAAGAAAACTAAAAACTAAGAGCTTGATTTTTTTTTTGTTGTTCCAAAAGAAGCAGTTTTTGGGAGTCCCGCTCCAAAGCTACACGCTACAAATAGAACATTAGTAAACCAAAAAAAAAAAAAAATTGAATGAAAACAACAAACTAAAATAGTGATAAATTTCTCAAAAATATATATTTTTTTAAACTGTAGATATCTATGGAAAGATAAGACATAGACCTTCAAAACCTAGAATTTTTTTTGCAAAATACTGCAAGACAAAAGTGCTATAAAGAAAAGAAAATTTGGGTCTTAACAACTAAATCCTAAAAAACTGCGATCACTAAAATAACCATAACTTTATCAAATATTAACGAAATTTTAAACCATTTGAAGTTCCAAAAAGTTGAGAACAAGGCCTACAAAACACATATAATAATTTTAAATGATTTTATTGGCCCATTTTTTTGTGCTCAAAAGAAGATGACAGGATTTCGTATGAATTCTTGGCTGTAACCTGCAAAACAACGAAAATAAACAAGAAAACACAAATTCCTCTACAAAATTACGGGTTCACCAATGTATCTAAGGGTTATTTTTCTAAGGTTGAATTAGCGTAAATATTAAAGCATGCAAAACCCAAAGAAAGTAATGAAGTGCAAAGGAAAATAAATGAAAAACACAAAATGGAACAAGCTCACCAAGTGTGTTCAATCTCCATGACTGATCTCCATTACACCACCTAACTTGCTGAATTGTTGCCCTCAGATGAACTATGTGAGCAATTGGAAAATAAAGACTATGTCCTACGCAAGCTTTGAAGGATTTGGAATATGAATCTCTATGCCTATGATAAAATGACTATAATGCCTAAGACAAATATGCCAAAATCATAAAATGAAAGTATATGTGTATGTGTGTGTGTCAAAAATTTAAGCAAAATAACATTTTATAGAAAATGCAATTTTGAATGAACAGACGAGATTGAAGTTTGACAGAAGCCTAAAATCAGAGGTCAAGATTGTGTGTGAGAATCCCTAATTAGGGTTAGAGAAAAAATATTAAATGAGTGGTTGAGATGTCATCTGAGAAAATCAAATCGACGGTGGACTATAAATGAGATAATTAGTCAAAAAGATAAAGATTTTCAAAAATCAAGAAGATAAAGACTGCCTGATTTGTGAGATTCAAAAAATCAAGAAGATAAGAGTTGAACTGAAAAGAAGATCTGAAAAATTAGGAATCAAATAAAAGTTATTTGATTTTTTGAAGGAAAAAAAATATTTTGAATTAAAAACAAATTTAACTCAAAAAGGAAGAAAAATCATGTGACAGTAAATAATTAAAATTTTTAATCATTTACTAAAAAGCGGGAAAATTAGAAAGTGGGATAATTTAAATAAATGATTTTATTTAAATTAGAAAAAGCCAAGAGATAGGGAGTGGACAATTTTAAATAAATATCTTTATTTAAAATCGAAAAAAGGGATGGTGGACGATAATTAAATAAATTAAAGAATTTATTTAATTATAAGAGGTCATGAGATATTAATGACGCATTAAATAAATAAACTTATTTACTTAAATAATCAGGAGGAAATAATGGACAAGGATAATTAAATAAATTAAGAAATTTATTTAATTATGGGAGACATTAGATAATTAGTGACGCTTTTAAATAAATAAATATAATTTATTTATTTAAATAATCAAGAGGAATAAAAGATATGAATTAATTAAATAATTATGAATTATTTAATTAATAGTTGAATTTGGACTATAGACGAAATATGATAAGACATAAAAATATGGTTTGCGAGTCTAGGCCATTTTTATGTGTCTACACTCAACCATGGGGTTACAATCCTAGGACATACTCAACTCCCAAAGAACAACCAACATTTAAAGCACAACCAAGTCAACCACCTAGTGATGTTGACATACGCCTTAAATATCAAGACAAATTTGCTAGGCAACAAGATCAAACTCCTAATCCTATAGACGTGATCATAGAGGAGTATGATAGTGATGAGGAAATCACTAATGAAGTACTTTTAGAACACTCCCAAGATCCAAAAATGCAGAAACTAATGAACAAGATGATTGGGAAGGATCCTAACACATATTTCCTCAAGCTAGCACAAAGTGGGGCCAAGCTGCCTACAAACTTTAACATTGAAACTCTTAAGGATCCCAATTGCATTCCTTTGGGAGACCCATCGGTGGTAAGACAAATACCCAAAACAATGGTAGATCCCAAGATACCACCATTATTCTCAAACACACATATCAATGAGCAATATTTTCCCCAAAATGTGGAGAACCCATTGTATATTGAACAAGTTGTGGTATCTCAACATACTCAAGAGAATCCAAACCTCTTAACAAATCAAAACATGCCACCACAAAATGTTAACACAATGGGACCCAACATATATGAGACATCTTGGAATAACCAAAAAAAAGGTCCCAATACAAATATGCAAAACATGGGAAAATTCCCACCAAGGCAACCACAATAACATGTAGTGAACCAACAAGACAACAACCCTTTCCAAACCCAACTACATGTTAACAACCCACAACACATGTATCAACAACCACCCCAAGATCAAGGAATGTACCAAGGAAATGTTCAAAACCAAACTCAATACATGCCTCAAGATCAATACTATGACCCTAACACACAAAATCAATATGGATCATCACCTACCCAATACCCTCAACATCAAAAATATGTTTTAGCACCACCAAATGTCAATACCCAACACCGAATGTATGTTCAGCCACAACAAAATACACACCCACAAAATCAAGCACCCAATCCTCCACAACACAACATTGGTGCACAACCTCCATCACAATACCAAAACTACACACCTTAAAAACAACACAACATACCTCAACAACAAGAACACAACGTACCTCAACAACAACATAGCATACCTCAATGACAACACAACGTACCTAAACAAAACATAGAATACCTCAACAACAACACAACATACGTCAATAACAACACATCATACCTCAACGACAATAACATCATACTCTCAATACACAAAACACCCACATTGGTCCTCAAATACCCCATCAATCATACTACACCCACAACATGGCCCAAGGGCCATCATATATACAAACCCCACAATATAACACAATTTTTTTTTGGGGCAACAAGGTTATAACGTCTCTCCTTATATAAAAAAACACACCAAGTGATGATGTAACCTTACAAATCTAGAATCTCAACCAAAGGATTTTGAACATCCAAATTGGAAAGCCAAAGAAGAGCTATGCTCTACAAGATGTCCATATCCCTTCGATGGTTTCCTATCCATGGTACCTTTCCCCAAGAACTTTGAAATACCAAAATTTTACAAATACAGGGGAAGAGGAGATCCAATAGAGAATGTGTGATAATTCTCAATAGCTTTCATGGATGTACAACAAAATGATACCTATTTAATGAGGCTTTTCTCACAAAGTCTCGACAGGCCTGCTATCAAGTGATTCTCTCATCTACCGCCTAGTATCAAAACCTTCGATGAGTTTTCAAACAGATTTGTCAAGCATTTCTCATACAACATAGATCAAGATATAATGATCCCCGATATGTACAAGATTAAACAAAACCAAGGGGAATCATTTGCTTCATATCTACAGAGATGGAGACATAAAACTAGCAAATGTAAATGGCCCATTCCTAAGAAACAACTCATAGACATCATTTTCTCTAACATACAAGTGGACATTAGCTACCAACTCACCATGTTGTGATCTATTAATTTTGAATAAACCATTAAAAAGGGTTTACTCATCGAAAGAGATCTCTTATCAAGGGAGTCATTAAACTATATAACAACAAAGAACAAGCTTCATGTTCTAATGACAAACCAAAAATATGGGCAAAGAATAAAAATGTTACCAACGATGGAGTGGTAGATGCAAAATTTGTATGAAACGTACAACTACCTAGTGATCCATAAAACAATTTCCAAGTAGCCCAAGCAAACTACCCTAAAAAAAATACTAAAAACAATTAGCTCATGTATCCTCCAAACAGTGAACAAAATAACTAACAACCAAATCAAGGGTACAATATTCACAGAGGTTCGCCGAGGCAAAATAATCAAACTAGGAGAAAATTCACTCCATTGGGAGAAACTCTTGAGGTAGTTATGCATAAACTCATCCAAAATAACCTTATCAGGCTTCCTAATCTTGATAAAATGACTTATGATGAACCAAACTTCAAACTCCCTTGGTACAACAAGAATGATCAATGTGAATTCCACAAGATCAAGGGTCACACAACAAATAATTGTATGAGACTTAAAAACATCATTCAAGACTTGATAGAAAAAGGAAAGGTCAACATTGAACATCATCCTGGACCCTCTAGTAATAGAGACATGGGAATATACAAGGATTCATTCCCCAATCATTCTAGGGGAAATGACAAAGGTAAGGGACAAGATTAACAAAAATCCAACTCCACCTACAACAAAGTTGTAGGAACCATCTGTCAAGCCAATCGAAACATCAATGTCATGACCATTCTAGGAAAAAGCCCTAAATATAACGTGAATACAAGAAGACAAAAGTTCATGATACAAGGAGCCCCAATTCTAGCCAAAGTCACCATCAAGCCTTCCGCTGACTATAACATTATTGACCAATTGAAGAAAACTCTAGCATTAATCTCTATCCTCAAACTTTTAAAGTTATCACCAATACATAAAGAGATCCTAGAGAAATCTCTAATTTAATCGTTAGTACCGAACGATCTTAGCACTGATCAATTTCAAGCCATGGTTGGTACCATCACTTCACCCCATCACTTGGTATTTTTTGAAAAAGACCTTCCCAAAAGAGCCTTCCACAATCAAGCTTTGTATCTTGAGGTTTGTGTCCATAAACAAAAAATCAAGATATTCCTATTGATGGTGGTGCAAGTTTAAACATATGTACCCTAAAAATGGTAAAGCAATTGGGATATTTTGATGACATGATTGACAAGAACAAGAGCATCACCATAAGGGCTTATGATGATATAGAGAGAAAATTTAAGGGAACAATAAGACTTCTTATCCAAGTGGGGCCAACAATAGCAAATACCACTTGTCAGATCCTAGATCTTGAGTTACCATACAACCTTCTCTTGGGATGTCTATGGATCCATGCAATGTAGGTGGTCCTTTCATCCTTTCATCAATGCCTAAAATTTCCTTACAATGATAAGGAAGTTATAGTATACATCGATCCCAAACACTTCCATTACTGCTCAAACTTGGAGAAGTACAAAACGCTCCTTCAAATACCTAGTAATGACATATCATTCCACTCATTTTACTATATCGATCGAATATCACTTCCTTCACCCTCAACTCCACCTACATCAATTGATCCTCCAAAATCCAACCCCAAGATCTAGGTGCTTAACAAGGGTTGTAGAATACCATTTCAAGCAATCCTTTTGCATTAGGGAGCTTCCTCTATCACCAAAATCTTACAAATGACCAAAGGAAATAAAGCATGTTCAACCTGTCACATATGAAGTCAAACCACTATCTTCAAAAAGTGAGGAAACATGATGGATGAAGTGGTATTTGAAGAGGACCTCTCATCGTGGATCTATAAAGAAGAACAAGAATAGCTACATCCCATTCTTGTGGATCATAGCAATAAAGGTTGTTAGATAGAAATAAACATGGGATACACTAGAAAAGGTGGCCTTGGTCTACAGGAACAAGGCATAAGAGAACCCATCATAATAGAGCAACACAAGAAGAACATGGGACTAGGTTATGGTTTGATAGACATGGTTACCCCAAACATTGAAACTACCTCCTATTAGGAAATAGATCCTTCTATCATCGTTGAGACATCAGATAACTACAATCTTATTGATGATGACCTAACAATTGCAGACCTATTTTAGGGCTTTGGCATAAATGCCATCATCTTCAAACCCACATCTAAGGACTACCATACTGAAATAGACTCCAAGGAATGGGAATGGGAGTCTTGCGCCTCTAGTAACTAAGTTAGATACCCTTTGGGACCTTGATAACTCTTATATCCTTACCTTTTTCCCATCCACATCCACCATAAGTTTTGCTGATATTAAAGATAACTTGCCCTTACATCACTTGTAGTTGATTGATTGGGATCAACAACATCACACACCCATTTTGGACCTATTCCAAAACAACGAAGCTATAGCATATTTCATGGGAATTCAACAAGGTATCTATCAAGGAGATCACGAGGTTGGTGTTGTCATAGAACTAGAAAAAGGAGCATACTTTGGAGGGGAGAATGCATCCTCCAGTCACAAAATTGAAATGGAGAATTTAAAAATCAAAATGAGATCCCCTAAGGAAAGCCACAACGTGGCTCTATTGGATCATGAAAAAATAAAAATAAAAAGATGTATTTGAGGGTGAAAAGCTCATTGAGGCACTTGAAGATGGAGGATTCAATCTCCTCATTACAAAATATCAAGAACATTCAACAACATTGGTTGAAGGTTTTGAACCTATCAACATTGGAACAACAAAGGCTTCTAAAGTAACATATCATGCAACTTCCTTAGATCGAGAGGAAAAAGTCAACTTCATGACATTCATCTAGGAACGTAAGATTAATTTCACCTAGATATATGCAGATATGCCTGGGATAGATCCAAATTTAGTGGTATACCATTTGACAGTATTCACTGCATAAAAACCAATTAAGAAAAAGCTTTACAAGATGCACTCACAGATAGCACTGTTAGTCAAGGTGGAGCTTCAAAAAATACTAGACGTGGGATTCATCAGACCCATAGACTATCCTAAATGGGTATCCAACCTTGTACTAGTATTGAAAGCCACTAGGGGCATATAGATCTATACATACTTTAGGGATATTAAGAAAGCATGCCCTAAAGATGACTTACCCCTTCCCAACATCGACATCATAGTGGATCTAGTTATTGGTCACAAAATTCTCTCATTAATGGATGGATTTTTTGGGTACAATCAGATAAATATAGCCCCTAAAGATCAACACCAAATAGCTTTTACCTGTGCTTGGTGAACTTTTTGCTGGAACGTCATGCCATTTGGCTTGAAAAGCCCAAGAGCCACATATCAAAGAGCAATGACTGCCATTTTCCATGACATGTTACACATGACCATAGAGGATTATGTAGATGATCTATTGACAAAATTAGTTGCAAGACATGAACACCTAGCTAACTTAGCTAGGATATTTGATAGACTAGAGGAATATAACTTGCATCTAAATCCAAAGAAATGTGCATTCACTATAACATTTGGAAAACAATTAGGCTACATTGTATCCAGAAGAGGTATTGAGGTGGATCCCACTAAGGTTAAGGCTATACTGGAAATGCCTCCCTTGAGAACATTAAAATAATTGTGCAGTCTACAAGGTAAGCTTTAGTCTATCAAAAGGTTCATTGCACAACTAACAAATAAATGTCATCCATTCACACACCTCCTGCATAAAGATTTAACATTCAAATGGGATGGAAGGTGTGATCAAGCTTTTCAATAGGTAAAGGACTATTTACTCACTCCCCCAATATTAATTCCTCCAATTTAGGATAAAGCAATTATTCTATGTGTCCATAACAACAATAACTTTGGGAGCTCTATTAGCACAACTCGATGAATAGAATAAAGAAGAAGTAGTTTACTACATTAGTTGTGCCTTGGTTGGCTATGAGTTGAATTATACACCCATTGAATGAGCATGTCTATTAGTTATCTTCACAGCAAAAAAGCTTAGGTATTACATGTTAAATAGACAAATCAAGTTGATATATAAGATAGACCCCTTGAAATATCTCTTGGAAAAAGAAACTCTTATAGGAAGAATCAGTAAGTGGGTCATGATACTTAGTGAATTCAACATAGAATATGTCAAAAAAAAATCCATCAAAGGATAGGTGATAGTAGATCAGTTAGCAGAAGCACCAATTGAAGATCATCAACCACTCATAGCAGAATTTCTAGATGAGAGCATCCCGCTAACAACTCAATCAACCCGTTGGACCATGTACTTCAATGGACCCCACACTCAACATAGCTCACAGGCCGGTATCCTATTTCCCACACCACAAGGAGACATTATACCTAAAGCATATAGGATTTCCTTCTCTTGTACAAACAATATAGCTGAGTATGAAGCATTGATCACTAGGCTAAAAATTATCGTGGAGTGGAAAATTAAGGAATTACAAGTCTATGGTGACTCCCAGTTGGTCATAAGGTAGATCAAAGGAAAATCCCAAACTAAAGATGATAAGCTCATGCCATACAAAAGGATGGTGGACAACTTCAAGCAATACTTCATGGTCGTCATCTTTAAACAAATCCCAAGGGTTAACAATAAAGAAGTTGATGCTATGGCTACTCTCGGTTCACTCCTTGACATACCTAAGAATGTTCTTAAATACAAATTCTCATTAGAACAATTACTTATACCAACATTCAACATCATGGAATCTAAACTAGTGCGTGATGTTGTTGCTCCTGACTCACCTTGGTATGAGGACACATTTGTCTATATCCAACACAAAATCATACCACCCCACCTAATAACCAATCAAAAGAAAACCTTCATCCACCAAACTTCTCGATTTACTATCATACGAGATACCTTATACCGCCAAAGCCTCGATGGTACATTAGTCCGATGTATTAATGTAAAAGAAGCACAAACTACCTTAAAAGAGGTACACGAAGGTGTTTATGGATCTCACTCTAGTGGACCTAACCTAGTCCAGAAGATACTCCGAATAGGGTACTACTGGCCATTGATGGAGCAAGAAGTAGTTCATTTTTCCAAGAGGTGTCGTCAATGCCAATAGCATGAATATCTTGTGCACATACCTACATAAGAGTTGTGTCCTATCACTACTCCATGGCCCTTCTCTTAATGGGGACTAGACATAATAGGAAATATATCATCAACCTCATTCAATGGGCATAAATTCATCATCATTGCTATTGAGTAATTTACAAAGTGGATATAGGCTATTCCTCTAACCTATATCACAAGGAAACAAATAGCTAAGTTCATTCTTAACTATTTAATATATTGATATGGTATCCCACAGACTATCATAACATATAATGGAACTCCATTTAAGAACCAAGATGTCCATGAGCCCTACTCAATATATCTATCCAACACTGCTTTTCAACCCCATATTATCCCCAAGGAAATGGTCCGTGTAACACCCAACCATAAACCCTAGAGGACAACACTCTAGCAGCTGAAAAAAAAATAGAATATTTTTTTTTGAAACTGTAAGGGTACACAATTATAAATGAACATCAACACACATACTATCCTATGTCCTCTAAGGTTCATGATTGCATTACGTAGTTCACATTATCCAAGTTAACAAAACCATAAAACATTACAATATCCAATTCTAACATCAATTAAAAGTCACGTCTTCACATTACATATAGACAAGTAATCCATGAGATACAACCATAACATGATCACAAAAAGATTAACATATTTCATTCATTCCACATTACATATACAACAATATTGATTACATAAACCATCACATAGAAGAGTTACATCTATATACATCTTAACATTTACATTCTGATCAATAATATCTCCTCGTTACAAAAGAGGAGTGTACATCAAGCAAGGTACAAGATACATCGATTGTGATACAATACAAATGCTAAGAAAACAAATCCCAAGTGCCGATACAATGCTGAAGTCTTCGAATCAAGTGAAGTCACCACAACACGTACAAGGGAAGGGAACCCAATGGAGGATGAAACACATTCCACCCAACCGTGTGGACCCAGAGGTCCACCCCCCATGCTAGGAGGTAGCAAAGGGTTCCACCATCACAAAGATGAAAAGATGGAAAACAACATACACAACAAGGCTATAAGGGATTCCCACATACAAAGATTAAAATCACACAATACAATAGTGACATAGCTTCCAGAGGCACAACAAACATTAAATGGAAATTCCAGTCAAATAAATGCAAGGTTGTAGTGGGAAAAGTGTCATCACATGGTCTATGCATGGGTTGTCCTAACAGTCTTCCTCTAGACGTCGACCCCCCATCTATGGTTGTCCTGATAGTCACACATTCGATGCCGACCCCATAGGGTAACACATGCGAGACCAATTATCCTCTCATGGAGACTAGGATATTAGTCTTGCCAACTAGGCCTTCCCAACCCATCCTTACTTGAACAAGCGCTATAAGAATGGGTGATGCATCTGAACATCTTAGTTAAACAAAATTCTACCCAACCCCCTAGTTAATTAAATAGGTTTTCACTTGATTAGGAAATTCCCACCTGGGTTGTCCTAGATGCCACTTTGTGTATTAGCCCCCATTGGAAGCCACTCCCCCTTCTACAACTAGAAAAACCAAAAGAAACGACAGGGTAACTAATATGCACAATCTCATAATAGCAAGAACATACACCACGATGAGGAATGCACCATCCCGCACAAGAATCATCCATGAAGAAAGTAAAAAATACATGGCTATCTCTCTTTCAATAATAGATGGAAATCATCACATCAACGAATTTCAAGGCTCAACATATAAATCAAACCAATAACCCTGATTGCAACCTCCAGAAGACTTTACTATTAACTTCACACCATGACTTAAACATTTATACTCTAAACCACATTCATCCCAAATCCATATTTATTTACTCACTTTAAGTGAACAATTCAAAAATAATAAAACGTGAGATCAATAATGGGTTATCAAAGTAACCACTTCATGTTAATTAAATATTCATCTACGTTAAAGATAATCTCCTTCCTAAACACTAGCCTTTGTTTATTAATTAATAATTATGTCAATCTACACATACTTAGTGTTCTCCTTATTTAATCAAGTTAAATACAATTTATATAGAGGTAACAAACCCCTTTTACAAAGTACACATTACATGCATACGAGCTCACATATTCACATATATACATATAAACATATATAAGTATGTATATATATATATATTTATATACATACATTCACATATATTTTATATTATCTAGTAACATTTTGTTTCCTAATGCAGAAAGTAAATTGTAAACATATAAAAATCTTCATATAAATATAAGTGTCTATGCATATATCTATACATGACTATTAAACTCCATAAATGAATTTATAATGAAAATTACAAATAACAAACAATAAGAATGTATCATAGGCACATATTGAACAATAAAGTGCATCAATAAACAAATGCACACAACTGACCCCTCTCATCATATGTATATGATGGTTTTAGCTCAAGTTAACTCCTAATTCAATATTCAAGATTGTTGTTTACTTAAGTATGCCAAGGAAACATTTAAGTGTAAGATTATGATTTTCAGCTAACATATAAGGGGACAGATGATTACTCAAACTTATTCTTAGTCAAATCAAAATCCATTTGTATGCTTTTGAATTAGAACGAATACCAATTTGTGAATGACAGTGGCAGTCAACTCTTTAAGGTACACATGGAAAGTGCTCTTGGAGAACATAGCTTATATCGAACCAATGCATGGAAACAATTCAAATTTCTTATGTTAACATAACCTTCAATTTAGAAAGAATACAAGATGACATATAAGCATAAGCTTCCAGCTAGAGTGGATGGTCATACATGTATTATTAACTTCACAGTCTTAAGGTGATGTCTAAGTTTTAAACACAATGAATACATAGGTCAGAGGAATAAACAAGCATCTCAATTAACTATTAGATACAATCTAAACCCAACACAATACCCTAGAAATTCGAATAAAAATCATGCAAGATTGGAGGAGTAGCAATTGCTATTCAACTGTCTTGGAGAGACCTGCCCAGATTTAAAGAAGACATTATTCGATAATACTGGAGGTATATATAGAAGACGACAATACAATGCACTAGAATGAATGGCTAGAAGCAGGGCGACAACCAAAACCATGCTATTATATACTGATTTCATTTGTTTGATAAGTAATAAAGCACAAATATTCAGAATAAAACACACCTAAATAGTATGCAATTTGACATCTATAGCTGGCTTTCAAAAGCTTTGTATGTATCTTGAATAGATTATAGATTGAAATTAAGGATAGGCCTCATTACTTGTCCATTGGATGGTAAAGAGATAGAAGAATCTAAGACATAATACCAATCGACTATTTGGCTGTAGAGTGAAGTGACTGCAGAACAAATGCAAGAATAGGTGTATACAAAGAGGTGTTGTAAAGTAGAAGGCTGAATACATGTGAATAAATAGGAAAATTCTAAGGAAATATAAAGAAGATGTAGAATGCAAACCTGTACAAGCGGAGACATCTAGAATTACTTAAAGACTGCATGATCGCATTCTAGCCATGGCTGGGTGAAGAATACAAGATAAAGACAAGAAATAACATGGTGCCATCTATAACGAGTTACACATTGAACATAGTGCAGCTGATTCATATAGAATTTGATACTAGCTCTTCTATGACAATAAATTTCGATATGATTTCAGTAAGTTGATTTTAAGATATAAAAGGTCCAACAATTTGGGGAAAACAACAATATACCTATCTCGTACATAGTACATTCAGATAGTTATTCAATATTTTAGCTGAATGAAGACATATGATTTGAAGAACAACATGAATAGATAAATAAAAGAGATACCTTGACAGAGTACTTCCAGATTCAAGACTTATTAATAGAAAGCAACAGGCTATTTCTAGTTTAACATTTATCTCCTGAATGGTTTATAAACTGAAAAGATAAAGGTGGAACCTGGATTAAATCATTTAGTTGATTGAAGATTGAAGCAAAGCTCAAATCTAGTCTCCTACTACAACTCAACAACTCAGTTTTTCCAAACTTCTAAGAAAAAAATTCAAGAATCTGAAAGATTATTCATGACAGAGTTTTTAAAACAAAAAACTTTCCAAAAAACCCATTCAAAAATTTGTTTCTTCTTCCCGAAAGTAATCCAATTTCCCCTCTATTAGTTATCTTCCACTACCTTATTCATTTATTCCATCAATAACTACTTCCACACCCCTAAATTCAATAGTTTATTTCTTTTTATGTTTTCCACAATTCACCACTTCTCAACTTGCTTTATTTATTATTATTTCATAATTTTCACCTTGCCTTTTAACTTGCACATCAAGTTAACTCAACTATCAAATATTTAATTGATTAATTTAGCCCCTTCCTTCAAAATTGCATGCACAATGAATTAATCAACATATTTATTTAATTATCACTTTATTAATTCATAATTTTTAATTCATTTAATTAAACAAAACATTAATAGTATTTTATTTATTAAATTTACAAATTATATTAAAGAATTCACTTAAAATTATCAAATACCTTTTCTGTAATACTCTTTCATTAAATATAAAATCCATTAAAACATCAATCCAACAAGCATCAAACAAGAAAATGACTCAAATGGATGGACCAAGCCTCATATGGTAACATGGACAGGATGAAGCACAAAGGGGCATTGCATCCTCCCTCCCTAAGATCTGACTTACTCCTGGAAGTTGTAGGGTAAGAACGAAACATACAATAGCACATCTAAACATCAACGAATCAAATATCAACAAATACCTTTAACCACAATACGAAAGCGAAGGCAAACGACAACAACATCAACAAAACAACTTGAACTGACCTTACTAATAGAGTGTAACAACAAAAACTCATCCTTGATGAGGACGTTGGCTCAATGTGGGGGAACCTAGTGCTACCTTTGAAATAACAACTTGATTGGGCTTTTGGCATGCTCAAACCTGGTAATTAAATGAATATGTTAATTAATATAATTTGTAAATTTAATAAATAAAATACTATTAATTTTTTGTTTAATTAAATGAATTAAAACTTATCAATTAATAAAGTGATAATTAAATAAATATGTTAATTAATTCATTGCACATGCAATTTTGAAGGAAGGGGCTAAATTAATCAATTAAATATTTAATAGTTGAGTTAACTTGGTGTGCAAGTTAAAAGGAAAGGTGAAAATTATGAAATAATAATAAATAAAGCAAGTTGAGAAGTGGTGAATTGTGGAAAACATAAAAAGAAATAAACTAATGAATTTAGGGGTGTGGAAGTAGTTACAGATGGAATAAATGAATAACGTAGTGGAAGATAACTAATAGAGGGGCAATTGGATTATTTTCGGGAAGAGGAAACTGATTTTTGAATGGGTTTTTCAGAAAGTTTCTTGTTCTAAAAACTCTATCATGAACAATCTTTCACATTCTTGAAATTTTTCTTGGAAGTTTGGAAAAACTGAGTTGCTGAGTTGCAATACTGGATTTGAGCTCTGCTTCAATCTTCAATCAACTGAACGATTTAATCCAGGTTCCACCTTTATCTTTTCAGTTTATAAACCATTTAGGAGATAAATGTTAAACCAGAAATAGCCTATTGCTTTCTATTAATAAGTCTTGAATCTGGAAGTACTCTGTCAAGGCATCTCTTTTATTTATCTATTCATGTTGTTCTTCAAATCATATGTCTTCATTCAGCTAAAATATTGAATAACTATTTGAATGTACTATGTACGAGATAAGTATATTGTTGTTTTGCCCAAATTGCTGGACCTTTTATATATTAAAATCAGTATTGAAATCATATGGGAATCGACTGTCATAGAAGAGCTAGTATCAAATTCTATATGAATCGGTTGCACCATGTTCAATGTGTAACTCATTATACATGGTGCCATGTTATTTCTTGTCTTTATCTTGTATTCTTCACCTAGACGTGGCTAGAATGGGATCATGCAGTCTTTAAGTAATTCTAGATGTCTCTGCTGCTATGGGTTTGCATTCTACCTCTTCTTTAGATTTCATTAGAATTTTCCTGTTTATTCATGTGTATTCAACCTTCTACTTTACAATGCCTCTCTGTATACACCTATTCTTGCATTTGTTCTGCAGTCACTTCACTCTACAACCAAATAGTCGATTGGTATTATGTCTTAGATTCTTCTATCTCTTTACCATTCTATGGACATGTAATAAGGCCGATCCTTAATTTAAATCTATAATCTATTCAAGATACATACAAAGCTTTTGAAAGCCAGCTATAGATGTCAAATTGCATACCATTTAGGTGTGTTCTATTTTGAATATTTGCACTTTATTACTTATCAAAAAAATGAAATCAATATATAATAGCATGGTTTTGGCCGCCGCCCTGCTTCCAACCATTCATTCTAGTACATTGTATTGTCATCTTCTATAAATACCTCCAATTGAATCAAATAATGTCTTCTTTAAATCTGGGCGGGTCTCTCCAAGATAGTCGAATAACAATTGCTACTCCTCCAATCTTGCATGATTTCTATTCGAATCTTTGGGGTATTGTGTCGGGCTTAGATTGTATTTGATAGTTAATTGAGATGCCTGTTTATTCCTCTAACCTATGTATTTGTTGTGTTTAAAACTTAGAGATCACATTAAGATTGGTGGAGTTAATAATACATGTATAACCATCCATTCCAGTTGGAAGCTTATGCTTATATGTCATCTTGTATTCTTTCTAAATTGAATATTATGTTAACATAAGAAATCCGAACTGTTTCCATGCATTGGTTTGATATAAGCTATGTTCTCCAAGCGAACCCTCCATGCGTACCTTAAAGAGTTAACTGCCACCGTCATTCACAAATTGGTATTCATTCTAATTCCAAATCATACAAATGAATTTCTATTTGACTGAGAATAAGTTTGAGTAATCACCCGTCCCCTTATATGTTAGCTAAAATTCTAAATCTTACACTTAAATGTTTCCCTGGTATACTTAAGTAAACAACAATCTTGAATACCGAATTGGGAGTTAACTTGAGCTGAAACAAACATATACATATGATGAGAGGGGTCGGCTATGTGTGTTTGTTTATTGATGCATTTACTTGTTCGATATGTGCCTATGATACATTCTTACTGTTTGTTACTTGTAATTTTCATTATAAATTTATTTATGGAGTTTAATAGTCATGTATAGATATATGTATATACACTTATATTTATATAAAGATTTTTATATGTTTACAATTTACTTTCTGCATTAGGAAACAAAATGTTACTAGATAATATAAAACATATGTGAATGTATGTATATAAATATATATAAATATATATATATATATATATATATATATATATATATATATTTATATATGTTTATATGTATATATGTGAATATGTGAGCTCGTATGCATGTAATGTGTACTTTGTAAAAGGAGTTGGTTAACTTTATATAAATTGTATTTAACTTGATTAAATAAGGAGAACACTAAGTATGTGTAGATTGACATAATTAGTAATTAATAAACAAAGGCTAGTGTTAAGGAAGGAGATTATATTTAATGTAGATGAATATTTAATTAACACAAAGTGATTACTTTGATAACCCATTCTTGATCTCACATTTTATTATTGTTGAATTGTTCGCTTAAAGTGAGTAAATAAATATGGATTTGGGATGAATGTGGTTTAGAGTATAAATGTTTCAGTCATGGTGTGAAGTTAATAGTAAAGTCTTCCAGATGTTGCAATCAAGGTTATTGGTTTGATTTATATGTTGAGCATTGAAATTCGTTGATGTGATGATTGCCATCTGTTATTGAAAGAGGGATATCTATGTGTTTTTTACTTGCTTCATGGATGATTCTTGTGTGGGATGGTCCATTCCTCGCAGTGGTGTATGTTCTTTCTATTATGGGATTGTGCATATTGGATGCCCTGTTGCTTTTGTTGATTTTTCTAGTTATAGAAGGGGGAGTGGCTTGCAATGGGGGTTGGCACACAAAGTGGCATCTAGGATAACCCAAGTGGGAGTTTCCTAATCAAGTGAAAACCTATTTAATTAAGTAGGGGGTTGGGTAGAATTTCATTTAACTAAGATGTTCAAATTCCTCACCCATTCTTATAGCACTTGTTCAGGCTAAGGATGGGTTGGGAAGGCCTGGTTGGCAAGACCAATATCCTAGTCTTCACAAGAGGATAATTGGTCCCGCATGTGTTACCCTATGGGGCTGATGTCAAATGTGTGACTGCCAAGACAACCATAGATGGGGGGCCGACGTCTAGAGGAAGACTGTTAGGACAACCCATGTATAGACCATGTGATGACACTCTCCCCTCTACAACCTTGCATTTATTTTTCTAGCATTTCCATTTAATGTTTGTTGTGCCTCTGGAAGCTATGTCACTATTGTATTGTGTGATTTTTATCTTTGTATGTGGGAATCCCTTACAACCTTTTTGTGTCTGTTGTTTTCCACCTTTTCGTCTTCGTGACGATGGGACCCTTTGCTACCTCCTAGCATGGGGGTGGACCTTTGGGTCCACACAGTTGGGTGTAATGTGTTTTGTCCCCCATTGGGTTCCCTTCCCTTGTATCTGTTGTGGTGAATTCACTTGATTCGAAGACTTCAACATTGTACCAACACTTGGGATTTGTTTTCTTTGCATTTGTATTGTATCACAATCAATGTATCTTGTACCTTGCTTGATGTACACTCCTCTTTTGTAACGAGGAGATATTATTGATCAAAATGTAAATGTTAAGATGTATACGAATGTAACTCTTCTATGTGATGGTTTATGTAATCAATATTGTTGTATACGTAATGTGGAATGAATGAAATTTGTTAATATTTTTGTGATCATGTTATGGTTGTATCTCATGGATTACTTGTCTATATGTAATGTGAAGATGTGACTTTTAATTGATGTTAGAATTGGATATTGTAATGTTTTATGGTTTTGTTAACTTGGATAATGTGAACTACGTAATGTAGTCATGAACCTTAGAGGACATAGGATAGTATGTATGTTGATGTTCATTTATAATCGTGTACCATTACACTTAAAAAAAAAATTATTCCATTTTTTTTCAGTTGCTAGAGTGTTGTCCTCTAGGGTTCACAATGAGGCGTTACACATGGTATCAGAGCTAGGTTTCGATCCTAGGACCTATGGGTTATGGGCCCACAGGTCCCATAACCCATGGGTCCCATAACATTGGGTGCTCTAGGTATATAAATGAGCCCATTAAGTTATCTTAGATGTATAGTTTGAATTTTAATTTTTCCCTTGTTGACCTCATCTAATACCCTAAATTTTTCCTTGGTGGTGTTTGTGTAGGATCATGCCTAGGAGAGGGGGTAGAGGTCAAGGGTGAGGCAGAGGTCATGGTGGTGGCCATGGTGCCAATCACCAGGATTCACCTCCATAGAGTTCCCATGAGTCAGATCGTGAGGAACATCAGGGTTCATAGGATAATCAAAGAGGTGGAGGAAAAAATATGGATCAACCAAGGTTGGAGGGCACACAGTTGCACCATTTTCTAGAGGAGGTTCTTGCTCAGCTTGGTCCAAGGTAGGAAGGTGAGCAGTTAGTGATTTGGGAGAGATAGAGGTCTCCCAGGGGGAGAGAGTTAGATGTTGAGCAGGATGCTATTTTAGCTGGTCATATGAGGGACCTTCTTTAAGCACGTCCTTTGACATTTGATGGGATAGGTAGTGGATTAGAGGTAGAGACCTGGTTAATTGATATAAAATAGTGTTTTGCTATGCACCCATATGGTAGCAATACCAAGGCCAGGTGTGCCATTATGCATCTCTGAGGTTTTGCTTCCACATGGTGGTGTCTTGAGGAGTAGAAGCTCCATCTGGATATAGATTCAGTATCATGAGAGATGTTCTTGGAGAGATTTAGAGCCTGATTATTGTCTGACCATTGGTGGTAGTGTTGTGCAAATAAGTTTCATGAATTGAGACAAATGGTGATGTCAATGGAATAGTATGAGCGAAGATTCTATGAACTTAAGCAGTACATTGGCATTGGTGATGATGAGGGCATGTTAGTACAACACTTTATGAAGGGCTTGAATGCCCGTATTAGTGGTGGTGTTCAAGTGTTTGAGCCGTAAACCATGGAGGTAGTTGTGGAGAAGGCTCAAATCATTGAGAATTTAGCTATGGATTTAGGTGGAAAAATAGGTGTAAAGGTCAGTAGTGCACCTCTAGTGGGTGTAAGATCTCAGGGTGGTCCATCTCAGGCTGTGGGTTCCCCCAAGGGATAGCAAGCACCCACCAAGGGTGAGCATCAAGAGCAGTAGTCCCAATTGAAACCTGGGAACTCTCAATCTCAACATGGTAATAGGTCCTAGAAAAGGAAAGATCGAAGCTGACATCGAGCTAAGTAGTATCATCTTGAATTTCCTACTCCGAGTTCTCAGTCTATGGCTAGTGGAGATATTTTTCCGTGATCTAGTGCACCTTCAGGTGATAGAGGATTCAACAGAGGTACAAGATGTTTAGCTTGTGGTCAACAGGGTCACATTGCAAGACAGTGTCCTCAAAAGGGCACAACTGGATATAGTCAGAGGCCGACCACTTCAGAGCCTATAGTAGGAAATGTAGGCAGATCACACAGGGTGTTTGCAGTAGTGGATAACCGCCAGGTCAAGCACCAGGATGCAGTTGGAGAGACTTCTAGTAGAGGATGAGCAACGTTCTTTGGAAACCGTACTCATCCTGTAGCTTTAGGGATTGACCCACTAGGGGTGAATCATGGTCCAGGTGCGGGTCCATTGGGATCCTAGTGTCGAGTCTTCTATCTTTGGGAGGATGTATCCTAGATGCATGAGTGTTACCCATTTTGGTTGTAGGCTTACATGAGTAAGCCTAATCCTAGATGTAGTGCTTCTAGTTTTCCTTTGTTTGGACTGCTTCTTGGAATGTATCTAGATTTTATGACATTGTTTACTAGACATTATGATATTGTTGGATGTTATTTAGATATTGTGATACTTTGATGTTGAGATATGGTGACTGTTTGATGACACTAGGAAGCTTAGTTTGATGATATTTGATGACATTATGATATCTGATGTTTCTTACTTATATCATGATTAACATATTAGTTAATTTTTTACATGAGTTATCATGGATATGATGTTATGTGATTTTTAGAAATACACATTATCATGTTTTGATATTAGTTATTATGTATTTTTGATGGGAAACAGTGTCGCATCACTTGCTTCCAAGCGCCCTACAACTCTGTGATTTTCCCTTAATGGTGTAACTGACTATTTTCATTATGCACATGTTCGACCCTATGTTTTGTTGTAGGCTATAGGTATAGGGAATTGAATCCACCTAATTATCAGGTTTGAGCATGCTGAAATCCCAATGGAGTTGTTTTTTCGTAGGTAACACTGGGTTCCCCCACATTGAGCCAGCGTCTTCATCGAGGATGAGTGTCTATTGTGACACCCTATCTATAAGGTTAGTTCGAGTTGTTTTGTTGATGTTGTTGTTGCTCGCCTTCCATTTCACATTGTGGTTAAAGGTATTTGTTGATATTTGATTCATTGATGTTTAAATGTGTTGTTGTATGTTTCATTCTTACCGTACGACTTCTAGGAGTAAGTCAAATTTTAGGGGGGAGGACGTAATGCCTCTCCACACTTCGTCCTAACGATGTTGCCATATGAGGCTTGGTCTTTCCATTTGAGTCATTTGCTTGTTGATGCTTGCTGGATTGATGTTTTAATAGACCTTATATTAGATGAAAGAGTATTACGGATAAGGTATTTTATAGTTTTAAGTGAATTCTTTAATATAATTTATAAATTTAATAAATAAAATACTATCACTAGTAGAATTTGGAAAATAAATTTACATGACTAAAAATTTTAGTCACGTGACTAACACTAGTAGTATCTTGAAAATAAATGACTAATTTGGTCATTTAGAAGTGACTAATTTGGTCATTGGGTAAAATCACAACTAAATGACTAAATAAATGACTAATATCAGACAAATAAAAATGACTAAATATATGGTTAAATTAATGACTAAATAAATGACTATTACTCCTCTATTCTTTTTTCTTTCGAATTTGATCATAATCCATAGAGCTAATTAAGCCCTCCTCATGGGACCCCTACCTAAGCGGGCCATTTTGCCACCTAGGTTGCTTGGTGCACCAAAAATAAATATTGCACGGAAGGCATTGCCTCTCATTGCAGTCTTAAGGCCTTCACATATTTTATAATTTTTTTTATAAACATTTACATTCTTTAACTTTTATTACTCATTATGTTAATGAATCGTTAATGTTTTTAACTATGATTTGAAGGCAATTTGATTTTCCTGTTGTGTTAGCATGTCAAATGTATTAAAGAGAAATTGTGGTCAATTTCACTAATAAAATATGATTTAAAAATAGAATTATTTTATAATCTATGAAATCAATTGTGTGTGGATCATTTTTATAGATGTTATTTTTTATACAAGTTTGAACTCTGGTAATTTTAGGAGCACATCATATTTATCTTAATTTTCACAACCTATATTAAAACAACAATGTAGATAGATGAATTTTTTTCCCCTAAAAATGAAGATTAATTTTTGTATTCCTTCCACAGAGTAGTTTTTTTTGGTGCATTTTAGCAATAGGTATTTTTGGTAGACAAAAAAAGAAAAGAAAAAAAAAGGGTATTTTTGGTGCCTTGGTCGATCGGGTCGTGTATGTATTTGGAGGGAATATTAGGAAAATCATGTATGCATTTGGAGGGAATCTTAGGCAGCTCGATTTTTGCTATAAAACATTGTGATTTCACGTTGGAGGGAAGTTTTGAAGTTTAATCAACAATTTGGCATTTCAACTCCCACGCACATTTGAAGGTTTTCCAATTGCAAGTTTGACGAAGGAAACAACCATTGAATGCAAAGAGTGGTGGTTTCCATTTATGTAATGCCATAGCATGTTGAGCAGCATTTTTTGACTTGCAACACCAGTATCATTCAAGAAAGGGTAGAACATTAAACAAGGTTATAATCTAAAGGTAAGTGGAAATCTTGAATCTTGAAACCTCATGCTGATCTTCATCCTTTATGACAGTGATCCTGATGTTGCATATACTATTCTTGCTTTCCATTGCTTCATTTTTGTTACAATCTTGTGCTATCACTGATATAATGATAAAGCTCTTTGACATTGAATGAATCTCATTGACTTTGACCCCTTTTCACTCTGTTCCATGGTCTTTTACATCTTCTTTGTGCATGATATCGTGTCACATGGAATTCATAACAACTGCTATTATCTCCTTCATTTCAATATGATTCTCTAACACTCATATGCTTTGATATAATAGTAATCATTTGCAACTATTTTCCCTCTATATATTGTCTTTCATTCCTATCCCTTGCATGCCTTGGACTACTATTATCATGCATTGAAAATTGGAACTCTTTATTCACTGTATTGATAACTCATTGGCATTGTCATTGTTTGCATTCACTGCTATCTTATGATGATTGTTCTTCATAGTCAATCCTTAAAATCATTGTTCTGATTAAAACATAATTTTTCTCTTTTGTTTTTACATTATGATCTCATGTCTTTGAACCTCGTGCTTTGTGATCATCACATCTTTGTTACAATCTCTTCAAGGTTTGACTTTCTTTCTCTGTTGACTACAAGAGACCCCTTTGATCTTACAACCCTAAGCCTCTTAAAGAAAACTTAGAATCAATTGGAAACAGTGAACAAATAATCATCATAGCTATTTTCATTTCTTTTCCAAGAGAATTCAATGAAAATATAATGGAAAACACACATCACTTTGTGGGGTAGGGTTTATTTGATTTGAAAACCTACCTTCAACATCCAAGTAAAAAATTCAGCCTACCAAGTTTGTGTCGAGTCCTCCAAGTCTTAAGTCAAAAATCATCTTGTGAAGACTATTTTACGTCCAAGTCTTGTATCTATGATACAAGCATGATAAATGTTTGAAAATACTGTACACAACTGTATGATACAATGCATAAATTTTTATGCTTTCTCATTATATCAAAAGCTTCAAACTACAACTCATAGAAATTAGAAATGAGTTATAAAAAAAACTTATTGTCAACTACAATTTGCTCCAAATCAAAATTGCATTATCCAATTTAAATAATTTTTTGTTTAACTAATTTTTGTGGGAAAAAAAACTTAGTGTACAAAGTAAAGCAAGAGTTTCTTTCTAGGATTTCAAAGTCCTATTGTTCACAAGTCCAATAAGATCATTATTGACCATAGTAGAAACCACCTGCACTAAAAGTGTTAAGTCAAAAAATATTCCATAGAAATAAATATATTTTAGATAAACATAGCCAGTTAGCCTTCTAAAATTCAGATAGCTGAATACAAGAAAGATGATAAAACATTAAAATACTTTAAGAGGTTGCAAATGCCATGCAATTAGTATAGAAGCATAACATTAAGATAGGAACAATTCATTTTTCTTGAATATTCATCACGGGTTTTCTCCTGTAAAGAACTCCCCCCGACATGAGCAATGAGAAGTGCATCTGCCATCTTGTTTGTTGATAGGCATTGCATGACTACTCCCTTATAATCACCAACAACTAAAGAACTTTGAATGGCTTCATCTCATTCTTAGTATTCAGTCAAATCTTTAGTAGCTTCATGTTACACCTCTTCTCCATTTCCTAGGGTATCCTTCCCAACAACAAAATCATTTTCAGTGAGAGGAAGTGAGGAATATTCTTTCAGTCTATGCAAATTATCAAAAAAATCCTTGCCATTGTCTCTGGGGGATGTAATATCTTGTCCACCTTTTGACTGAACTGATGGATCTAATTGTGTTGTATCATCAAGAGTGACATTGTTGATTATTTCACTGCTAATATCATGAATGTTGGTAGATTGAGCTTCTTGTAAGTCTTGATTCTCTATTAATTGCACTTGAAATCCAAGGTGCTCAAGTGGTTTTGTCCTAGCATTGCCTTCATCTTTAAACATGACTCTTAGGAAATTCCATGTCTCCCTCTCTTCTTCCAAACTAAATCAATGCAGAAACCAAAAAATTGCAAGTGAAACAATACAAATGAATGTAAATTGTTATTAATCCCATTCAAAAAGTATCCACAAATAAGTAATTGAGAATCCTGAGACTTCTTATCTCACAAAGCTTGCAATGATGATTTTTCACCATCTGCTATTGCAGCTTCAAACTCTATTGAATGAAGAACCAGATCGTCCTCGGTAACGAGATTGTGTATATATACCTATGAAAATAGTAGAAAAATAAGACTATATATCATCTTAATGACATGTACCAAAGAATAAATTGTAGTCTACCTCAAAAGAGCCAACAACACTTTGTGACATTGTACCAGGCCGAAATGAAGCAAGCTTTCCTCCAAATCCAAAACTGACACCAACTGGTGATATCTTCAACCACTTAGGACCTTTTAAGAGTGGACTTGAAAAGGTAAAAATGAAAAGATAGACATCATGTGTATTTGCATACAGGATCCCAATTCATTGAGAAAATATTATAAGTGAGATTCCCATTTCTTAACTAAGTCATTTATGGTTATCACATAAAGAAACACTTACCACCCACTTTATGTTTGAAAGCAATTAAAGCACTATACTTGGGTTATTCACAAAGAGTCATTAGTCAAGTATTGGAGGCAATGAATCATGGGCATATCAAACTAGTAGAGCATAGATAGCAATAGTGATCATGCATAAATCTCATGAACAGATTTTCGTCAATTAAGGTAGATGTATTTCGACAATGAAATAAATCTAGATGAAATAGACCTACCTTCCTAACACTTTCACTTTTTCTTGTGATTTTCATTAACATCGAAGGTATATGTAGATTGGGAAGGTACCGTTGGGCTCTAAAGGCCCCTTATTGTGTGATTAAACAATACAGAAAATTGGAGAAATTTCATTATATGTAATGACATAAGTCGAGGTTGAAGGTATTGTTTGATGCCAATTCAAACAATGGAGGCTCTTGTTGAAATCTACCTCTACCTTCTCATCATGGCAAGGACAGTGAGATGTAGTTAAACCATGGAAGTCATGCATATATTTTGATGAAAAAGCTTGGGCCATCATCACTAGTGTTATGTCTCAAAGTGCAAGTTTTAAACCATAAGGGGGTGCCAATCCCTTAATACACCTTTGGCCCACAAACAAGGTAAGCAAGACTGATTACCTTCTACTCTTCAGGCTCTGCCAAACCTAGGTGGGTATACCTGAACAATAAGGCAGATTTGCAGATAGATATGGTTCCTAGATTGAGCAATCTACTTACTATGGCATGTGAGATGAAGCAAATGCAGAGTTTTAATGTCTAAATACTAGTGAGAGTAATTGAGAGTTCAAGTTTGTGAGTTGTATTTTGTATGTAATATCTAATTATTACCAATGCCTACTTCTATTGGGTGGACAGAGTGGAGGGATGAATAATGATTTTGGAGATAGGGTTCTATAAGATAGGTAGATTCACTCTTCAGTTTAACTTGAATAGTTGGGAACTTTGAATGTTTGCACCTTATGAAAACGTGCAAGTATGTAAGTTATTTGGACTCTTCTTAGTAATACTAGTAATATCCCCTTATGCTACTATGAAGTTGTGAAAGGATTTAATTCAAATGTGAAAGGAAACCAATTAAGAAAATCTATTCAAAAGGACTTTAATCCAAATAGGAACCTATCAGATTTGATTTCTTAAAAGGAATTTTAATTCTTCTGCACACCGAAACCAGCCAACAATGTCACACAACTACAACAAATGTGTATTGACAAATTAAATGTATTTCCACACACTCAATTTGAATAACATAAATAGCCACTTCAAAGACAGCCAAATAACATATAAGCATATAAATCCACACAACAGTTGAACACTTGAAAGCAAATTAAAAATTATGCATAACCTTCTCCATTATATTTATCTTTGAATAATATGCATTATAACAGTAGTTTCCGATATGAGATGGATGATGTATTGAGGTCTTGGTCTCTCTTATATATGTGAGAGGCAACAAGCTACAGGCCCATTACAAAAAGTCATGTTGTTTGATAACTAAACATAATTAAGAAAATGAAATATTGCAGCAACTAAATGCACCGATCCATTAATCTCCAAGCAAAAGCCGGTGACCACCTAAGATCTGTTCAAAGCTTCTACTACATGATACGGTGCTCATGTTGTCAGCTAACTCCTTTCATCCTGATGGTTTCCTTGCTATGTCTGGTGTATCCATAGTTTGGTCGAGGAAAAAATTGAATGCAGAGAGGTGATGGATGTATTCTTGTTCAACACAAGTATCTGCATTGGAGATCACCTCTCTCATATCATACTCCCTATACATCATCTTCTCGAGCTGGTTGTGAGTATTTTGTAAAATCATATCCTCGTCATTGGTCTCTTGTAATGCAACAGTTAGAATTGTATTAAAATATTCCTTCCAATCATCATATTCTTGAGGACTTCCCATATCATCATAAAGTGACAGAGTCGAATTGAAGCACTTGAAATCCTTGACAAGCCTCTTATGATATCCATTGTGTGCTTCTACCAATTTGTTATGTGTCTGCATGTTTTGTCCTTTCAATATTTGCTTGTCTTGAAGCTCTTGTCTCTTTTCGATTATTCTCCCCTATAATTATTTGTTCTCCTCTAATGCTAAGAGTACCTGTTTAAATTGCCTCCAATATTCATCTTCACATTTCATCATCTTATTGAATCTTCCCTCGATCATTTCGGATGTAATCTTATACTTGATGGTTTTGAATTCCTTCTCCAATTCTTTACATTTTTCTTGAGATTTCAGGTGGCGCTGCTTCCAATAAGTTGTATCAGCCATTGCATCCAATACTCTCTTATCTTTCTCAAGCCATGGGGAATACAATTCTAGTGTGGAAGAGGAAGACGATCTTTCTCTTTGATGTGCTAATTCCTTCTTCAACCTGTCATTTTATTTAACCAACTTATCAATCTGTGCCTTGGTGAACTTTTCCACATTGACATTCAACTCTGTTGTGTCCATGGGGTTGGTATCCCCTACTCTTTAAACTAAGAGATGTCCAAACATTTGGTTTGGATTATCAATCAAAACTGGTCTTTTGTCATGGGGGTACAGTGACCAAATAAGCAAGGTGGCCTGATCATCTGGATTGTATCCAAATCTTGAATACATCTTGTCACTTGCTTTGTCTGTTAAATTCATTGTTTTATCTCCTCTCTTTATGAAACTATCAAACACAATTGTAGAGCTTATATCCCATCCGGGAAAAAACAATACTCCAACTTCTTGGAGTAACTCTCTCCCTCTCTCAGGAGTGATGGAATCCATCTCTTTGTCTATTTCTTTTTTCAATTCTTTCAAAACAATAGCTTCTCGTTCAGGAGTGACATCCTGCATCTTTTGTCTCATTTTCTTGCCTTTATATTCATAAACAAATGATTTAAACTCAGGAGACTTAACAAAATCTCCATCAGAAATGAACTCCTATCCATCCTTGACCCTAACATCATCTGATAATTCATCTGATGCTTCAAATCTTACAAAGTGTTTTCCTGAGGAGGCTCATACCATACAATTATAGGAGCACTTATTTGTTGTACTTGCTCTTCCTCCTCATAAATTTCCTCATCACTCTCCTCTTCTTCACTCATATTAGTATCTACAGAAAAAATCACATCAGGAGTTGGTTGTGAAGGGATATAATCTAAGGGCTCTATATCTTCAGCCTGCACTCCTGAATAGGTTGCATGAGGGGCATCAAAGAAAAATGAAGGAACATTCTTTACCACTTCATCCATATGAGCAATGAGTTTCTCAATCCTTGCTAGAGGATCCTGTATTTCACCAAATTCCTTCGAATAAGACGGGACATTTCTTCTTTTCCATTCCTCTACAAGCATAACCCTAATATATGCAGTCATTCTTTTAGTGGTAGAGGCTTGATCATGGTTTTTGATTACATCTTCAATTGAGAATAGATGCTCATATCTTGATAACGCCTTTGATAACCTTGCTTTTTGAATAAAGCCTTCTGCATCAACATCTTTCCTTTTGTTACCTAGAGGGAGGTTATATTGTGCTAATTTAGCATCAATTTCCTCATATCCCTCATTTGCAACCACTATAAAATGTCCAAAACATAAGGTACTGGGCATCATCGATTGTTTGTTGTGTCCTTTGAGGTTTTTGGAATCAAATTTTTCCAATTGCCTCACAATTTCTAAGTAGGCAATTCTATTAGGAACTACTCATGGAAACAAGTGTGGAGTTCCTTCAAACCCATAAACCCTAATCACTGTGCAGTCAGGAAAAGCATACCGGTCTCCCTAGTTATGATCCACCTTTTTCCTTGGGTCATTTTCCTTTGGTCTTAAAAAAATTTTCACTTCTGGGGATAAGTTATAATCACGTAGATATCCCAACCACTCCATTAATGGTTTCACAAAAAACTCCTTAAAATAAAGATAATGAGATCTACCAAATCGACTATCCCACAGTGAAGTCCACATCTGTACAGGTTTGGGGTTCCCATTTTCATCTTTATCTTTTATTGTTAATTCTTGACTCTAGACCCTTCTAACATGTCCCTCGTGCATGAGAAAATGCATGAACAAAGAATTATGTTTGAAATGAATATATTCACTATTGTTTTTAATCTTTTCAAGCTCCCAGTTTACATCATTGGCCAAGTATCTAGCATAATTGAATTACCTGGCATCATTTCTTTGTATGTCTGCAACTAAGACCATTGGGGCAAGAGACATGAGGGGTGGGACCTCTACCCCCAAGACCTGACCAGTTGAATAATAAGTGTATCTGAAATATTCTTCAAACAAGTCCTCATGAAAAGGAGGGTTTTCATTACTCAAAAACCTCTTGAGTTGGCCTACTTCATTCTTAGGCCTATGAAAGGGTAGTTTCCATCATTTGTAGCTAGTATCCATATGGGGATACTCTATCAAGAGATCTCTAATCATGAATGGAAAGTTCATAGGACACTCCAACTGAAACACATTAGAAATTTAATCCTTAGAAATAACAAGCATGTCATCCCCATTATGTGCTTGGATATTTTTCCTCTTGGGGTCATATCTGCTAGTAGAGCTTTAATTAATTCTACATTTATGAACACATTGGGCACCACGAGTCTTCCCAAGTTCAACCTCCATGGGTTGTAGACTGGCTGAAACCTAAATTGTTTCCTATAATGATACATGAAAAGCTCATACTCGCATCGTGGTGTCCAAATATCCCCCAATCCTTTATGTTTATCTAATAATCTATCCATTAAAGGATTCATATGAGCAACCCTCTTGGATCTTGGCCCTAACCCAGGGCATTGATCTATCAGGTCTTGATTCAAGAGTCTCTTCTCAGTTTTCTATTTCTTAGCTTTGGGTTTGTCTGCATTTTCCTCCATTGTTCAAATTCTTAATCCTTTGAAAAATATAACTTCTCAGTCAGGATTGGTGTACTTACTTGGGTCTCACCTCCATTGGTTTCTGCTATGTGAGAATTCCTAGCTTATCCTTTCTGCTTCTATCCTCAACGAAATCTTCCAGACTGTGCAACAATTATGCAATCAACTTGTGATATAATTCACTTCAACTCTGGCTCATAAATACACCACCCATTTCAGTCTTGTCATCAGGGGGAAGCATTTATTTTTAAATATATGGACAATGCCTTTAGATGTCACATCAATTAGCAATCAATCATCATCACTGTATCGGCGAGACTGCAATCCTCATTCCACCGATAGCCACCCTCTCCACCGATGAACAATTTTCCTTTGGTCTATCGGTGGGATACCTAAATATATTACGCCGATACATATTAATTCCCCTGATATATAATAATTCTTGATCATTTATGATCATATCGGGCCATCGGGGGAATGTAGACATTCATTCCACTGATGTTCATGTGTTACAATGATGTGCTTACTTTTGTTGACTCTATCAGTCTATTGGGGGGAACGCCTTAGGAGTTAGCCCGATAGGGTTTTGTTACACTGATACTAGGTTATGAACTATTTTCATTGGGCCATCGGTGAGGCTATGATGGGGGTTCCACCGATGATGCATTGTTAGACCGATAGTGCTAATTTTTACTTAAGAAAAATTATGGAGTCTCAAAGTTATTTATGGGTGTGACAATTTGGCAATGTGGGCTACAAAATGGATCTTGTCACACAAATTTCAACAATTTGTGTTGATCATAAAATTAAAATGTGATGAATTTTTATGGAATGTGGAGGATTGGTGGGTGGAGGCTAGTGAAAAATGTGAAAATTTTCAGTTCTAACAACTAGCACAATGAGAAATAACATGCATAGATCATACAAAAAAATAAGAGAGAATAAGAATCAGTAATGGATAACTGAATAAAGCTTGTTGTCTCCAAGAAGACAAATACCACATATATATGGTGTTCATTACCTAGCTTGACTAGATAAATGTTAATCCTTTAATTTATAATATTCTTTATAGTATCCCCATGTTACTATAGTTCTGCCAAAGAATTATGACAAGACAAATGCTAGTTCTTCAATAATGAAGATACCATTTCAAGCTAGTTGCAAATTTGCAATGGCTGAAAAAAATCTTTGTTAGAGAGACAAATGAATCTCCTAACATTTCCCATGATTGAATAGGATTTGCTACACTTGAAACTGCTAAAGCATGCATATCTAGTCAGTCGAATTGTCCAAAGTACTTCTGCAGGAACCAACTCAGTTCTTTTCTGGACAACATATACATCACATTCACTGAGCACACCTCCCATACCCTCCTATAACCACTCATATAAAGAAAGCATGGCTTCTTCACAGAGTTGTGTAAACATTTAAAATCCTTATACCTAGAGCCACTCTACCAAATAGAATAAAATTCTAGAAAATAAGGATATATTTTCCAATTAAAGAATTACTTTGAAATATTACCTGATGAGCGTCCACCAAACACAACCTCTTTGGAATCCATTTGACTGTAGGCTTGAAATGGATGCACATTAAAAGAGAAAAACCCACATTAATTATAAAGATGTTCCTCATGAATAGAAAGGAACACAACTAACTCACCAAGGAAAAAACATAGTAGCATCTGGAATGTAATTCTAAGTTAGGTGAACCTAGAGATAAGCTTGTCAATAAATACTTGCAGTGTGCTGAAATACTTGTAGAAGATATATATCATGTACTTCTAAGAGATGATTTTGAACAAAAACACTTGTGATACAAAATAAATTATGAGTGTATGGCTATGTTAAGTTTGTCCTCTTTGACAATCAAACAAAATACTCTTGGCCTTCAACTCACTTATATATAATAAATCCTTATGTCACATTTACATTAACTGATTAACACCATACGACTGTTACTGGTATATTTAAATATTTTGTATCACCTCCACTCATTCATGACCCACAATGAACATTACATTCTAGCACTTGCCATAATGTTATCTGTGGATCAATCCACTTTCAAGGCTCAATCATGTTTTGGCTTTAAGTATCTGGAATTTGCAAGATCCACATCAATCTAGATAAAAATTTGGACTTATATATTAAGACACAAAATTCAAATATCACAAAAAAAATTAAACAACTAAAGACTCAAATCTTATCAGTAGGAGCACTTTCAAGTTTTACTTTCATAACACAACCAATGCAAAAGAGAGAAATATAGAAAGCAGCTCAAAGGGATATGCAAGTACAAGTTACATGAGTAACAACCATGAAAACAAACCAAAAAAAATAGTTGTATTAGCTGAAATCAAAAATAGATTATAAGTGAGAGACAACAAACCTTTAAATTCTATTTATCTAGTGGTTTACATAACTTGTATATATTTATAAGTCAGACAACTTGTAAAATGTATAATTTTTGGCATGGGAATGAATTGGATTGTTGTTGACATTTTTTATTCTCATGGATAGGTATTGAAGCACTTGCATGGACGATAAAGCTTGTTTGGATAGGACTTGGAGACTTTTGAAAAGGAAGGAAAGGAATTAAGAGTTTGATGCAACGAATTTGAAGTCAACGAGACCCTCTACAGCGAATTCAGAGGTAATTCGAAACCCTCATTGCCGAAAGTAAGCTGATAGGAAATATAGGCATATTCCATTCTCAGTAGGTAAACTTCAAATGAATGTAAGATAGATCTCAGAACAATGACTCATTATATCCTCTTCTTTTTGTTATGGTTTGTACTAAAAGTGACTACTTTCAATAATGTTTGGGCATCTCTATTTTTAGATTTATGTTTTTTTCTTTAAATTAGAAACTAAATTAATATGGAAATGCACAATATTATAGATGGATGAGCATCAAAAGTTGACTACATATCAATATCATGCATATGATGAGAGAGTAGCTGATGAGAGGGACATTGACAAATATCCATGTCCATGCAAAAATTGTCTTGGTGGAAAGGTAAAAAAAAGAAATATGATTTATCGACATATGATAAGATATGGGCATAGTGGTATAAGCCCTTGGGCTTACAATTATTATGAAGATATGATAGAATGTTAGACTGTGAGAGATGAAGAGGCAACAAACATAGATGAAGTGGCATCAAACATAGATGAAGAGGCAAAAATGTTTGATTAAGGGTTTGAAGTTGATAGAATGTTGAATGAGGGTCTAAATGATGATTGGGCCAAGTGAATGGATGATGCTTTAAATCCCATGTATGCTAATTGCAAGTTAAGTCATTTGCCAACAATCCTTCAAATTCTTAACTTGCGAGTGGTGCATGGTTGGACAAATGAGAGTGTAGATCAGTTATTGGCATTATTAAGTTCATTGTTACCAACTAACTCCACATTGCCAACAAAACAAAGTCAATGTAAAAAGAAAATTAGTAAGCTTAGATTGGGGTATGAAAACATCCACACATGTGTGAATGGTTGTGTATTATTTCGCAAAAATCTTGCAAATGAGAGTGAATGTCCGAAATGTCATGAACTGAGGTATAGACAAGGGTTGATATCAGTTGTGGTTCCTAGAAAGGTTCTTCACCACTATCTGATAATCCCACGATTACTCTGAATGTATAGGTGTAGAGACATTGCTGAACTTATGTAGTGGCATGCCCAAAATAGGAGCACTGATGGAAAACAACGACATGTGCCTGATTTTAAGATGTGGATGGAATTTGATTAGAGATGGCCCAATTTTTCTCAATATCCTCATAATATAAGGTTGGGTTTAGCTCTAGATGGGGTGAACCCATTCTTAGATCAAAGTACTAAATGGTCAACTTGGCTAGTGTTTCTAATAAATTATAACTTGCCTCCATGGTTAGCAACTAAACCATTTTTCTTAATGTTATCATTGATTATACCAGGAAAGAAATGTGTGACTTCAAATACAATAGATGCTTATCTAGAGCCATTATATGATGAGCTAATGGAATTGTGGAAAGGAATTGAAGCAATTCAATCTTTAAGGGATGGTCATTTAATCAAATTCACTTTAAGATCTTCCTTATTGTTTACGATTCATGATCTTCCTGCATATGGCACATTGTCTAGTCTCTCTATTCATGGATACCATGCATGTCCTGCTTGCAAATTTAAGGATTTTGTGAGGCACTCAAGAAGTTTGTGTAAATGTATTTATTGTGGAAATTGTGCTTACCTTAAAATGGATCATCCATATCGTCGAAGAAAAACATGTTTCAATGGTCAAGAAGAGAATCGTGAAGCGCCATTGCTAATAATAGGTGATTACATTGTGGAGAATGGACAAAAAAGAATGTCATTTATTGAAAATGATGGGATTGTTGGCAGTAGTTATGATCCATGTAATGAAAGCGGTGTAAAACGGTTGTGTATATTGTATAAGTTGCCATACTTTAAGGATATAGCCATTAGGCATACTGTTGACTTTATGCATACTAAGAAAATATAGCTTATGCTATTATAGAAAATCTTTTTGGTGCTCTTGATACTATTTCATCACGTGAAGACTTTTGAGAAATAAAGATTCGTCAAAATACTTGGGTTGAAAAATATGATAATGAAAAATATAGAAAACCTAGGGCTCCCTATGTCTGGACAAAGGAACAACATACACAATTATTATAGTTAATGTCTCAGACTCGCTTTCCCACTAGATATGTAAGTAGCAGCATTAGAAGCCAAACTGACATTAATAGCTTAAGAGGCCTCAAGACGCATGACTATCATGTCATAATAGAGATTATTTTACCTATTGTGGTAAATATATCAAGTTTGGCAAAGGGGCCAAGATTGGCAATTATAAGGTTGGGCCTAATATTAAGAGAATGAGTTTACATGTATTAGATCCTTCAAACTTTGATATTTTGAGGGAGGAGGTTGTTGAAGTCCTTTGTCTATTGGAATGAAAATTTCCACCAGCAATCTTTAACATTTCTATGCATCTTTTAATACATCTAGAATATCAACTAGAGCATTGTGGCCCAATAAGAAAGAGATGGATGTATCCTATAGAATGATATATGAAGGTTTTGAAAAAAAATGTCTATACTAGGGAAAAACTAGAAGGTAGCATGTCTGAGGGATATTCAATGCAAGAGAATGGGATTTTGCACAGAATATGTGAAGGATTTAAAAAATGTCAATCGACGTGTATGGGATGATGATGAAGATGAGAGAATTGTAGGTGAAGTATTAGAAGGCAATGGATGTCACTTCAAGCTATCATATCAAGAAAGAAGTGCAATGCATGCCTTTATTCTTCAAAACACATCTACGTTCGATAAGTGGCATGGGTAAAAAAAAATTACACAATAATTTATTTACTCAAACTTGGATTTACACATTTGTATTATTAATCTTACTATTTGTACGCCATTATTCTATGTAGAAAATATGAAGAAGAGAATCAAACTTGGATGGAGCATCGACCTAAAAGGCGTAGGCGTCATGATTTGATTGGAGCTGATTCTTTTCCAAAATTTGAAGAATGGATTGCTAATGCAATCAGTGATGCAAAAGTAGGTCAAGATATAACAACAAAGGAAAGTGAGCTTTCAAAACCTTCACATTTATGGGCTATGCATTTTAGTGGAATGTGGGCCTATAGTAGTCATTTAAGAGTGGAAGAAAAAGACAAAGGAAAGAAAAATTGTGCTTGTGTTGTTAGTGTTGAATTTCTTCATGAAATTGAGAAGAAATTTTATGTAGGATTCATCCAAGAAATTATTCAAGTGGATTTTGGTGAAAATAGTCCTATATTATTAAAATGTAAGTGGATCTAACCATCCACAGTACAATTTGATGAGTATGGATTTGTACGTGCAAATACATGACAATTTTTATCAGAGACAGATGAGCCGTATGTTTCCCCTCTTCAAATGAACCAATCATTTCTAATTGATGATGTAAGAAGCCCAGGTTGGTCATACGTCATTCAAACAGAGTCTTGTTCGAGAAGAAAATTCATGGAAGTTGTTGATGTAATGCTTGATGGGCAATATGTTAATTTACAAGAAACAATTGAAGAAGTGGATGAAGACAGTGAGGGATTGTTTGAAGAAGAGATTTTGATTACCAATGAAGAAATTGGGAGAGATAATGTATTGCATGTCACAAATGAGGATGAGGAAGAAAATCAAGTAGATGCAGAAACGAGTGATCAAGATTCTAATCTTGCTGGAAATGCAGATGATTATTGATGAGCCCCATTTTATGACCTTTTATGTAAGACTATTATGTTGTTTTAAGACTATTTTATGTTTTAAGGACATGTAACTTTAGACTAATACCTATTTCAAAGCTTTAATGTTGAACAAAGTTTCTATATGAATGCAATATGATTGTGTTTTCATATAAAAATGAGGATGCAATATCTCTCTATCAAGTTGCTAATTTATACATTATTGTTTTTGTGGACATCAGGAAATGAAGAAAAAGATTTTAAGGCACAAATTAGATGATAGTGATCACAATGTTGAAATTCTAGTGATAGATTATGAGTGCTTTCGTGAAGAACGTGTTGCCAAGAATAATGAATATTTATCACGTCTTGGTTTGATGTCAAACATGCAAGTTGTAAATCCACTAAGTAGTAAATTATTTGTTTAATACTGTTTAATGAAATTTTATAGGCAAAAGCTTTATGTATATAAGACATGATATGATTTTTTTTTTTTGTTTTATAGGAAAGAAAAAGAGAGCAGAGAAAATGTAGAGAAAAAAAAAGAAGAAGTAAAGATACAGTGCTGCCAGCTCGTAGAAGCCAACGCTTTTGCGATTCAACAAATGAAGATGGAAAAAAAAATAGTTGTGATGAAGTGAAATCTTTAGAGACCACTATTGATCTACCTACTCATGCCACACATGATGTGACCAAGGAGCATGAAGTTCTGGTTAATCAAAGTCATGAAGAGAGTCCATTTGCATCTGATGTGCCTATTGAGAGTGCACTTGTCGCATCTACAACTTTTGAAGGAATTAGTGAATCAGCCAAAAATATTTGTAGTGGTGAAATAGAAGATGTGCCTACTTATGTTAAAAGACAAAGATTGAGTCAAGATTTATATAGATCTACAAAGAGGAACGCAAAAGAAATAATATTAGAAGGGAAGAATCCATTCTTGGTTGAGGTATCAAGAGATGGTGAACCCATTGGGAAAAATGCTTCAAGGTGGGCCTCCGAGTTGGGCGTAAGATGTAGGGACCATTTGGATATCTACAAATCAAATTTTGCAGAGAAAGATCCACGAAATGTGGAATATTTTATACAAAAAATGGAAAATGCCTTTGACACTGTTGGTGGAAAAATCTCTAGAAAATATTACAAGCACAAGATGAGACTTCTGATGAACAATTTTAGATACAATTGCAGAAAAACAATCATGGAGGGAAAAGAGATGTTAGATTCCACTCTATCTCCCAAACAATGGGAGGCATTGAAAGAAAGTATGTGTTCCGAAGAATATTTGACAAAGAGTAACAAAGGCAAGAAAGAAAGAGATAATGTGAGGACTGAATATACATTTGGCCAAGGTGGGTTGTAGGCCAAAATGGAAAAATGTGGAGAAAGTGTATGGATTTTTGGTTCAATTTACATTGTGTTATTTATTTCAATTTTTCATTGAACTAACTATATGTTGAAATTGACATTGTATTTTAGGTGGAAAACAATAATAGAGAAGCAAGTGTAGAAGATGTTGTCAATTATATGGCAGCACTAGATCGTATTGAATCTAATACTAGTATCAAGAGGAAATCTAGCTCATCAACAGAGATTTCACAATCATCTGTTGAATGCCCAGTAAGAGCCTCTCCAAATCATGCCAACTCAAATGAAGCTACCAACATATAATGAGTTGCTTAAACTATATCACTGAGAAATTTTTGCAGTTGGCTGCCTCTGTTAAGCCTATAATTTCTACATGGAATGACCATAATTCCACGGGTTCAGATCAAGTAAGAGGCTATCCCTCAATATTTTGATTCTCAACTATATCATCTTTATATTGTATTCTAAAGATGTCTGCAAATTTCATAAATGTTTTCCACAACATGCCTTTATAAAATTACTCTAGTGATCTCCAGGCAAAGTATTACGATGATATATAGAATAGTGAATCTATGAAATTTTTCCTTTTGTTTCATTGAAATCCATTGTGACTGTCCTAAATGTTGTGACTGAGTTTTATGACAAAATAACTATGAGATCAATGAATGATTTTTTAGGTCTTAGAAGTGAAGGTTTTTATACCATAAGGGGGTGCCAATCCCTTAATACACCTTTGGCCCACGAACAAGGTAAACAAGACTGATTCCCCCCATATATATTAATTCTTGATAATCCATGGTTATATCGGGCCATCGGGGGAATGCAAACATTCGTTCCACCGATGGTCATGTGTTACAATGATGTGCTTGCTTTTGTTGACTCTATCGATCTATCGGGGAGGACGCCTTCGGAGTCAACCCAATAGGGTATTGTTACACCGATACTAGGTTATTAACTGCTTTCATCAGGGGAATGCAAAAATTCATTCCACTGAAGTTCATGTGTTATAATGATGTGCTTGCTTTTGTTGACTCTATCGGTCTATTGGGGAGGACGGCTTAGGAGTCAGCCCGATAGGGTATTGTTACATCAACGCTAGGTTATTAACTGCTTTCATCAGGGGAATGCAAACATTCGTTCCACCGATGTTCATGTGTTACAATGATGTGCTTTATTTTTTTTGACTCTATCAGCCTATCGGGGAGGATGCCTTAGGAGTTAGCCCGATAGGGTATTGTTACACCGATACTAGGTTATTAACTGCTTTCATCAGGGCATCAGTGAGGCTATGATGGGGGTTCCACTGATGAGGAATTGTTAGGATGATAGTGCTAATTTTTATTTAGGAATGGGGAAATATTATAGAGTCTCAAACTCATTTATGGGTGTGACAATTTGGCAATGTGGGCCATAGAAGCATAAATTTGCAAAAAATTCTAATTAATCCCAATTTTAAAAAAATTTGCAGCCTTTTAGCCAAGCATTCATAGCTTGTTCGAAAGCACCTGTTTTAGGCTTTTAGCCATAGCAGCAAGGAAATGAGCTGTTTTATAAAATGCTTTGATAGACATGTATGAAAAATGTGTTAGCATAGACAAGGAAGTGAACTCTTTGAAAAAATGCCTCAAAGAAATGAGGTCTCATGGTGATGGAATGCCATGACAATCAAATTGCTTTTGATTGTCATGGCATTCCATCACCATGAGACCTCATTTATTTGAGGAATTTTTTAAAGAGTTCACCGTTTTGTCTATGCTATTGCTTACTATTATGCTTTTGATAGATTTTTTCGAAGCATCCATAGCTTGTTTGAAAACACTTGTTTTAGGTTTTTAGCCATAGCAACAACGCAGTGAAATGTTTGACAAAATGCTTTGGTAGACATGTATGAAAAATGTGGTAGCATAGACAAGGCAGTGAACTGTTTGAAAAAATTCCTCAAAGAAATGTGGTCTTATAGAATGCCATGACAAGCAAATGCAATTGGCAGCTGCTCCTAGTTATTAGTTATACAATGTGAAGTAATTTAATAACTCCTTAGGTTGGCTTTGTAAAAACTATATTGTAATTAAAATTTTCTCATCTATCAACATCTAGTTATTAGTTATGCAATGTGAAGTAATGCTTTGAGTTTGAAAGATGTGGAATGCAATGTAATCAACAATATGAATATAAACTACAAAAATCTATTTGTTACAATTCATTAGTTAAACTCTTTATTTTATTTGCTCTCTATATCTCTATGCTATGGAAATGCCTTTCAATTTCAGAAAAATAGTTTTTATCTCGTTCTACAATTTTTACCTTTTTTTAAAAATCTGATTTTCCTAATTTTTTCTAGACTTTTTCCTAATTTTTTCAAAAAATCTTATACTTTTGGTTTGCCGATTTTTTCCCCAAAAGATTTTTGCTGCTATGGATCATAAAGTAATAATAAAACTCTTGAAATTTTGTTCTTTTCTCATAAATTTCTGATTATTTGAAGTTCCAAGCTTTTGTACTTGCCTGTACAGGGTTTCCTTGTTCTCTTTTGCATTGAATTAGGTGGTTGGGTGAGTTAACTTCAATTTGTTTCTGATTTGGTGGATTCTTGAAGAGTTTTGTGCATTTTGTATTCAAATTGCTGAAACGGGCCTGTAAAGACAGTGTTGAGGGTTTGTGAGTCTACAAAAATGGATTTTCACCCATTCCACCTATTGTGACTTTTATGCTTGGAAAGGCTCTGCTAACTGTTTTTTTACATGAATTATTCATTTGGATATATTTTTTTTCTTGATGGTTAAACTACATGCAGAGAAATTTTATCAAAACAACACGAAAACAAGAATGCCTTGATGTCAATCATAGTTGTGTTGAAGTTGAGGTAATATAATAGTTGTCATGGACAAAAACTTATAGCTTTTGAATTCTTTACTTGACTTATATTAACTTTGCATGATGATTAAAACACATGTAGGGCAATTATATGAAAATAGAACAAAAAGGAAAATACCATGTCAATAGAGCTCTCCACAGAGCTACACAACTTCAACACAATGTTGACAGTGATTATGCTGAATTCAAGGAGTATATGCATGATATTGATAGTACTACTGGTGCTGAACTCTAGGTTAGTGCTATGAAATGTTACTTTTCCTTGATTTTGAAACCCTTCATGTATTAATGACTGTTATGATCCCAAATAGTGAACAAGCTTATGGAATAGTGAATAGACAACTAAAACATTGAATGTAACCTGTAGAACAATCATTGTACCTACTTTGTCACTTTTCAGTGGGGATTGCTGGCACTTCAATACTTTATGATGCTTGACTATGTTTTAGGCCATTGTAACTGACCTTGTCAACATCTTGAACTTAGCGTGTTGCTTCTTTCATTGGATGATACCTGTTGTTCTTTCCTTCACGGATTTGTTGTTAACTCTTCATTATGGCTATTGTTATTAAAAAAAAATTCTTTTGATATTCTTGCCACTTTCTCTTAATGTCTTCTTACTATTTAGTAATGATATTTGTTGCTCGATTCATTAAACTCATTGTTACAGCCATAAAACTCGCTGCCCTTGCACTAAACTCACTGCTACAGCCATGAAACTCATTGCTACTGCTACTTGTTCATTGGACATCATTCTTGACTTCTTTTTGCATACTTTTACACTATTTTCTAACAGTGAAAGGCTCTTCCTCTATTATTTATGTGACCTCTACATCCAACCTTATTTGTTACTCCTTTACTGCTGCTATGAAAGCCACAAAGAAAGACTGCATTGTTTCCTCAATGACTACTCTTAATGGTTGTCACATGTTGCCTTGATACATTTTGTTCTTTATTATTCTTTTATATGTCATCATTGACAAGGTTATGTTGACTACATGAGGTTATGTTTCAGAGCTTTAATGCCACTATTTTTGTACATCACAATGTATTTCACCTTCACCTTGCAACAGTAGTACTAGTTCTCTCATATTGCATTCTTTGTTTTTGTGCATTAGCTACCTTTTTTATGTGTAATAGTGTTGTCATAACCTTATGTGTCTGGTATGCGTGCATGGTAATGCACTGTTTATACTTGTGGCCTTTGTATCTAATTAGCATGAAGCTAATAGTAACATTGTAAGCATTGCTATAAGTGTTGGTTTTTTAGTAAATTAGATCATTGCAATTATTTTTGAAAATTTCCTTTTGCAATTATTTTAACACACACATGCAAGTACTATTTAAGTAAGTAATGGTTGTTTTATTATGCAAACAAGGGTAATCATTACCTATCTAATATAATGTGTTATTTTTTTATTTTTTTGCAGAAATCTATTAATGATAAACTCAAAGAAGGGGATAAAGTTAGGGTGTTGGATCCGTTTAATGGTCATGCTATGGGCATTGGGTGGATTCACTCCCTATCTATTGTACATGGAATCAACTTGAAAGGAACATGAGATACAAATGTAAAAATTTTAAAGGTCACAAGTAACATACCTCTTGTTTATGAAGACAAAATAGATGGAGCTGTTCACTTGAAAGAGAAAGAGGGAACCTTCACATGGTGGCCACTAAAATATTTGCAAAAATTGACATAGTTGAACATGTTTATTATGTACTAGTTAATGTTAGACATCTTGGCTCAATGCTTTATGCAGTATTTTGAATGTGTTGTTCAAGGATCTTAATTATCATGGTGTATTTGAAAGAGTTGGAAACTCTTAGACAACTTTGACATTTCTCATTATATTTACATATATACTTTTAGACAACTTTGACATGTTGTAACTTGATATATATATATACATTTGCATTAAATTTTTTATTGCAGATTACCTTTATTTATCATGATGTTGAATAAATCTTTTAATTCTAGCATGTTGTAGCTTGTTCATATATGTAATATTTTTATTTGCTTAAATTATGTTTTGGTTCAAGTTTAATATTATGTTAGTTTTACATTATAAAATTTATAGTATTTAATAAATTATTCATTTCATGACTATATTTATTACCAATTAATGGAAACTAGTAAATAAAAATAACTAAATTAATGACTAAATATATGACAAAAATAATGACTAAATTAATGACTAAAGTAATGACTAAATTAATTACTAAATATATGACTAAATATATGACTAAAGTAATGACTAAATATGACTAAATATGACTAAATTAATGACTAAATATGTGACTAAATTAATAACTAAATATATGACTAAAGTAATGACTAAATTTATGACTAAATTAATGAATAAATTAATGACTAAATATATGACTAAATAAATCACTACCATGACTAAATTAATGACTAAAAATTGCATATAAATGACTAAATTAATTACTAAATTAATGACTAAATTAATTACTAAATTAATGACTAAATCAATGACCAAATTAATGACTAAAATCAATGACTAAATAAATGACTAAAATTGTTTAGTCATAAATTTAGTGGTGTTATAAATGACTACAAATAAACCAGTAATAGTCAAGTGACTAAAGTTAGTCATTTATATGCAATTTTTAGCAGTTTATTTAGTCATATATTGCTATTTGTGTACTAGTGTATTAATGTTTTGTTTAATTAAGTGAATTAAAACTTATGAATTAATAAAGTGATAATTAAATAAATATGTTAATTAATTCATTGTGCATGCAATTTTGAAGGAAGGGGCTAAATTAGTCAATTAAATATTTAATAGTTGAGTTCAATTGGTGTGCAAGTTAAAAGGAAAGGTGAAAATTATGAAATAATAATAAATAAAGCAAGTTGAGAAGTGGTGAATTGTGGAAAACATAAAAAAGAAATAAACTAATGAATTTAGGGGTGTGGAAGTAGTTACAAATGGAATAAATGAATAAGGTAGTGGAAGATAAATAACAAAGGGGAAATTGGATTATTTTCGGGAAGAGGAAATTGATTTTTGAATGGGTTTTTCAGAAAGTTTATTGTTCTGAAAACTCTGTTGTGAATAATCTTTCAGATTCTTGAAATTTTTTCTTGGAAGTTTTGAAAAAATGAGTTGTTGAATTACAGTAAGAGACTGGATTTGAGCTTTGCTTCAATCTTCAATCAACTGAATGATTTAATCTAGGTTCCACCTTTATCTTTTCAGTTTATAAACCATTCAGGAGATAAATGTTAAACTGAAAATAGCCTATTGCTTTCTATTAATAAGTCTTGAATCTAGAAGTACTATGTCAAGGCGTCTCTTTTATTTATCTATTCATGTTGTTCTTCAAATCATACGTCTTCATTCAGCTAAAATATTGAATAACTATCTTAATGTACTATGTATGAGATAGGTATATTGTTGTTTTCCCCAAACTGTTGGACCTTTTATATATTAAAATTAGTATTGAATTCATATGGGAATCGACTATTATAGAGGAGCTAGTATCAAATTCTATATGAATCGGCTGCACTATGTTTAATGTGTAACTCATTATAGATGCCACCATGTTATTTCTTATCTTTATCTTGTATTCTTCACCCAGCCGTAGCTAGAATGGGATCATGCAGTCTTTAAGTAACTCTATGTATCTACTGGTACAGGTTTGCATTTTGCCTCTTCTTTAGATTTCATTAGAATTTTCCTGTTCATTCACATGTATTTAGCCTTCTACTTTACAACACCCCTCTGTATACACCTATTCTTGCATTTATTCTGCAGTCACTTCACTCTATAGCCAAATAGTCAATTGGTATTATGTCTTCGATTCTTCTATCTCTTTACCATTTGATGGACAAGTAATGAGGTTGATCCTTAATTTCAATCTATAATCTATTCAAGATAAATACAAAGCTTTTGAAAGCTAGCTATAGATGTCAAATTGCATACTATTTTGGTGTGTTTTATTCTGAATATCTACACTTTATTACTTATCAAAAAAATGAAATTAGTATATAATAGCATGGTTTTGGCCGCCACCCTGCTTCTATCCATTCATTCTAGTGCATTGTATTGTCGTTTTCTATAAATACCTCCAGTTGAATTGAATAATGTCTTCTTTAAATCTTGGCGGGTCTCTCCAAGACAGTCGAATAACAATTGTTATTCCTCCAATCTTGCATGATTTCTATTTGAATTTCTGGGGTATTGTGTTGGGTTTAGATTGTATTTGATAGTTAATTGAGATGCTTGTTTATTTCTCTGACCTGTGTATTTGTTGTGTTTAAAACTTAGAAATCACTTAAGACTAGTAGAGTTAATAATACATGTATGACCATCTGTCCCAACTGGAAGCTTATGCTTATATGTCATCCTGTACTCTTTCTAAATTGAAGGTTATGTTAACATAAGAAATTTGAACTATTTCCATGTGTTGGTTCAATATAAGCTATGTTCTCCAAGCACACTCTCCATGCGTACCTTACAGAGTTGACTGCCACCGTCATTCATAAATCGGTATTCGTTCTAATTCCAAAGCATACAAATGGATTTTGATTTGACTAAGAATAAGTTTGAGTAATCATCCGTCACCTTATATGTTAGCTGAAATTCTAAATCTTACACTTAAATGTTTCCCTAGTGTACTTAAGTAAACAACAGTCTTGAATACTTGAGCTAAAACCATCATATACGTATGATGAGAGGGGTTGGCTGTGTGTGTTTGTTTATTGATGCATTTACTTGTTCGATATGCTCCTATGATACATTCTTACCATTTGTTATTTGTAATTTTCATTATAAATTCATTTATGGAGTTTAATAGTCATGTATAGATATATGTATATACACTTTTATTTATATAAATTTTTTTATATATTTACAATTTACTTTCTACATTAGGAAATAGAATGTTACTGGATAATATAAAATATATGTGAATGTATGTATATAAATATATATATATACATACTTATATATGTTTATATGTAAATATGTGAATATGTGAGCTCATATGCATGTAATGTGTACATTGTAAAAGGGGTTTGTTACCTTTTATATAAATTGTATTTAACTTGATTAAATAAGTTGAACACTATGTATGTGTAGATTGACATAATTATTAATTAATAAACAAAGGCTAGTGTTGAGGAAGGAGATTATCTTTAACGTAGATGAATATTTAATTAACATGAAGTGATTACTCCGATAACCCATTTTTGATCTCACATTTTATTATTGTTGAATTGTTTTCTTAAAGTGAGTAAATAAAAATGGATTTGGGATGAATGTGGTTTAGAGTATAAATGTTTAAGTAATGGTGTGAAGTTAATAGTAAAGTCTTCCAAAGGTTGCAATCAGGGTTATTGGTTTGATTTATATGTTGAGTCTTGAAATTCTTTGATGTGATGATTGCCATCTATTATTGAAAGAGGGATAGACATGTATTGTTTACTTGCTTCATGGATGATTCTTGTGCAGGATGGTCCATTCCTTGCCATGGTGTATGTTCTTGCTATTATGAGATTGTGCATATTGGCTACCTTGTCATTTCTATTGGTTTTTCTAGTTGTAGAAGGGGGAGTGAATTAATTAACATATTTATTTAACTATCACTTTATTATTTCGTAAGTTTTAATTCATTTTATTAAACAAAACATTAATAGTATTTTATTTATTAAAGTTACAAATTATATTAAAGAATTCACTTAAAATTATTAAGTACCTTATTCATAATACTCTTTCATCTAATATAAAATCCATTAAAACATTAATCTAGCAAGCATCAAACAAGAAAATGACTCAAATGGATGGACCAAGCCTCATATGGCAACATGATCAGGACGAAGCGCAGAAAGGCATTATAGTTAGGTTGGAGCATCCAATAAGACCATCTTGAAAATCGTAAAGAAAATTGTTAATGACGTCAGTTGTGATTGACAGTTACAGCTAAACCTAGCCTTATGGGCTTATAGAACTAGCATATGCACACCTACAGGTGCAACTCCCTTTTCCTTGGTCTATGGATCCGAAACAATACTACCCATTGAGGTTGAAATCCCATCCCTGAGGGTTTCATTGAAGGATGTTGTTAGCAATGAAGAGTATCTCGTATCTAGACTCAATGAGCTTGAAACTCTGAAAGGAAGATGCTTGAGCGCATTGAACCATCTACAGACCTATCAAAATTTCCTCAAGCGAAGCTACAATTAGAAAATCAAAAATAGGAACTTTCAAGTCAATGACTTAGTCCTAAAGGAAAATAAAAAAATCTAGCTGTATCAAGATGGGAAGGTAAGTTTGAACCAAACTGGCTAGGTCCCTACATCATTATAGTGAGCTACGACTCTAAAGCATATCAGTTGAATACGTCAAAAGGAAAACCTCTAGCTGAACCTCTTAATAGCAATCATTTCAAGAAGTTCTACACCTAAGCACATCAGAATATCCCAAGCAAAAGAGCAAAAAAAGAAAAAATCAAAAATCAAGAAAATAGTAAAGATAAATAAAATGTCCTTTAAGTGAAAACCACCTTGTGACGCTTCTAAGATTGGTATAGTAGTGAAAACCTGGTAAGCAAGTGCTACGTTTGAATAAGAATAGCATCCTCATCTATTAGAACTATCTATCTACTATCACATCCACTCCACCCATCGCCATAATAAAACATGCACCCAACCATGGCTCGATAATTGATCAAGTGTTGAACCTTGTTGCACCATCTCTATCTACCATCAATCTTATCCATCTATCGCTAATAAAATGTAATCCTATCCCAAACTAGGGGTAGCCTCTTGAACCTGGTAGTGGATTGAATCCTTGTTAATCCCATCACTTGCAAAAAAATATCAAAATAAAAAACATCCAAAAAATCATCAAAAAATCCAAAAACAAAGTTGTAAAACACAAAATCCCAAAAAAATTGTAGGTCATCTCAAGATGCACTGCATTTGAGTCAATACAATTGAACTAAATTATCTTTGAGCTTACATGTAGGCAAGGCCATCATCAATGAGCCCCCTAGGCACTAGGTCAATCCCTTTAGGTCCCCCTAATTATCTCTAGATCTCTTGAAAACGTCAAAAACAACATCAAATAACCTTAAAAGGCACAAAAACATTTAGAAAATCTCAAAAGTCCTATCTCCATTATCACGTACACGTAATAAAATTTCCATCCATAATAAACAAATCATTACCTTCAAACTTTTGACAACGCAATAAAAAAACAAAGCAAACAACGAAATCCAAAACTTTCAAGCAAAGAAACAAAACGATTGGATTGACATCAGACTAAAACATTTCCTAAGTATTAACTACCATACCTTTTAAGAATCATCATCAACATCTTGACATATGTATTAATGAATAAAATATTCCTAGAATAGACAACATCGATGGGTAAACATCTTGAAATACCAAAACAACTATGGAAAGTGATACAAGCATCATTTTTTATCTTTTTATGATCTTATCTTATTGTCACATACCCAATATCTCTTGAGGATGTTCATTAGGATTTAGAGAGGAAGGAATAGGGCATTGATAATTGATTTTCATTTTTCTCTATTTGTTGGATGTTTTCACAATACTACCATGACAAATACTTTCTTTGTTTTTTGTGTAGAAGTCATTTTGGGACAATTCATGTAATGGTTGCATATTAGGTAATCCATTCCTTTCTATGTAACTACTCCAAAAAAATTTAACACTTCTAACCCATAAACTCTAATAGGTTTCTTTATGTCTGGTATGAGCAAGAATACTCCTTGTTTGTAGAGTCAAAGTCCATGCAATAGATATAAATCTGCCTTGGTCATTAATAACAAGGTGCATCATGTCTATCTACTGTATCAATAAGGATATATAAAAAACTAATTAGTCCTCCATGAAAACAAAAAGGTGGTAGTAACATTGATCTAGAATGCATATAATTCAAATCATCAACAAATAACATCAATCATATCATCAAATCATCTCATCAATGCATATCATCATAATCATCTAAACACTTCTATCCATCTCTAAATCATACTAACATATCTTCTGACTAACATCCAAACCCTGCATCACAAAGTCATTAGTACCACATGCATCCTACATCCACAAACTAATCGGTGCATATCATGCTAATCATATATATTTCTACAAAGAGTTTTTGATACAATAACATAAACATAAAGATAAAAAAATCACATCAGCCCTACTAGCTATCCCGAGGTGGGGATCTATGCTACTACTGACTATGAACAAGAGACAGTTGCAGTTGTCTGATAGATTGTTCTCTTGACTCTACCCCTATGGCATTGTTGGGCTCACCAAAATGAGGATGCCTCTACACTCTTAGTAAAAAATCCTCATACAGAGTCTAGTAATATGTCCTATTTGTGATGAGGCAATCCCTCTCACTTTGATGTTGCAACCTCTCTAAATCTCTCTCTGTACGGAGATGATCACACTCTGTAGTAATAATGGCCAACTGTACCTCTAAAGCCTATCATTGGGCTGCTTTTGTATCCCTCTCACCTGCTCTGACATCATGATCCTGGATCGCCTAATCTTGCTTAGTTGTAAGCTAAGAAATCCTAGTAGCCATATCTCCCTATGGGGGAGGTCCATGTAGTCCCTATTTCTACTATTTTTGATGTTGATCCTGAGGAACCTGACCATTATGCTGCTAATGGCTATCACCCTACCCATCCTATCCATCCTGAACATGTTTTTGCTACTCATGGGATATCCTAAGTATTTTCCAATCCTATCAGCTCCCAACCACACCTCCTCTCCTTACCCCCAAGACTAGACCACCAATTGCTCCTCTTACAGGGATAATGAATCTCAATGGCTTATGTTGTGCCCACCATCCTGCATACTACTTGGTGGTCCTTGGATAATGTATACCCACTTCCCATCCCCATCCAAGTGGTGTCAAAGCTTTGAAAACTACAACTTCTACCCCAGAATCAACACAAGGACCCAAAGTAGTCTCCTCTCTAGTGGTATGTCCATATATGGCCATATAGTCATCGGTCAGATGAGTCTTGTGCTCGCCGAACAATTTGAGCACCCTATCTGGCAGGTATCTCTCAAGAATGATATCAAATTGACTAATCAAAAAATGAGTCTTCCTATAGTAAACCAACTGGTCCTTGTCATTCAGCTAGACCTTACAATCTTTGTACGATTGCCATATAAAATATGTCATATCATCAAAAGCTACCCTCCAGTAGGACAATCTACCTAGCTGAGTGTAATGAAGATAATCAAAATAATGAAACCCATAGGGATCATGAGCATCCCTATCTCACATACCCTCTGGTCAGGTGATGGAAATCCTTGCTTAGGCCCAAAAATGCAATAAACTAGCATTAGTTGATATACGACTGCCACCCTTGTAAACGACCTCATGCATATCCTCGTAAAGATGGGCTAACACACACTGACCCCAAGCATTCACTGTCTTGTGCTCCATCATTTGCTTTGTGACAATACTTCAACCAATGGGAAACCTATTAGCCCTCCTATTGGGCATTAAGGGACCAATAATCAAACCTATTAAAACAATAACCATCGGGTCTGCATCATCCACAAATAGAGCTAAGTCAATCTCGGAGTCAACCACTTGAAGCTATTGAATGCCAAGTAACCTTTGCATAGCTAATGTTCCCCTCTTGACGTCATAATCAATTAAATATCCATGAATGGGGTTCCTCAAGATCCTCCATACATCCTCTAGGGTAATGGTACACTCTCCTATCAGTAAATGGAAAGTGGTGGTCTCCAATCACTATCTCTTCACTAAACCAGTCATGATACCCTAATGAGCCTTGATCGTTGGCATATAGGCTATATATCATAATCCAACAGCATCAAGGAAATCTCTCTCAAGCTCCTAAAAAGTAGCTAAGCCATCTATTAGCCAAGGTCTTTTCTCTCGCATGAATAATGGATGTAAGACGACCTGCAAGCATTCAACCCACAACATCAAATTTTTTCTATAAAATCAATTTGAGAACTTAAATATGCAACTAAACATTCCAAATCAGTTATTTTGAGCAATAGTGCATTTTTCCTAGGGCGATAATAGTTGTTCTTGGCAATAACAACTATCCTTGGTGATAGTACACCTATCTAAGAGGTGATAGCAGTCATATTTTGTAAAAGCGGCCAAAATTCTAAATTTTCCTAATGTGTGGCCAAATTAGGAAAATGTGGCTATTCAATAGCCAACTATCTTTAGCAAAAGTATCCATATTTCTCAATAGCGTCCATCTTTAAACATCGATAGAATTTGTATCGCATCAATAGCATGTTTTTCCTAGAATTACCGCTATCATCTAGTCTAAGTTCAAAGCATTAATTACACAAGAAAAAATAACGAAAGTGAAATTTAAAGGTACACATACCACAATCTCTGCATTGGCTAGTCATCAGTACTGCCTTACTACATCTACTCTATGTGGTACTTCTAGAACTCGAGGCATCACAAATTAACGTTTACAACAAGAAATCACTAAAAATAATCGAAAGCAAAAATCTCAAAAAGAGAGGTGTGCAAATGAGGCGTAGTTTCACCCTAATTTCCATTTAATCCCACCTCCTCAAACCCTAATTTTTCACCAAGAACCCCTTCTAGGTCAATTTTAGGAGGACCCATGACCATCCAAAACCCTAAACACAAGCCTTAGGGCCTAAATTCTTGTCCTCTACACATTAGAACTATTTTGGAACCTAGTCGAGTGCCCGACTTGAAAAAGTAATTTTTCTGGCCAATCTCTTGAGGGGGCAGCCCAACGTCTTATCATCCTTTCGCTGATTGTCGAAGCATAGTGGGGCATATTAGATTTTTCAAATCTTGATTTGAACATCGAATTCTTTGAAACAATGTAACCAATACATTGTGTCAAAGAGGGGAAAAATGTAGACATGTTAACTACATTTTTCCATTATCAACATCACTTTTATTATCACTATTGTATATTGCTTCATTAACATCATTAATCCCATTTTTAACATCATTTGCATCATTAACCCTATTTTCATTTATTAATTAAATAATCTTGAATTATTTAATTAATTCACTATGTCATCATCTAATTTAACCTTATTCCTCCTGATTAATTAAATAAACAAAAATTATTTAATTATATCACTAACATTACTTATTCATCTAAATTAATTAAATATTTATCATCAAGTATTTAATTAAGTCACTTTCCCTTCTCCAAATTTGAATAATTAAATCAATAAATTCAATTTCCCCAAAATCACTCAACATAGTTAATTAATAAATATACCTTTATTTATTAAACTCAAGCACAACTTGCACATTCCTCTCCAACATTAATTAATTATTAAATTAATTAATACATCCTCACATATCTTGATTGAATAAATCATGGCCACTGATTTCTCTATTTATTTCCCAATCCCACTAATTTCTATAATCCTACTTAAAACTCAAACTAACTTCTTCAATCTCACTAATCATGATTCTATCTAATCCCATTGATTATTAAATTAAATCCCTTAATTGAATCAATTAGATGAGTTAATTGATCAATCTATTTCCTCTCAACGGTTCTCAACCGTTGATCATGATCTTTCATTGTTGAATCCCAATTGTTCATCTAAAACTTGAAAATCTATAAGCAACCTTCATCCTTCTCACAAACAATCAGATAATCTGGAGAATTTGTGGAGAGGTCATGTCAAATTGGCTATTGAAGCACATTGAGCAAACACTTGCATTCTCGATGATCACCATTACCAAGTTACCTTTGAAGCTCTTGCAACATGGAGGCTTTGTATTGATCAAGCAATTCAACATCCGTTATCAATAGAATACACTCCAACATGGGATGGTAAAATTGTAGTGTTTGAATTTGTTTATGTTCTCATTTATGCTAACATTTCTTGTTGAATTCATTTCTTTAAAATCGCATTTCATGAGTAGGTTGGGATTTATCTTGTTTTGATTTTAATTCATTTTTTTTCATTGTTGTAATTCCGTTGATCCAATTCCCCCTTACACAATATGCATCAAGTTGAACATGAACATTATTTACTATCCCAACTATATTTACCTCACAAGAATCCATAGCATATAATTTACCATAGGATTTTGAAACTTGAAGTCCTAAATGATTCATATTTTTTAATGATATCACATTACTAGAAGCTCTAGAATCTAACATATAGTTATTAACTAGTCAACCATTTATTAACAAAGATGTATAAAATGAATCAATGTTTTGATTGTTACCTGTAGAAACAATGCCCAGATAAAGTTTAGGTGTCTCTTGCATATTGACTTTATCTGCTCCATTATTGGGAATAGCTACAACTTTATTTGACTAATAAAAATAGTAGGGACATTGAGGTATGACAATAGCCTCTCCCTATGTTCAAGGATCCTTAGCAGATCTTTGATTGGAACTTAAAATTTTAATTGACTAAAGGATTGAGCCATGTCAATCAGTTGGTGTGTAGGAAAAGGAGTAGGAGAGGGGACTGACACAATATTAGTATTGGGTATGAAAGGTATTACCTGATTAATAACAAGTTTCTTTGTATTTACCTCTTTTTTCACCTCTTCTACAACCTTTTTTTTGACACCTTCTCCCATAATCTATTGATTTCCCTATTGTTTGTTGATATATCAACCTCTTTCATCTTTAGGACATAAAATTTCTATAGAGATGCATTTTTTAAATGCATCTTCTTTCTTGGTGGATACTTTCCTATAGACCTATTTACTACTCTTTTTGCATCATATTCATTTTTTCTTTCCTTTACTTAAATGTGTGGATGATATATTTGGGATAACTACACCATCAAATTTATCCTTAGTACCTACCTATCTATTTCTTAGTTGGTAATCACTTTGTACTTGAATGACAACATCTTCAATGAGTTTTTTGATATCCTCCTTAGAGGGATTTTCTTTGTTATACTTCTCCCTCATTTGTTCCTTGAGTTGTTCAAAATATCTCTTTGGAATCTCAAAAGGAACATGAAAGTTATCATAATCATTTTGAAAAAATTCCCCACCCTCATAGGAATCCAACTGATCTACATTGGATTCATAATAACATTTGGGTGTACCTTCATACTCTTGGAATTCTTTCTCTTCATCAAGTGCAACTGCAATAGTGCACTTAGATTGATCATGAGGAAAGTAACATATATCACACCAAAATGAATCTTGTTGAAGATTCATGTGATCTTTCTAGAATGGATTAGGTGTGTGTGTCTCATAGTACTTTTGGTTTGAGTTCCTTAGTGATGTTTTTTTATCATTACTTCCTAGTCTCTTGGACCAGTCATGATTGTAGGACTTGTTATGTAACCTCTAACCCTCATTAAAATGTGTAGGAAAAATATAAGAGTATATACCTTTTTCATTTTTCCACCTTGTATGAAAGATCCTTCATAGCTCCCATTAGTTTGTCTATTTTTGTAAGAAAGCTACGGCAGAAGAACAACTTCCTACACTAATCTTGAGAGGAGGATAATGCAAAAATTTTATAGATCTTTAATAGTTACAAAAACTTAAACAAAAATAAACATAAATATCATGCATACCACAACTTCGTGATTTACATGGGGAAGATTCTTTCAAGAGAAAAACCCCACACTCCAAAATTTTCCCAATATATTATTTAGAAGTCACAAAGATTACAATATACTTGAAAAACAAGCTTCTCACAGGAGTATCACCAACTAGAGATCCAGAGGTAAACACTACCACTATTAGACCCTCAAAATACATCACAATACACAGCCTAATACAATGCCCTCATAAAATAGGGTTGCATTCTAGGGAATGTCAAGCTAATAAAATATTGGTCGTCAAATCTAAGACCTAATGATGAATGGTCTAAATTTAAAATAATAAAATATAAATATTTTTTTTCCTTTCAAGCGTGCTGCCTCAGAACCCCCAACCAGGGGGATGACCCCCCCAAACCCCTCATGGGGGGACCCCCCACACCCCCCCATCATCGCTAGATGAACAATACCTTATGTATCAACAATAACTTATGTAATTGCAAGGTTGAGACACATTTTCCCAACAACTTTTCTTTAGTAGTGAGAGGCTTGTTGGAAGTTGTTGCATTTGGTTTCAAGTTTTTTATATCAACTCTTTTACTATCTTTCCCAGATGCTTTCAAATTACTCTCTATATTGGTAGTCATTACATATATGCCTCCCTCAAGGTTTGAGGGTTCTTATCTCTCAAAAGATAGTCTAACTTTGAATCAAAAGATCCACAATATAGGACAAGACACATAAGCTTATTTGGCCTTACTTGGGGAGGTACTTTCCTCATTTTCATAATCAATTTATTATTGAAAGCAGCAACAAGTTCATTTACCCATTTTTGATGGTGGTTAACTCATGAATTGAAAAATTTGGATCCACTCTTTCTCCATATTGAAATAAAAAAAACCTTTATAAACTCATCCCATGAGTCTATGCTACTGTTCAAATGACTCTTGTACCATTCTTTTTGCACTTTCCTCTAATGATTGCACAAAAATATTCATCATGACATCCTCATATTCAATCTCATACTCATCAGTGACATCTATGAAATGCCTTAAGTGGTCCAAACCAATGATAGCATTGTTACCTTAGGAATTTGGTATCTTGCCCCTAATCTTAACTGGAATTGGATTAGGGTAATTATAAATACTACAAAAATCCAACTGTCTATATCTTTCTAATCCCAGCAATGGTCTAACCATAGTAAATCTTTGAGCTTTCCTTCTAGGGTTGACCCTAGTATTTTGTATTACATTTTATGACAATGGATTAGGATAATTTTGCTGAATAATAGGCACTTGCTAAATTGGAACAATAGGTACCACATTTTGAGGTTAAGCAGTATTTTGTTGTTGATTCATTAGCAGGGTTTGTTAAGCTAATTGGGCATGTTGCAATGTAATTTGTGCCTCTATTTTACACTGTCTTTCTCTAATATGATCAATAAGATCAATGTGCTAATCTAATTCACTTTCTCTACGATCATTTTCTAACTGAATGTTTGGGTCAACATCTTGGAATGGGATTTTAATATATTATTCAGAAGAGTGAGTGGTATCATGTTTTCTTTCTCTTTGATTTATTAGAGGTTGAAGCCTAGTGTTTCTTTGAGGCATGACTTCAAGTAAAGCCACATTTATATTTTCTACTCTAGGGTCTATTTCATTTTTATCTATTATAGTCACTTCCAAAATTTCTTCTAGTAGTTCCAACCTTATTATCAATTGAATCATATGATATGTTTTGGTCAAAATATTTAGAAGCATTTCTTCTACCTGAAGTACTCAATTTTCACTATTTCTTGAACTATGTAAAGGAGACGCTTGAATTTTTAGCTTTCCAATGTTCTTGTGACATTCTTGCACCACTAACTCATTTGACTGTAAAATCTGACGAAATATGTATAATTTGATGTATTGTTGGCTGCTTGTGATATTTGATGTGTAATTTTCAATTTTTTTTAATTTTATCCTTAACGTTCGTCAAAATTTTGAAGAACCGTTTCGTCAAAATTTCGACAAACATGGAAAATTAGAAAAAAATCAAATTATGGCTGACATAAATAAAAGTGATTTCGCCTATTTATTGTGACAATGTTTTGCTATACTTACGAATTTTCTCTACTTGCGACAGTTTGTGGAGAACTAAGGACGATTTTCTTGGGAAAAATTAGAAAAAAATCAAGAAGATATCGCTAGGTTGAGGGTAGTCATTGTCTTTTTCTAGAATTCATTTGTGAAGTCAGATTTGTACTTCCAAGTTTAAAAATCATATTTCAATGCAACATCTCATCAAATTTCATTTTTAGACTTGTGCATTTTGAGAATTTCATTTCCAGATTTTGTTGTGCAAGTTCAATATTATGATTTTAGGAGTCTAATGATTGTAAATCATAGTAAAATAAGAATTTAATAAGTTCTGGAATTAGCATTTTAAAGTGTTTTTTGGGTTCATTAACTTCAGACTATCTTCTCTTTTGCAGGGGTGGTTGCATGCCGAATTTTTTTGGTGCAAATATCAGAATTATTAGATTTTGTTACATGTCTATGATTAAAGATTATTAGAGTTTGAGTTTGATATTTTTTTAAGATCTAAATATTCAAGCTTGGTAAAGAAAAATCATGTTAGATAATATTAGTGCAGAACAAAATGAATAGACAATTGCTAGAATGTGGGCTAGATTGAAAAGAAAGGGTGATGGGAAATGTTATTGTCCTTGCAATAATTGCAAGGGCTTAAATACGGGAAGACTTTTAATCACAATAGCTGAGAAACATTGTAGGCAGCATGGTCACATTGAAGAGGGGCATGATTATCGTCCATTGGTACGTTGTTCATTATATGTCTTTATATTGATTGAATTTGTAAATGTTTATAATGTTTTAACATTTCTATATATATAAAAAATCACTTGATCATGATCATGGTTTATTTGTGTCGATCATTGTTATAAAGGTGGGGTGCCCTAGGGCACAAGATATGGATTATCACGCCCCAGAGAATGTGGTTTTGCAAGCGGAGGAACATGGAGCTGTGAACATCGAAGATGAAGTTAATGATCCTATGTAAGAAGATGATGGTACAAATACATTGATCCATGACACATTTAGTGGCGCAACTGATCATGATGATTGAGATGACTTTGATGATGTTCATGATTTACCTATGTTTGAGAAGGCACATGAGCCCCTTTATGAAGGCTTTGAAACAACTCTTCTCTCTATTGTATTGTTGCTGGTGAACTTGAAGGTTATGAATGGTTTATCCAACATAGCAATGTCATGGATGTTAAGGTATGTCATATATGTCATATTTTTTCATCTATTTTAATTGTTGTAAGTTCATCATTAGTAAATAAAGGATGAAATATGTACCATTAATATTCTTTATATTAACAAAAAAAATTTGTTGTAGATTGATTGGTGAATTTTTGTTACCACCAAATATTTTACCTCGCTCATACCGAGATTTATCTGCCATTATGAAAGATATTGGAATGGAGTATCAAGCAATAGATGCATGTCCCAATGATCATATTATATATCATAAACAACATGAATTTGCAACAAAATGCCTAGAATTTTATATCAGTAGATATCAAACATATCAACTAACAAAAAAGGTGCCTTGCAAGGTTCTTCGTTACATTCCCACTATTCCACGTATGCAACGATTATTTAGGTGCAAAAGCTTAGCTCAATTTATGGATTACCATGGACGGAATAGAAGTGGAAATGACATTCTTTGAATGCTTGTGGATGGTTATGCATTTAAGGACATGGAGGAAAAATGGCCACACTTTAAAAAAGAACCTTGTAATTTCAGGCTTTCATCAGCAGCGGATGGTGTCAATCCATTTGGAGAGCTGAGATCTATTTACTCAGTGCAACTTGTTTTTGTTATCAACAATAACATTCCTCCATGGATGTCAATAAAGAGGGAGCACATAATGTTGGCAATGATTGTTCAAGGTATTTGTTTACATCAATTTTATTTAACGTTGTAGAGTCTCATTTGTCTTATTTGTTGCATAATGACATATTTTTTTCATTTAATAGTCATGTACATTAATTTATATATATTGCTGTGTGTATGAAAATATGATCTATTATAATGAATTCAAAACACATTTAATAAAAAATTGTATCAAAGAAGCTAAAAGAAAGTATGAGCAAACTCTTATCGCAGCCCCTTCAAAGTCGTCTTATTTCTCTCTATCTCTAGCGTTTCGTTTGATTGAAATTGCTCTTAGATTTGATATGCTAAACTCAACAAAATGGACTACTAGAGAATGAGATTAAAACCAAGAATTCATCTTATACAAAATGAAAAACTATGCTATTGTTAAGATATGAATATTGCTGAAATGCAAAAGATGAAGTGTGCAAGCGTAATTGCGTGTATGCGTATATGTCTGTGTTGTAACCAATGCTTGGATTTGCCCCTATATATATAGAGTTTTTGAAAGACTTTGATTGGATAAATTGACCAACGGCTGTGATAATTCCTGATAGATCGAACGGTCGAAGATGGATGAGACTGAAGAGAAAAATAGAAGAAAATGAGAAAAAGCAAGATTTTTCCATTTTCATGGAAGAGATAAGATGAGATGATTTAAAAAATCATCTTTTTTAGAAGAAAAATGGAAATATTCTGATAAGATAAATAATGAATTATCTAATTCAATTATTTATTTATGAGTGCACGTTGATTTTTCTTAACTAAATAATTTAATTAAGATTTTGAGGAAATCAAAAGATTTTATAATTAAATAAAATATCTAATTATGATTTGAGGAAAACAGAAGATCTTTAATTAAATAAAATATTTAATTAAATTAGAAGGAATGACATGTGTTACGAGATTAATTAAATAAAAGTATTTAATTAATTTAGATGAAAGTTTAAAATAGAAAAAGAGATATTTAATTAAAAAGATTTAATTAAATTTAAAAGATGATAATTAACTTAAATAAATAAAATGTATTTATTTAATTTAATCAAGTAGATATGTGAAATAATCAAATAAAATGAATTTATTTAATTATGGTGGGAGAATGATGAATGAACAATGTAATTAAATTAATTAAATTTAATTACTTGTAGAAGACTTTAGAGGAATTAATTAAATAATAAATATTTAATTAAATGTCAGGATTATTTAAACATGACCAATTTTATGCACATACATTTTGCCCCTCTTTGAAGTAATGTGTGAAATGCATTGCTTCAAAAAAAAAAAAAATTATTTTGCCCTTGATATGTTTTTGATGCTGATGTTGATGCTGATGATGCCCTCTCGGGAGGTAAATCACGGAGGATGAGATGAATTTTAAAAATCTGATGAAAATGACCTTCTGCTAGGTGTTCAGTGATTTAGCTCCCGAAAAAAAAAAAATGCCCTCAAAGACCCACCGTAAATGACCCATATAACGTAAAAAGGGGAAAGTAAAAGTCACTTTCACTCTTTTGCTATAGTGATTTGGATGCTCTGACAGTGACTCAGCAAGATGCCGATTCCATATCACACTCACAGATTCGAGTGGGTGCGGCGATTTCAGAGACCAGCCGTGTATGGACCACCGGTGAGTCGATTAAACCCTTTGTGCATCGAAATTTTGTGATTTTTAGTAATTTGTGCATGTTTTTTACACGGATTTAAGTTTTGAAATTCTGTTTTAGCGCATTTGCAGTTCTGTTTTAGCGTATTCGCAAATTTTCGTAGTGCTTATAGGGTGTTTTTTAGCACATATAGGGTGTACGGTAAAACTAGGTGTTCTAGCGCATACAAAGTGTAGATTAGCCCTTATAGGTGTGAGTCCGGCTAGACCATAGAGTCACGCATCTAGGCACAGAGTTGCACATCTAGGAATTGTCGCAACAAGGGTGGGTTAGCGCATATAGGGTTTTAAGTGGTGCATCTACAGGGTAGTTTAGCACATTTAGTGTTTTAGCGCTTCAAGATGATAAAATAGCGCATCCACTATGTGGATTAGCGCATATAAGATTTAGTTCATTTAGGTGAAACTTTAGCGCTTTTAGGGTGCGACAACGGATAGAATGAGTTGTAGCGCTTTTGAGGTAAATTGTGGCACTTTAGAGTTTTAGTGCATCGAAGGCACAGATTAGCGCATATGGAAATTTTTTTGACCAAATGCCATGTTGAAAAATTGATGGTCTATATTGCATCCTTGGTCAATAGATAAAGAAATTGTTTTTCCATCATGCTGATATGGATAAATGGTAGAAAATCTGATGATTAACTGATAACTTTGCTTCTCTGAATAGAAGACAAAGAGTAAATGCCTTATAGGACTTCTGATAAATTTGCTTTGATAGAAAACAGATGGTAAATGATTGATATGACTCCTGATAAATTTTCTTTCTGCGATAGAAAAAAAATAGTAAATGATTGATATGACTCTTGATAAATTTGCTTTCTGCGATAGAAAAAAAATAGTAAAGGATTGATATGACAACATATTTGCATTTATGCTTGAAATACAAATAGAATGATGTTTTGATTGTGTGATATGGGTCACTGATATGGGTTGCTGATATGGGTCACTTGATATGGGTCATTTGATATGGGTCACTGATTAGATAGAGCACATGATATGAGTCTTTGGTATGAGTCTGATTAGTTGTCTTTGTGATGACCATAGGAGGTGTTTGACAACCTCCAGATTAGAGAGCGTTTTCTGATATGTTGGGATTGGATAGGAGAGCTGACTCCTGCAGAGGTACAGTGGATAGGTGTCTGTGGATTGGGATCCTTGTTGACCATCTCGCGAGGGATTCAAGTCAACAGGGGACTCTTGACTGCACTGGCAGAGAGGTGGCATTCTGATCATAACACCTTTCACTTGCCGATGGGTGAGATGACTATGACACCTGAGGACATGTACAGGATTCTAGGGATTCCTATGGTAGGTGCTCTTGTGGTTTATGACCACAAGGAGATAGGCGGGATAGAGGCACTGAGGAGGATCTGCGGTGATGTGTCTATAGCTGGATATTGGGTGCCGTGTGTGGATTTTAGCAGGTATCCAGCCTTAGTTGCGGTGTTGGCGGCATTTATTGGAGGTTTCCTTGGACTGGACCATCGATCGAAGGGATTTTTAGTTGGGTGGGGGAGGATGCTAGAGTGGATGGTGACTCAGCCACGAAGGTACTCTTAGGGGAGCTGCATTTTGGCGCATTTGTATCATGATTTACATCAGGTAGTGTATCGAGGGTCGACTAGTTTGGCCAGCGGTGTGATGTTGCTCCAGATTTGGGCCTGGGAGCATATTACAGTTACTAGGCCAGCGTGTGCCAGGGCGAGGCCACCAGGTAGGCCATATGTGGAGGTGTATTTAGGTGCACTTGTCCAGCCCAAGCTGGGCAAGTTGGAGTATTGGCGGCGCACGTTGGATGATGTGGATGCCATTATATGGAGGCCATATATAGATTATGAGCCCTGGGACATAGATCACTTGGAGATGTTGTTTGTCTGCATACCTCGATATCTGATAGGACGAACTCCATTCATTATTGAGAGATTTTTGGCCTTGCGGGTGCAAAGATAGTATGGATTCATGCAGGGGATGCCACAGGGCATTGCTCATTATGGGCAGTGCAAGGATGATCCTGGATGGGGACACTGTATTACTTACCAGGTGGCGTACACAGAGTATGCTAGCTTGCAGCCAAAAGTATGGGCATACAGGCCAGAGGTTACAGATGCAGGGATGTCAGATGAGTACCTAGTGTACTTCCACACTCATCGATTTCCCTGGTTTACATGCCCAGATGAGCCAGGGCCCGTTGTAGTGGTACAATGGTCAGAGGTGGAAAGAAAGGAGAGTGCAGTTGGCGGAGAGCAGGCGGTGGGTGGAGGAGAGGAGAAGGAGGAGGAGAGTGTAGATGAGGAGGTTGGCGGAGATGAGGAGGTTGGCGGAGATGAGGAGGGCAGCTCAGATGGTGGGGATGACGCAGGAGATGATGGGGGGAGGCAGAGATTCAACAGCTTAGCTAGTGCTCAGATTGTACGGCGGCCCAGATCCAGTGTTAGACCACAGACTGTTATCAGGGTTTCGTCTTCTTCATAGCAGGCACAGATATCCACTCTGTAGGCCCAAGTGTAGACTGTCCAGGGTCAGCTAGGTCAGGCGCAAGGTATGATAGTGCAGTTACAGGCACAACTTGCTCAGGCACAGGTACAAGCATAGGCACAGGCAGCTCAGCCTGCCCCAGATCCTCAGATAGCCTAGTTGATCGCAGAGAGGGATGCTTTGAGATGGAGGGCAGCAGAGGCTGAGGGCGTAGCTCAGAGACTGATGGGCACTATAGAGAGTGCCTCTTTGCGAGATGCGATTGCAGAGGGTATGGAGATGGTGAGGGAGGCTGAGTATTACCGTGTTAGGTACGAGGAGCTGTGTCCTCTCGAGGGCAGAGAGCCATTTCCCTGGTCTTGCAGCAGGACTAGGAGCAGATCACGAACACGTACACAGAGCATGGGAGTGACTGGGCCTCGGTGGGATCCAGATGCAGGTACTAGTGGCAGGCCACCTCCTTCTGGACCAGCTCCATCAGGGGCATCGACCAACTAGTCTTGTGATGTATATCATTTTTGGAGCATGTATATGCCATTTTTTGATCATATCCTATGTATCTCTCTTTGAACTCTGTAGTTTTATTGGACATTTGGACAATTGTATCATTTTTGATGAGTGATGATATGCAGTGGTGATGATTATTTTTGATGATGTGATGTGCATTTATGAGATGATTTATGTGATGTCCATCATGATTTGTTGATTATGTGATATGCAGTTATGGATTTTGGTATGCATTTTAATGATTTGATGACTAACATGATATGTAGGATGATTTGATATGATGTGTTTATGATGATGATTGATGACGAATGATGTCATGCAGGTGGATGATTTATGAAATGATTATGAATATATACCATGGAATATGTGACATGTGACGTCATGCTGGTTTTCAAATGTAAGATGATAATAAAAATGAATGTTGTGTTTATGATATGCATTATGAATTTGTAATGTAATTTGACATGAAGATAGGATGATGTGAATGTAATGTGATAAATGATATGAAAATGATGAAATGTAAATGATGACGAAATGCAATAATAAGTAAATATGAAATGATACTATGAAAGTGATATGTAAATAAACATGAAAATGAAATGAAAATGAAAATGAAATGGTAATGAAAAATGAATGATATGTATTGACAATTAGTGAAATGGTAATGATAGTGAAATGATCATGAAATGGTAATGAAATAAATGAGATGAAAAGATAATGATAATGAAATGATGAGATGAATGATAAGATAATGAATGATAATGGAATGAAATGAATGAATGATAATGGAATGAAATGACAATGATAAGAAAATGAAATGATAAGATAATGAATGATAAGATAATGAATGATAAGAAAATGAAATGATAAGATAATGAATGATAATGGAATGAAATGAATGAATGATAATGAAATGAAATGATAAGATAATGAATGATAATTGAATGAAATGAATGAATGATAATGGAATGAAATGATAATGATAAGAAAATGAAATGATAAGATAATGAATGATAAGAAAATGTGTAACACCTGTCGTAAACCTCAGAGAACAAACATTGCAAACAATTTTTTTTTTTTAAATAACATAAAGTAAACATGCAATTTAACATTAATTAAATTTACATTGCACATTAACAACTTGAAGTTCAAATTTCAAAAGAGCATTTGCAATTGTATCTTCTAGAAAGTGCGCCAACTTCATGGGGCCATAACTTTTGATCCGGGACTCTGATTCACGAACCGTTTGATCCGTTGGAAAGGTCTCGAAGTCAATAACATGCATGAAATTTGCTACGCCAATTTTGGCAAGTTTTGGGGCCGTTCCGGGAACTCTAAGTGCCTCAAATCTAACTCGAAAGATTTTCAAGTGCAAATCTGGGAAACTAAAATTGCAATATCTTTCAACCCAGGAACAGAAAATAAAGACCATAAATTGGGAATTTCATTATGATGAAAAGGGTATCCAAAAATGTAAAGACATCTAAAAACCGAGAAACTTGAAATTTAACTATTTTTGGGTGATGCAAGATTGCCCTTACACCACTAGATGCTCCTGCATCACGTTACATTCTCTAGGGCACGTGAGGTGACATCGCAACACAACTAACAACAAAGTAAAAGATAATTATTAAACAACTTAACCAATTATATGAAAATAATCATTAATAAAGGTACATCCATAAACCAAGAGTGAAAGTATCACTACATCCCATATTATAATCATATAGAATCTCATCCAATAATGTTACAAAGGATCCTAACTATTACATCATTGTTTAAACATAAGATTACATGTTCTCAATAATGAGTTACAATACATTTACCAAACAAGTGGGATGATACAAAGTACAATGATAATTGAATTTACAAATGATCCACTGGAACAAACTCCAACTGAATGAATGCTGCAAACAAAGATTGTTGATGGGGAACCCAACGGGTGCGGAGCACGTTCCACCCAACCATGTGAGTTATAAATAACTCACCCCCCGTGCTCAGAGGTGACAAGGAAGTTAACTCGACCATGATTTTCAAACCGACACCATGAACAACAAAGTACAAATACAAATACAAACTCAAGGTTTACCATGACATAATCCACAATAATCACGGATCAACATAATAAGATTAACGCTATGAAACTCATCACAAATAAACATAGCAATAACAATTACACGAGTCACAAAAGAACATTCATAAATCATTATCACAAGAATCTGACTCAACAATAAAAGTACAAAAACCAGAAGAACTGATACAACATCCAAAAGACATTTCCAAAGGAAATAAGCAACAAGGCAAACAGGTGTCTAGTGGAGAGTGTCATTGCATAGCTCTCATGGGATCTCCTGGCCCTTCCTCCAACTTGAGGCACCGACACCCATCTATGGATCTCCTGGCTCTTCCTCCTACTTGAGGCGCCAGAACCATAGGGTAGCTCATGCAGAGTCGATAACCTCTCATGAAGACGAGATTATGACTTTGCTGACCACGGCCTTCTCAGTCTATCATTAGTCTATGATAGCCCTAATGCATAGACAAGGAATCCAATGTTTATTATCTTGTGTGTTTACTACCCATCCCCCTAAATTCTATTGTTTAGGTTATCACTTGTTTAACTACTCTTACGTGGGTTCTCCTGAGCTCTTTCTCCTTTTGAGGCGCCGGCCCCCACGAAGAGCCACTCTCCCTAAGACCCCTAACATAAACCAAAACTAGGAAAGGGTTGAACTATAACAAATAAAGCATAATACTCAAAACAAGAATGTGCGAGGCATTACCCTCTCACAATAACTCAAAACCAAAAGTCTTAATGAAACTGTTCAACCCTTCCAAGCATAAAACCAATAAGTTTCAACTCCAAAAGTATAACCAAGATGAGGATAACATTCAAAATTAAACATGCCTCTGGAACAAAGTTTCACAAATTACAACTAGGTTCCCACATCCAAGAGTAAAGTTTACAACAATTAAATGGAAAATGATAACAAGATCACATGATTTCATAGCTTAAGGAAAACGATTTACTCAATTGCATAAAACATTTCAATTTTGAATCGATATAAGGAAACACAACATGTTCGACGAAATTTATATAATTTTCTTGCCCATAATTAAACCATAATTCTACATCAAAATATATAATTCCAAACAAAACAAAGAACATCAGATATATATATATATATATTACATTAAATTTTATTTTAATAAAAATCATTAATATTTTATTTCAAAAAGAATTGCATTTCTTTTCTTTTAAAAAAAATAGAATAATAAATAATACATTAAATTTTATTTTAATAAAAAACATTAATATTTTATTTCAAAAAGAATTACATTTCTTTTTTATTAAAAAAAAAAGAATAATAAATAAATATATATATATATATATAAATATATATAAATATAAAAAAAAAATGAATTCCAATGAATACGTAGGGAGCAAGTGGGGACTGCCGCGCAGTCCCCACGGGCTGTTGTACGCAGCAGTCCATAGACTGCTGTGCACAGTAGTCTGTAAGGACTGCTATGGCAGTTGCAGCCACTGGGAATGGGGGCGGGTATAGCCTGTCGTCCCCTGCCCAAACCCCCATACAAAACCATAATAATGAACAAAATTCGATTGCCCTTTTTAATTTTAATTTTATTTTTATTTTTTAAAAACAAAACATAGAACTTTAATAAAATAAACCTTCGTCCCTGGTACGGATTTCGTCGGCCATTACGGCCAAAATTTCAATTTTAACCACAATTTCGAATACTTTACAATGCACGAAAATAATTTATTTATATATATGTATATATATATACGAAATATGTATATATATACACATATATATATAATATAATCATGAATATAACTCAAAAGAACAAATATCCCAGTTACAAGTACAGAGGACAGAAGAACAACATAAAAATAACTTATATAAAAATCTATATATATATATATATATAAAGGATATATTTTCATAATCCCAGAATAAATTGTTCTCAAAGAAAACTATGTATATTTTTTTAAAAAACAAGAGAATCAATTTAAGAAAATATAGTTTATTTTCACAACTCAACATTATTTTCACACAGCCAAATTGAAAGAATATCCATAGAGTAATTTACATAGACAATCTTTTTTTAATTCCTTAAGTAATTTTCACTGTTCAATAAATTTCTCTTTTCTAAGGTTTCATTTTTCTTTCACCAAATAATTTAATTATTTTCCTATTTTCTTTAAATCAGAAGACCAGAGAGGAAGTAGATAAAACCTGGAGTCCTGCGCTTATTTAAGAAGCTGATGATGCCTGCTTGAATCCAATGGCCTTTACGAAGAGCTTCTCATTCCTGCTTTGAAATCTCCTCTCCAGAATACCGAGCTCGAATTCGAATCCAATCGTTTATTCAGAAAACTCTCCCCAAAAACATGCCAACAAAAGATTAAAAAAAACCCTTTCTAGAATCCCCGAAGAACTATTCAATTCCAAAAGAACTGACAAATCCCTTTCTAGAAAACTTTCAGAAGATCCCCACATTCAAAACCATTATTTTTATTTTATTCTTTTCAACTTCTGTCACAATCTTCCCGTGTGTGAAAACTCACAAATTTTCAATTACATAAAAGATGCCTCTTTCCTTTTTGAAACTCTAAAGAAAATCCAATATAAAGAAACTATCTAATTTAATTCCAGTTATGTTTCCTTTTTTATCAATACTTCCGTTTTAAATTTCCTTTTTTTTAAAGCTTTACTTGCTCTGCTCATAATTTAATTTATTTTTATAATTTATTTTAATAATTATCCTCAACAAGATAATTAATTAAAATAATAAACACAATTTAATATTTAATTAACATTTAATAAAACACATGACTTTTAAAATAAATAAAACATTTAAATATTTAAATACAATTTAATCTAATATTTTAATAAACAATTATTACCACCATTTAATTAAATAAATCACAACATATAAAATACCAACATAATTAATATACGACAAAACACAAACGACAACCACAAAGAACGACAATTACAAGAACACACAATACCATTAAAACAAGACGGTCTGACATCATGGGACGGGATGCCTTCATTGTCATCTCTGTTTTAACATTATACCATTGGGTTATTGGTGCTCGCCCTGTCTTGCTGAAGCAGGTGGAATAGAGACTCTGTACCTGCAATCCCTGCATCCAAACAAGGTCGTATACATGTACATATATATATATATATATATAAAATCAAAGCATTACATTGTGAGAAGGAATTGCAGCGTAGCAGGACACTCACGAATGAGTGATGCTACACTATCTTTTCATCACATCTATTCTAACAAGTATAATATAAATGATGAAATAGCATTTCTAAACTAACAGATCATATCATAACATAATTTACTAAATCACGGCATCATAATGTATTTCTGAAATCAACTAACATCACCAAACCACATTATCATAAGAAATAATCATGTCCACTAATGAAATAACATCATCATCAAACGTCTAACTAACCAAATCAAACAATAATAGTATCATCATAGTATCAAAGTATCAAAACAAAGCATAGAAAATAACAAGTCTAAATAGTAGAATAAACATTGCAAACAATTTTCTTTTTTTTAAATAACATAAAGTAAACATGCAATCTAACATTAATTACATTTACATTGCACATTAACAACTTAACGTTACATTCTCTAGGGCACGCGAGGTGACATCGCAACACAACTAACAACAAAGTAAAAGATAATTATTAAACAACTTAACCAATTATATGACAATAATCATTAATAAAGGTACATCCATAAACCAAGAGTGAAAGTATCACTACATCCCATATTACAATCATATAGAATCTCATCCAATAATGTTACAAAGGGTCCTAACTATTACATCATTGTTTAAACATAAGATTACATGTTCTCAATAATGAGTTACAATACATTTCCCAAACAAGTGGGATGATACAAAGTACAATGATAATTGAATTTACAAATGATCCACTAGAACAAACTCCAACTGAAGGAATGCTGCGAACAAAGATTGTTGATGGGGAACCCAACGAGTGCAGAGCATGTTCCACCCAACCATGTGAGTTATAAATAACTCACCCCCGTGCTCAGAGGTGACAAGGAAGTTAACTCGACCATGATTGTCAAACCGACACCATGAACAACAAATTACAAATACAAATACAAACTCAAGGTTTACCATGACATAATCCACAATAATCACGGATCAACATAATAAGATTAATGCTATGAAACTCATCACAAATAAACATAGCAATAACAATTACATGAGTCACCAAAGAACATTCATAAATCATTCTCACAAGAATCTGACTCAACAATAAAAGTACAAAAACTAGAAGAACTGATACAACATCCAAAAGACATTTCCAGAGGCAATAAGCAACAAGGAAAATGGGTGTCTAGTGGAGAGTGTCATCGCATAGCTCTCATGGGATCTCCTGGCCTTTCCTCCAACTTTAGGTTTCGGCACCCATCTATGGATCTCCTGGCTCTTCCTCCTACTTGAGGCACCGACACCATAGGGTAGCTCATGTGAAGTCGATAACCTCTCATGAAGACGAGATTACGACTTTGCCGACCATGGCCTTCTCAGTCTATCATTAGTCTATGATAGCCCTAATGCATAGACGAGGAATCCAATGTTTATTATCTTGTGTGTTTACTACCCATCCCCCTAAATTATATTGTTTAGGTTATCACTTGTTTAACTACTCTTACGTGGGTTCTCCTGAGCTCTTCCTCCTTTTGAGGCATCAGCCCCCACGAAGAGCCACTCTCCCTAAGACCCCTAACATAAACCAAAACCAGGCAAGGGTTGAACTATAACAAATAAAGCATAATACTCAAAACAAGAATGTGCGAGGCATTACCCTCTCGCAATAACTCAAAACCAAAAGTCTTAACGAAACCATTCAACCCTTCCAAGCATAAAACCAATAAGTTTCAACTCCAAAAGTATAACCAAGACGAGGATAACATTCAAAATTAAACATGCCTCTGGAACAAAGTTTCACAAATTACAACTAGGTTCCCACATCCAAGAGTAAAGTTTACAACAATTAAATGGAAAATGATAACAAGATCACAAGATTTCATAGCTTAAGGAAAACGATTTACTCAATTGCATAAAACGTTTCAATTTTGGATCGATATAAGGAAAGACATGTTCGACGAAATTTATGTAATTTGCTTGCCCATAATTAAACCATAATTCTACATCAAAATATATAATTCCAAACAAAACAAAGAACATCATATATATATATATATATAATACATTAAATTTTATTTTAATAAAAATCATTAATATTTTATTTCAAAAAGAATTACATTTCTTTTCTATTAAAAAAAAATAGAATAATATATATATATATATATATATATATATATTTATATATATAAATATAAAAAAAAAATGAATTCCAATGAATATGCAGGGAGCAAGTGGGGACTGTCGTGCAGTCCCCACGGGCTGCTGTACGCAGCAGTTCATAGACTGCTACGCACAACAGTCCATAAGGATTGTTGTGGCAGTCGCAGCCACTGGGAATGGGGGCGGGTACGGCCTACCATCCCCTCCCCAAACCCCCATACAAAACCATAATAATGAACAAAATTCGATTGCCCTTTTTAAATTTTATTTTTATTTTTATTTTTTAAAAACAAAACATAGAATTTTAATAAAATAAACCTCTATCCCTGGTACAGATTATGACGGCCATTACGGCCAAAATTTTGATTTTAACCACAATTTCAAATACTTTACAATGCACGAAAATAATTTATTTATATATATATATATATACGAAATATGTATATATATACACACATATATATATATAATATAATCATGAATATAACTCAGAAGAACAAATATCCCAGTTACAAGTACAGAGGACAGAAGAACAACATAAAAATAACTTATATAAAAATCTATATATATATATATATAAAGGATATATTTTCATAATCCCAGAATAAATTGTTCTCAAAGAAAACTATGTATATTTTCAAAAAAAACAAGAGAATCAATTTAAAAACATATAGTTTATTTTCACAACTCAACATTATTTTCACACAACCAAATTGAAAGAATATCCATAGAGTAATTTACATAGACAATATTTTTTTAATTCCTTCAGTAATTTTCACTGTTCAATAAATTTCTCTTTTCTAAGGTTTCATTTTTCTTTCACCAAATAATTTAATTATTTTCTTGTTTTCTGTAAATCAGAAGACCAGAGAGGAAGTAGATAAAACCTGGAGTCCTGCGCTTATTTAAGAAGCTGATGATGCCTGCTTGAATCCAATGGCCTTTATGAAGAGCTTCTCGTTCCTGCTTCGAAATCTCCTCTCTAGAATACCGAGCTCGAATTCAAATCCAATCTTTTATTCAGAAAACTCTCCCCAAAAACATGCCAACAAAAGATTAAAAAAAACCCTTTCTAGAATCCTCGAAGAACTATTCAATTCCAAAAGAACTGACAAATCCCTTTCCAGAAAACTTTCAGAAGATCCCCACATTCAAAACCATTATTTTTATTTTATTCTTTTAAACTTCTGTCACAATCTTCCTGTGTGTGAAAACTCACAAATTTTCAATTACATAAAAGATGCCTCTTTCCTTTTTGAAACTCTAAAGAAAATCCAATATAAAGAAACTATCTAATTTAATTCCAGTTATGTTTCCTTTTTTATCAATACTTTCGTTTTAAATTTCCTTTTTTTTTTAAGCTTTACTTGCTATGCTCATAATTCAATTTATTTTTATAATTTATTTTAATAATTATCCTCAACAAGATAATTAATTAAAATAATAAACACAATTTAATATTTAATTAACATTTAATAAAACACAAGACTTTTAAAATAAATAAAACATTTAAATATTTAAATACAATTTAATCTAATATTTTAATAAATAATTATTACCACCATTTAATTAAATAAATCACAACACATAAAATACCAACATAAATAATATACAACAAAACACAAACGACAACCATAAAGAACGACAATTACAAGAATGCACAATACCATTAAAACAAGACGGTCTGACATCATGGGACAGGATGCCTTCATTGTCATCTCTGTTTCAACATTATACCGTTGGGTTATTGGTTCTCACCCTGTCCTACCGAAGCAGGTGGAATAGAGACTCTGTACCTACAATCCCTGCATTCAAACAAGGTCATATATATGTACATATATATATATAAAATCAAAGCATTACATTGTGAGAAGGAATTGCAGTGTAGCAGGACACTCACGAATGAGTGATGCTACACTGTCCTTTCATCACATCTATTCTAACAAGTATAATATAAATGATGAAATAGCATTTCTAAACTAATAGATCATATCATAACATAATTTACTAAATCATAGCATCATAATATATTTCTGAAATCAACTAACATCACCAAACCACAATATCATAAGAAATAATCATGTCCACTAATGAAATAACATCATCATCAAATGTCTAACTAACCAAATCAAACAATAATAGTATCATCATAGTATCAAAGTATCAAAATAAAGCATAGAAAATAATAAGTCTAAATAGTATGAGGGGTATTATAAAATGAAATGATAAGATAATGAATGATAAGAAAATGAAATGATAAGAAAATGAAATGATAAGATAATGAATGATAAGAAAATGAAATGATAAGATAATGAAATGATAAGAAAATGAAATGATAAGATAATGAATGATAAGAAAATGAAATGATAAGATAATGAATGAAATGATAAGAAATGAAATGATAAGATAATGAATGATAAGAAAATGAAATGATAAGAAAATGAAATGATAAGATAATGAATGATAAGATAATGAATGATAAGAAAATGAAATGATAAGATAATGAATGATAATGGAATGAAATGATAATGATAAGAAAATGAAATGATAAGATAATGAATGATAAGAAAATGAAATGATAAGATAATGAAATGATAAGAAAATGAAATGAGAAGATAATGAATTATAATGCAAGGAATGAGTGATGATGATGAAACAAATGTCTGAATTGTCCTCCATAAATAGTCCAAAGAGACATGACAGTCATTGATGTTTGTTTATTGACCTTTCAAAACTTTGATGCAAATCTAGTATGCAGATATGTACAATGAGCTAGATGAAATGCAACTAAATGACACCAACCATTTGTTGAGCTTTTTTTAGCCTTCTTGAATCATCATAGAGCATTTAAAATGTTGGAAGTATGTACAAGCATCAGAGGGTAAATTAGCACCAATGATGACCTAAGTACAACTTTCATGATTTTTGATATAGCAAGCGAATGCAAGAATCGAGGTATAATTGAACCGAGATGACCTGAGAATTTCTTGCATCAACAGACAAAGACTAACCACCTTCTGATGCAAATGTGGAATTGTCATCAATGATAAACTTTGGAAATCATGTCGCACAACATACTTGCAACAGATGGATAGTTAACCTCAAGATAGCAGACAAAGAAAAATCCTCTTTCCTTGCCACTCTAGTTCAATACATCATCGAATGTGCTCCAAAGAGATGATATCAAAAATTAAACAACCATTGTTCAAGATATAATACTGCTAGTCCAAACATTATTCAGATTTTAGATCATCCAGATATGAATCATGATATGGTATTTGATGAAAACTGTTATGATATGTATCAATGATTGGATAGTTGTTCATGTGATTTGATTGTTTGCTCGCATGATTGAGTTTGATGTCATTGTCTGTCTGTTTCAATAAAAACCTTGAAAGTTGATTGCCCCCAATATGCCAACGTTTGCCCCCAATATTGATACAACTTACTGAAATGAATATGTACAATAATCAAGCCATGGTAAGACGTTGTCGCTCTAGGAAAATGATGGCATCATGATGCTGGTATGACCCTAAGATGATGGAAAGATGCATAAAATGAAGGCTGAGAAGCCAAGTGTCGAATATGAACTAATAGATGGAGAGCTAGAAATAGTGTTTGTTTGCCAGATTTTCACTATTTGTTTTTATTGCATTTTTCTTGTCAATAGACTGCCTATTGTCAGGTTTTCACCCTATGACGATTTTTTTGGACTTTTTCTAATTTTTTGTATTTCTTGAGAATTTTTCTGATTTTTGTATTTCTTTAGGACTTTTTCTGATTTTTTTTGTATTTCTTCAAGACTTTTTCTGATTTTTTTTTGTATTTCTTCAGGATTTTTTTAATTTTTTTTGTATTTCTTTAGGACTTTTTCCGATTTTGATAATTGACTTAAACATAATATTTCTTCAGGTGCATGTTGTTGATGGGTTCGTCAAACAAGTCCCCTTCTGGCGTTGATAGCTTGTAGGCTCCTGAACCATAGACGGTGATGACCACATAAGGACCCAACCAATTCAGTTCAAACTTTCCTTTCTTCTCTCTATCTTGTTGATTGCGTGGATTTTCTTTCAAAACAAAATCACCAACCTAAAAAGTACGCGGCTTGACTTTGTGATTATAGCTGCGAGACATCATTTGTTGACATGCTTTCAAATGATTAGCTACTCTTTGTCTCTTTTCATCTATGAGTTTGAGCTCTTGTAGTCCGGAAACTCTGTATTCATCATCTGTTGTGAGTCCTTTCAGCGATACTCTGAGAGAGGGAATCTCAACTTCCAAAGGAAGTATAGCCTCTGCTCCATAGACCAGAGCAAATGGTGTGGCTCCCGTTGGCATTCTGATGCTAGTTCTATAGGCCCATAATGCGGGATTGAATTGAACGTGCCAATCTTTCCCTACATCATTCACAGTCTTCTTCAAAATTTTCAATATTATTTCATTTGAGGCCTCTGCTTGGCCATTCCCTTGTGGATAATAAGGTGTTGAATATCTGTGTTGAATATGAAATCGCTCACAAAGTTCGTCAACATCCTGATTCTTGAATGGTCATCCATTATCTGTGATGATGGAGGTGGGAATGCCATACCAAAAAATGAGATAGTTGAGTATAAAAGATGAGATATGTTTGTCGGTGACTTTAGTGAGAGGTACTGCCTCAATCCACTTGGTAAAATACTCTATTGCTGTGATGATGAACTTGTGTCCGTTTGATGAGGAAGGATAAAATTTTCCAACTAGATCTAACCCCCATTGAGAGAATGGCCAGGTTGGTGTAAATGGTTGAAGTTCTTGTGCAGGAGCGTGAATGAGATTCCCATGAATCTAGCATTTTGAGCACATTTTAACAAAGGTGAAGGATTCCCTCTCCATTGTAGGCCAGTAGTAACTCATTCTAATCAATTTATTGGATAAGGTTAGTCCACTTGAATGAGTACCACAAAGGCCACCATGAAATTCTTGTAAAGCTTTGTCAGATTCATCACGTTCAAGACATCGAAGTAGAGTACCATCAAGACCACGGCGATAAAGGGTGTCGGCGATAAGAGTGTAGCGAGAGGATTGACGGATAAAATTTTGCTTTTGGTTACGGGATAAATCAGGTGGTAAGATTTCATCTTTTAGATAGGCATAGATTTTGCCTTACCAAGGTGAATCAGATCCCACCAAGTGGCAAATGATTTGGCTTTCAAGGGTGTCATAAGCAGGTACAAATGATTGTTCCACCAGAAATTCATAACGAGCCCGAGTTTCTGGGAGTTGTAGCAATGATGCGATTGTGGCCATGGCGTCGGCTGCTTTATTATCCAGTCTTGGAATTTGTGTGAATTTGATGTCCACAAAGTACTTCTTGAAGTCATCAACCATCTTTTTATATGGCAGCAGTTTGTCATCTTTGGTCTGATAATCATCATTGATTTGATTAATGACTAACTGTGAATCACCATAGACCTGTAGTTTAGTGATCCTCCATTCCAATGCAATCTTCAATCCGGTGATCAAGGCTTCATATTCTGCTATATTGTTGGTACATGGAAACATTAGCCTGTATGACCGAGGAATGGTATTACCTTGAGGGGTGACAAAGAGTATGCCTACCCCTGATCCATGTTGGGTAAAAGAACCATCGAAATATAAAGACCATGTTTGTTTTGATTCGGCATTGAAGACATCAGCATTTGGAAATTCAATGTGCATGGGATGCTCTGCATGTAGTGGTGCTTCAGCTAGTTGATCAGCAATAACTTGTCCTTTGATTGCCTTGCGATCAATATAATGGATGTCAAATTCACTTAAGATCATAACCCATTTTGCTAGCCTTCTTGTCAATGTAGCCTTGCTTAACAGATACTTGAGTGGATCAATCTTTGCAACAAGATTAATCGTATGAGTTAACATGTAGTGTTGAAACTTTTGTGAAGCAAAGACCACTGCTAGGCAAGCCTTCTGAATGAAAGTGTAGTTGAGTTCATGCCCTGTTAATGTTAGGATGATATAATAGATTGCATGTTCTTTCCCTGTATGGTCTTCTTGTGCTAGTAATGCACCCAAGGATGTCTCTGTTGCAGCAATATACAAGACTAATGGTTTGTATGGATTTGGCGGTACTAGAACTGGTGGGTTCATCAGGTACTACTTGATTTGTTGAAAATCCATCTCACATTTGTCATCCCATCTAAAATGAGCATTCTTATGCAGGAGATGTGTGAAAGGTAGACTTTTGTCGGCCAATTGTGCAATGAACCTTCGTATAGATTGAAGTCATCCTTGTAATGATCTCAATTGACTGATGTTCCTTGGGGGAGGCATCTCCATGATTGCCTGTATTTTGGCAGGATCTACTTCGATTCCTTTTTCAGATACTATGTATCCTAAGAGTTTTCCGGATGTGACCCCAAAAATGCATTTCTTAGGATTGAGGAGAACTTTGAATTTCTCCAATCTCGCAAATATTTTAGACAATATTTCTAGATGTCCTTCTCAAGTGTATGATTTTGCCAATATGTCATCTACATAATCTTCCATGAATGTGTGCATCATGTCATGAAAGATCGTAGTCATGGCTCTTTGGTAAGTAGCCCCAACATTCTTTAGACCGAAAGGCATGACGTTCCAGCAGTAAGTTCCCCATGGACATGTGAAAGCTTTTTTCTCTTGGTCTTCAGGTGCAATCTTGATTTGGTTGTAACCAGAAAAACCATCCATTAATGAATACATGGCATGACCAGCTATTAGATCAACTATAGTGTCAATGCTTGGAAGTGGGAAGTCATCCTTAGGACATGCTTTATTAAGATCTCTGAAATCTGTACACACTCTAACACTTTTATCTGGCTTGGCTACATGAACAATGTTGGAGATCCATTCAACATAGTCGATTGATCTTCTGAAGCCCACATCAAGGATTTTTCTCAGTTCTTCCTTAACTAATAATGCAACATGGGGGTGCATCTTTCTGAGTTTTTGTTTCATAGGCTTAACTCCTGATTTGATAGACAAATGATGCATAATAAGATCAGGATCAAGACCAGGCATGTCCGCATAAGACCAAGCAAAGTTGACTTGATTTGTTTTTAGAAATTCCATGAACTCTGGTATTTCTTTTTCTATCATTGATGCAGCCAACTATAAAAATTTTAGTTTGTTTGAAGTTTCAAGATCAATAGAATTTGTAGGCTCAATCAAAATAGGCGATCGCTCATGGTAGTGTTCCGGGAGAGTGTCAAGATTCCCATCATCTGGTGCCTGAAAAAGGTTTTCACCATCCGATACGCTCTTTATTTTATCTTTTGTTTGATCTAATACTGCCAGATTCTGGTTTTCACCATTAGATCTTTTGTTTTTAATTTTATTTTTGCAGTTGGGAGACTTGACACTCTCCTGATTAAAGACTCTATGCCGAGAATCGCTAGTGGAACAATCATTTGTGTAGTCTACAGAAAGGAAGTTTACAATAGCTTCGTCATTTGGGAATATGGGTATATCGATAGGTTCAGATGAATCCCAATCAATGAGATTAGGATGGATCAAAGATTGTGTGTCATCGGGTTGCATGAAATCGGCTATGGTTATGGTCATAATGGAGTTGACCATAGGATCTAAGAGATGAGGTGGATCAATGATGGTACTATTCTCATGATAGTCTTGTTCATTTAAATCTAACTCAGTATCACTAGCATCATAGTGACTTTGTAGTTTGAATTCTTGTGTTTGGGTCCCTGAACCTTCACCTTCGATTAGAGTTGGTGTATACTTGTGTATTATATCAACCTCTTTATCCCTCTAGAACTCATCATTGTAAATGGTGTCCCATTCATATTCAGCAGAGTCTAGGTCAGAGTTATTTTTCATGAAATTCTGAACTGTGGCCAAACATGCTTCTCTTGAACCTAAACCTTCTTGCAATGTGAATACAGTGCCTTGCAGTTGTTTAGATGTTCTTTCTTTTGAGGTAGCGTCATAACCTAATCTGGTTTTCTCCTTTGCAGCAAGTCTTGGAGGATTAATAGGTTCAACTACTCCTTTTCTTTTCCCGATGGGACCCTTATCATAGCCCATCTTTTGCATGATAGAATATCCTTTTACATATTTCTCTATTGGTAATTTGACATTAAAAACTGCTTCATCTTCATCTTTATAGAGCCATTTTAGAATTTCCCTATCCTCAGGATCTTCCATGGGGAATTTTTCTTTGATGAATTGTCCATTAAAATTTGTAATCGGCTTTGTTGGTGGTTGTGTTGACGTCGATGCTGCAGATATTTGATGTTGTGCGATGGAAGGTTGTCCATATGACCAAGGAGATGTGGATAAATTAGCGAGACAAAGAGAGTATTCTCTGACTCCATGGTCTTTGAATTTCAATTTCTTGTCAAAACCATTGGTTAACTGACTGATTTGTGTGTCAATCTTTAGAGAAGTACTAGCACGAGCTTTCCGATTGTTAGGAACCAATGTATCTTGGCTGGCTTTGATATTGGCGCAAGTTTGAATTTTTGAATTATCAGCCAATATCGTGATTTCCTGTCCATCATGAGGAAACTTAAGACATTGATGGTATGTGGATGGGACAACTTGCATTTCGTGGATCCAAGGACGACCCAACAAGATGTTGTATGCAAGATCACGGTCTAATACTTGATAGAAAGTATTTTTGATAACAGGTCCCACTCTGATCGGTAGGATTATTAGACCCTTGGATGCTCTTTCCTCATCATCATAGGCTTTGGTGGTAATCTTTCTTCTGAAATCAATGGAGTCCTCAGAAAAGCCTAAGGCCGTAACTAACTTCATGGTGCATATGTTCAAACCAACGCCTCCATCTATTAGAACTCGTCTAACACAAAACTTGTGAACCATGACCTCTAGGTATAATGATGAATTATGGGGATGGGTTATAGAAACGTCATCCTTTTCAGAGAATGAGAGGCATGTGGGGGAGGACAAGTGTCCTACCATGGCTTGAAAGTGGTCCACATCCAAATTAGTGGATACAGTTGTTTCAACGAGAGCCTTGTCAAGAATTTCCTTATGTGCTGGGGAAATCTTCAAGAGTTCTAAGATAGAAATTTAGGATGGAGTTTTTCAAAGTTGGTTGACTAAATCATACTGATGCTGAGGTGGAGGCCCCGTGTGTTTTGAAGAGGCACCCCTTAAGACAAATTTAGCTTGTGCCCTCGTTTTTGCATTGACCTCTCTATATTCCACCTTCTTGTTGACTTTAATAACGTTGACTCGTTCATCGTCAGTGTAGATATGATTGATTATTGGATCCTCAATATGATTCACATTTTTTTCAGAAGATTCACCCTTTTGATAGTTGGGAAAAGGATTGTGAAAATCTTGATGATCTTCATTTGATTTTTGATGTCCTTCTATTGTAAGGATGTCATTGTCGATTAAGTCTTGAATGGTATTTTTCAAGGCTTGACAGTTATTTGTGCGATGGCCTTTGCACCGATGATAGTCACAATAGTATGCCTCATTCCATGATGGAGGCTTCACACTGGGTTCATATTTTCGTTGAGGTGGCAAGGTAATGACATATTTAGCCATCAACTCTTTGAATGCAGATTCTAAAGATTGATCCAGTGAAGTGTAAGTTCTTCTATTCGAGAAGAATGAAAATTGTTGTGGATTTTTATTCAAGGTATTCTCTGAGGAGTTGTTGTTTGTGGTTCCTTGATAACCTTGATTTTTGGAAGTCCCTAGATTGGGAGTAGAATTTTGATTCCCATTGTTCCTCGGAGGAGGGGGATTGTTTCTCTGATTTGTAACCGAGTTGACATTGTTATGATTGTTGTTGCGAGGAGCACTCAGAGCACTGAGGACAAATGGCTTATTTGAGACATGATTCGCATCAACAACACCATCATTCACCATGTTCTTGTTGCGAGTCCAAAATTTAGACTTTTCCTGATTGTTATGATGATTGGATGAGCTAGGATTATCCTTGTCAAGTTTTATTGTTCCTCTTTTGACCAAAGCACCTTCGATGGTTATAGCATCTTCAATCAATTTCTCAAAAGAAGAAGGACAATGTAAATTCAAATGATAGCTCATCTCTGAATTCAAGTTGTTAATGAAGGTAACCATCTTTTCCTTTTCAGGAACAGGACGTGGATATCTAGTGAAGATTCTCCTCCATCTCTGAAGAAAAGTAATGAAAGGTTCACTAGGTTTTTGTGCAACTTTGCAGAGATCTATCATAGTGATTTGGTGTTGGAGATTGTAGAAATATTGTAGTATGAACAAATTGATTAATTCCTCAAATGTCTTGACAGGAGGTGTGATTTTTGATAACCATTCCATAGAGTGAGCTCCAAGACTCCTAGGAAACAAACGCATTAAATAAGTGTCCTCATGAGCGAACTCCAAAGTCATGTTTTGGAAGTCTCTAACATGATCAATTGGATCTGATTTCCCATTATAACGATCAAATTTTAGAATTTCACAATGTTTGGGAAATGGGATCATGTTGAGACCTCGATCGAAAGGATAAGGACAAATGTCCTCAAGAGTATATTTTTTTGTTGTGTTTCCCCCTTGTAACTCTTTAACTTGTCCTTGAAGTGCCTTAAGTTGTTGAGTCAAAGCACTAAGATCAACTAGGGGTGATTCTTCAGGTTTGTTTTTCAAATGCTTGGTATCAAAGTCATGAGGCAATTTAGCTCCTTGGTCAGCTAGATAGAGGAAGTATTTTTCTTTATCGTGTTGCAAGATCTTTTCTATGGCTTTGTGGAATTTGGGATCTTGCTCGACCTCTCTAAGACGTTCTTCATCTTGCTCATCATCACTATCTATATGTGTTTTGCTCATGTCTTTGTATTGGTGGAATGGATTTTCTTCTCTGTTATCCATATCTTTGTCGAAAAGTGGATTACGACTCATAATGTAAAGAGGATTACTGTTTTCTCCTTCTTCTTGAGTGTTTTGGATATGACCTTCTTGTTGTATTTCGTCCCTTAATTTATTGGATTGTGAAGATAGGCATATGATTTTGAAGAGTTCTTCTAAACTTAGATCACTAACAAGTGCAATGATGATGATGTCTTGATCTGATAAGATGAAAATCTTATGATATGATCAAGGATGTTCTTAACTCTTGATTGTGGCTTCCAATGATGAAGGATATCAGAATCCTGTTGGGGAAGTTGAATCAAGAAATTGGAAATTTGTTCGGAAAGTGCACTCTTAAGATTTGATCTTTGTTTTTGAAGGAAGAATTCAAGATCATTGGAGAATTTGACTAGGATGTGAGGGATACTCAATAGAAGGTTGTGGTATATTATCAAACTCAAGAGGTCGGTTAAGATTATGTCGTTGAGATAGAGCCAATCTCTAATGATAAGCTCGAGAATCCAAAAGATCTATAGCGTATTTGTCAGTGTATCCCCTAACAAAGTCTTGGTATCTATGAAGAAATCCATGGAAATGAAGCAATACGTGTCGAATTTTGTACAAAATTTTTCTTCTTTGCAATGTTTTCTTGTACCCTAATTGTTTCCTGGGTTTCCTGATTCTATTAGAAACTGATTTCTTGACAAATTTCATTGATTTCCTATCTCTAAGCATGGGAGAGATATCAGAATGTTAGAAAGTCAGGTGTGTTAAAGATTTCAGTTGTTTTTCATGTTCATTTTGGATGATCTTTTATTTGAATTAATGTAAATGAAAACACAACAAACACTCTGAAAATAGTTGTTTTTTAAAACCTTATACTAACATCAAGTGTTTGATCGAGAAAATGTTTTCAACAAATGTTTTCATAGGTTTAGCACATGAAAGACAATTCAGACAGACTCACTCTTAGTACTCAAGTAGGTCATTCTAGTAATCAACTGCCCACATCTTAGAACTACGTCGACTCACACAGTCGTGTCACCCCCGAAGGGGCGCTCGTGTTTTTGTCTTTTCTAAGTATGTACTTAGAGTGACGGAAGTGGATACTGGATCCCCTGAGCAAACGATCCTTGGAAATTATATGGTGAGTGTCTTGGGGGCAGATTCTTCCCTCCCCTTGCACTGTGATTATTAGAATGTTCAGAAATTGACTTCGGCTGGCTACTACACTAGGTTCGTAGTAAGGGTTTCCGTTCAGTGCGGCAATAATAAACTCCCTCAGGAGACCTCCCAACCTTTAGAACAAAGGCTTTGGGGATGGTTATCTTGCACACTATTGGAAAAAGAGGGTTTACTCAAATTTGCTTTAAATTTTATAGTGGGGCGGAATAGCCTGGCTTTGGCTTGAACCCACTTGAGTCGTTCCCGTAGGGTGAGTACTTTTTCCCACTACGACAGGCTCTCTAAAGGATGTAATTAAAGCAGTAAATTTGCATGAAATTGAAAAGGCAAGTCTGGTATTCTGATCACCCAGTTGAGGAGAGAGCATAAACCTATTGCCATAGACAAAGCAAACAAACGTTCTTTTTAAAACCCAAAACCACAATGATTTAATCTATGCGAAGATATTGCTTCACAGAAACAAGTTTGTTCAATTTTTAACTACAAGATCATTGTGTGGTGACTATCCTGGATTGCTTCATTTTAAGTTCCATGCCTATCCTAGGATTGATCAATTTTATCCAGATGTGACTATCCTAGGGTTGTTTCTTTTTAACCAGAGAAAATTCTGTCTGCGGAATGCGTCAGACTCAAAATTCTATTTTTGTGTTACAACCAGATGCACATAAACAAATAGCAGATGCGCTAAAACAAATAGTATATGCGCAGAAAAAGACCTTAGATGCACAGAAACAAAATTCAAAAGCACAAAAACAGACCTCAAAAGCGCAAAAACATACCTCAGATGCACTACTGTAATTAAGTGTTGATTTAAATCTGCAAATATGTAGCATGAATACTCTAAAATCTACCTTAAATGCACAGAAACAGACCTTAAAAGCGCTAAAATAGTCCTTAAATGCGCTACTGTAATTAAATGTAGATTTAACTCTAAATGAAATGAGACCAAATGCGCTATTCTGTCCCTTGGATGCGCTAAAATAACTCTCAGAAGCACCGAAACAGTCCCCAGATGCGCTGGAATACCTGTGAAAATAGAAAGAAATTAAAAGTCCCAGAAGCGCCGCAGAAAGTCTTGGATGCGCTAAAACGAGGAATTTTTCCGAACGCCAAACTCAAAACACGGAAACCTGCCAGAATACTCTGCAAGAAAATATTAAAATCGGGGCATAGGCCCCACGGTGGGCGCCATTTTATGTGTATATGAAAATTTGATCTATTATAATGAATTCAAAACACATTTAATAAAACATTGTATCAAAAAAGCTAAAAGAAAGTATGAGCAAACTCTTATTGCAACCCCTTCAAAGTTTTCTTATTTCTCTCTATCTCCAGCATTTGGTTTGATTGAAATTGCTCTCAGATTTGATATGCTAAACTCAACGAAATGGACTACTAGAGAATGAGATTAAAACCAAGAATGCATCTTATACAAAATGCAAAACTATGCTATTGCTAAGATATGAATATTGCTGAAATGCAAAAGACAAAGTGTGCAAGCGTAATTGCGTGTATGCGTCTATGCCTGTGTTGTAACCAATGCTTGGATTTTCCCCTGTATATATAGAGTTTTTGAAAGACTTTGATTGGCTGAATTGACCAACGGCTGTGATAATTCCTGACAGATCGAACGGTTGAAGATGGATGAGACTGAAGAGAAAAATAGAAGAAAACGAGAAAAGCAAGATTTTTCCATTTTCATGGAAGAGATAAGATGAGATGATTTAAAAAATCATCTTTTTTAGAAGAAAAATGGAAATATTCTGATAAGATAAATAATGAATTATCTAATTCAATTATTTATTTATGAGTGCACGTTGATTTTTCTTAACTAAATAATTTAATTAAGATTTTGAGGAAATCAAAAGATTTTATAATTAAATAAAATATCTAATTATGATTTGAGGAAAATAGAAGATCTTTAATTAAATAAAATATTTAATTAAATTAGAAGGAATGACATGTGTTACGAGATTAATTAAATAAAAGTATTTAATTAATTTAGATGAAAGTTTAAAATAGAAAAATAGATATTTAATTAAAAAGATTTAATTAAATTTAAAAGATGATAATTAACTTAAATAAATAAAATGTATTTATTTAATTTAATCAAGTAGATATGTGAAATAATCAAATAAAATGAATTTATTTAATTATGGTGGGAGAATGATGAATGAACAATGTAATTAAATTAATTAAATTTAATTACCTGTAGAAGACTTTAGAGGAATTAATTAAATAATGAATATTTAATTAAATGTCAGGATTATTTAAACATGACCAATTTTATGCACATACAATTGCAGTAAAATGGTTATAATAATTATGTAATGTTTATGTTCATTCAACTAGGTAAGTACCAAGTTAAAGATATGAATGTATATATCGAGCCTCTTATCGACAAGTTATTAAAGTTATGGAATGGCGTCACTATGTATGACGTCTCCAGACTAATAGAAAAAAGACAATTTCAATTCCATGCAATGCTTGTATGGAAAATTCATGATGCCCCAGGGATAACACATTTTTGTGGTATGTTATAACGTTTGACTACACTTTAACAATATTTAATTTTATGAAGTAGATATCATGCATTTTTTTAAAATAATCTATTCATTATATATAATTATAAAAATTGACATATTTAATCCAATTATATATGATCTTGTAGGTCTTCAAACAAAGGGAAAATTTGCATGTCCAATTTGTGGTCCAAAGATGAAATCTCGTCATTCAACAAGTTTAGGAAAGTAGGTGTTTGATGGGTATAGGCACTTCCTCCATAAAAATCATAAGTATCGAGCTACTGAAAAACATCTTTTCAACGGGAAAGAAGAGACTACATCAAAACCACGAAGAATGACACCTCGCCTATGGAAGTTGGAATATAATAGAATTATTCATCAAGGTTATACATTAGATCAAATTTTTTATCTGTCATATATGATATGTTTGGAATTTATATTTTTATATTGTGTTTTGTTTTCTCATGATGTAATTGACAATGATTGTCGTTGTTAATTTTTTTAACTTATATGCTTCATGAAGGTCATCAAGGTATTAATGGTCGGCTTCCACATGGAATGAAAAGTTATTCCAGACAACTTAGTAGGTTGCCCTACTATGAGAAGCTACAAATTGTGCATTTTTTTGATACCATGCATATCAGAAAGAATATAACATAAATGTTATGGAAAATATTGGATGGAAGGCATGACAAAGAAAAAAACGTCAAAATTTGTAGTCACATTCAGGAAGCCAATCATGCAATGAAAAATGTCATTCATTTAAATAGAGATGGAGACCAAATTAATATAAGCACCCTTCCTTGGTTATTAACGGAGCAACAAAGCAATGCTATAAAAGAAGTCATACGAAAAATTTGATTTCCCACAAGATTTGTTGTGAACATAAACAATATCATAACAAAGAAAGGTGAATTTGGGTCAGATGAAAATGCATGATTGGCATACCTTCATTAAGGTAGTTATTCTGGTATATTATATATATATATATATATATTTGTATACTGCATGTACTTTTCAGTGTATTAGGTTTACTACTTTTGGAAAAATAATGAAAAGATCATTTTATAATTGTTGCAGTACATTATACCTCTATCTCTCCCAGACAACTTCAACAACAATGTCAAGCAAGTTATATACAATTTTGGAAAATACCTGAGGTAAGTAGCGATATTTGTTCAATTTGTTGTATAGATCTTATAATTGCCATTTTTTTTACTTGTTATGTGATATATTGCATATTTTTGTTAAATATCATTAATATATTTGCACCTTGAATCACTTGTAGATGGTTTTCATCTAAAGAAATCCATAAAGAAGATATAAATTATTGGAAGAGAAAATTTCCTTGTCTAATGTGTGAAATGCAAAAGTGTCTACCTTCGACATTTTTCAATGCACAAGAACACTACCTCATACACCAAGTTGAGGAGATTAAATTGTGTGGACCTATACACACAAGGTCAATGTGGATGGTTGAGAGGCACCTAAAATTTTTGAAGGCTTTGGTTAGACAAAGAGCACATCTTGAGGGTTCTATGGTGGAGGGATATATTGTATACTAGACCATGGTCTACATTTCTGAATATCTTCCTAAGTTTCCAACAAAGATCCATGTAGATCGCATTTGGGATCCCAACTCCATTAACAAATTCAAAGGGGAGTACCTAATGGGGAAAGGTAGATTGAGGAAAGTGAGGTAATTATAATGCATTTTTCATTTGGTTTTTATGTATATTGTACTTATTTAATTATTAATATTCAATATACATCAATTATAAATTAAGGTCGTATACTGTGGTAATTAACTAATTGATGTAGACCTAGGAGGCTCAACTCAACCAACCTATCAACCTGTATTTAAGAGGCTTCCAACAAGTTTAGAATGACCACTTTAAACAATCCAAACAAATCTCAAATCCTGACAAACAACATAAGTCAGATTTCACACTTTGACTCCTTGAATCCTTGTAGCAGTGCAAACCTACTAGTTTTTCCCAATAACTGAAAACTTTCCCAAAACACTAGACAAAACCTTGATGGTTTAGACACCCATTTTGGCATTATTAAACATAATTCAAGGGAAAGTACAAGTCATTTGGAACAAATCACCAAAATCACCCTTTCTAGGTTGTGTTGATTAGGATGATTAGGCCTATTTTACAAAGCAACTAGTCTTTAAACTTGTCATATGCCCATGAAATCTTGGGGAAGCAATTTTTATGCCTCCAAACCTCCAAATCCACAAATAGATTCCACTTGTATGACAAGATTCTTTCCAAACCTAAAAACCATTGTTTTAGGCCAAAATGATGCAAAGGGTATTGGACTTTAGGCAAAACACAAAGTTTCAAGGTTTACTATGATATACTCTCAAACCTTCTTCCAGGCACCCTTATGGAGATAAGGCTTCAAGGTTCAATATTGACTTATATTCTTCCCTTATGGATCCAAACCCTAGGAATAATCTTAGGGAACTCAAACAAACTTGTCTTGAATGGTTATAAAGCCCCAAGCCTCTATCTCAGACACAAACCCACTTATCCATCTTGACTAGGCTTCTAGCCCAACTAGGTCTCCAACAACTATTTTTTTGACTTTTCTCACAACTTTCCCAAATGACTCCCAAAAAATGTCTGATTCAAATGTCTTTCTAGATGTTACATAACATACTCAAACGTGATGGCACTTGTTTTGGAACAATCTCTCCAAAATATGTTGTTTCCACATAATTAAGGCCTAATTAGCCCTTTTTTCTCAAAGCAACCCTACTCAAATCTTGTTCCCTAATTATGAGACTTTCTACAGTGTCTTGAATTGTTTCCAAACTAAGGATTTTCAAGGTCTTAGACTCCCATGACACCTTTAAGACCCCTAATCACAAAACCCTCCATTAAATCCCCTAAAACTAGGGTTTCTTGGATACTAGCCTTCCAATCACTTCCAGACCGGTTCTTTAACTTTTCACCATTAAATCAACATGTTTTAACATTTCCAACTCATAAACATGCCCCTTGTTCAGGTAGAACTCCTATTGCTATAACTTAGGCACCATTCCCATGCACCTTGCCTTGTCAAATCTCGGTGTACACCTTAGAATCCTTCCTTCCTGCACATTACCCTATTAGCTCTGTATGATACATGTTATATATGATCCATTTCATAGGTTATAGTCACTATCCTCCATGAAATGGATCATTCATCCATGAAAACTCCCAAAAAATAGTGAAAAATCTAAACTTTCCTTAGACAGTCAGTTATTTATACAAGAAACTGGTTATTATTGCTTATCAAGATGTACAAAAGGTTAAATGCATGTAAATAAAATTTCCTACTTCATCCAATTGATCATATCATCAATAGCAATCAGTAGTTCATCAAGAAAACACAGAAAAATGCAAGAAATCTAGAGTTTTTACTCTTTTTCTGTAACAGTCCGTACAATCACTGCAAAATCAACCACCTTCCGTACAAATGACTTCTCCAACTTTGTAAACCCTTTCCCCAATTGTTCCAACCGATTAGGATTAGTTTTATTACATTATTGTTGTTTAAACACCTAAAACCTACTTACTTGCCCAAACTGAAACTAGCCGTTGGATTTCAAAATTTGAATTTCCAACTTGTAATTTATTGACCAAAAACCCTCCAATACTATCACATCTTTATTATTAACCTAATTTGACATAATTGAAACATTATAACCTATCTAGACTCTTAGGACACTATTGGTCCACTTACAATGCATTTTGGTCCTAGGTTTCTTATCGGGACCCTCATGACTTTTGATCCTTCTAATACATTTATCCATTCCAAATGCCATTATAGGTTCCAAAATGGCATAATTGATGCTCTGAGATGTTTGATAGGTCTTCATGACCCCTACAACCTCCTGACCCTTCAAATAGCCTTTAAGGAGCTTGGGTGCCCCTGCACCACAAAATCATGATGGTTTATTCAATCTCGTACTTCCACGACCTCCCAGACCCCAAAACCAACTCAGACATAACCCATTAGGTCTACACATGGGTACAAATTCATAAAATCAGATCTCCCATACATATTTTGTTGAAACCTAGGCTTGAACCTCTCATTTTACATACTTTTCTTCACAAAACTCTTGAGGACAAAAACTATACCTTCTTTATTTCTCATCCTATGAGGGTTTACAATAATCACTTTATTCCTTTTAAATTCATTTACACCTAAACTACCGAACAACCACCTCTACAACTGAATTTTTAATCTTTTATGATCACATGAAACATAAAACACAATAATTTCAAGGTTGTTAACATCACTATTGAAATGTTATAATTTTTTGAACTTTCAAATTTAGTGAAACTCCTAGGAAACCTCTAAGACCATGCTAGTGGCTTGATAATAGCCTTATTATTGACTTGACACTAACCTTGCACCCTTTTACATGTAAATTCTCCAATTTGTCTTAAAAAGGCTACAAAACTCTTTAGTGCAAGACTTAAACTCATAACTCAAAAATTCACCTAGAACATGTCTAATGGTCTTAATTGACCTTACTCAAGACAAAAACATCCAAAAGACTCACTCTACCTATTGACCATCTATCCACCTTCAAATAATCACAAGTTGAGAACGAGGTATAGGTGCTCCTGCACCACCAATTATACATTGTTTGTGAATTTGAATTTTTTTTTTATACAGTTGGTCGAGAGTGGGATGCACTACATTTGTACACCACAAACAATCTTGATTGGATGACGATATGGATTGAACAATGTCAAAAATTTGGTTGCGCATTAACATGGGAAGGTGTGGCTTCATTGGTTAAAGAAGCTCATCATAATGGAGATTCCAATGTTACACAAAGGGAAATTGATTTAGCATATGGTTTAAGAGATAAATAGGTACATATAAATATATTAATCACCCATATTATTTAATTATTTTCAATTATATTGATGTATATATATGTTGAGATTTTTTCTTTGCATACATTCGACCAAGAATAAATATGTTTATCAACTAACGATATTGCAATAATTTTTCATGTTTGACATATTGCAGGTGAAACACCACAAGGCTATGTGGTGCAATGGTTATAAATTTTGAATCAAAAAGTTGGATGACATGAAGAAAACTTATTTTGGGATAACTACAGTCTTTCAAGTGACTAATGTTTCATCTAGAAGTGACATACATCCAGAAGTCTCAGAAAATCAATACTATGGGATTTTAGATGATATACATGAGTGTGACTTTAAGTCCTTCAAATTAGTTTTGTTCATTGTCCTATGGTACATGCTACGATTGAATGAAAATGATCCCGAGAGAACTATTATTGAACATAATAATGGATTTACCATGGTTAATACAAGGTCGATCGAGTGAGCTGGAAGTGAGCCTTATGTTCTTCCAAGCCAATGTGAGCAGGTATTTTACTCAGAGCTTCCAAGTAAACTGGGTTGGTCATTTGTTGTTAGACATGATCCAAGAGGAAGGCTAGTAAAGTATAATGTGGTGGAAGAAGAAGATACCAAAGAACAAGAAGATGATGTAGATGATGACCAGGATCAATAGTTAGTTGATGATGTGCTTGATGAAGATGTCGAAGAGGAGGAACTAGATCATGATGATGTAGGAGTTAATTTTCATGAAGATGATATCCGTATGGATGATGACATTATCAAAATTGATATCAATGATGACGATGATGATCTGACCAATCCTTACAATGTCAAATCTGAATCGGATGATATAGACAAAGAGTTGGATGAAGAAGAAGATCAATGACATTGAAATGTATGAGTTATGCGATTGTATTATCTATTTGATATTAATTTCTTGATAGAATTATATTTGACTTATGTGGTTACATAATTAATTCATGATGTTATAACTATTGTAGTTCTAGAAATTTCCATATGATCATAATGAATAGTGTTTTGGGAAATTTCATGAAAGATGACACATTGATCGTAGTAGTGAAATAATTGCAAAGTCGTTTAGATTTTTTAGACCAATCACCCTTTACAATGTCATTTTTAGGATCATCTCCAATTTGATTACTAGAATACATAAGGTTGGATTTGATTGGCTTATCTTGGAGGAACATTGTGGCTTTGTGTAATGTGAGAAAATTTGGGATGGGGTAGTTGCTATTGCTAAGGTGGATCACTCTTTTCTGCGAAGGCCATACACTTATGATTGGGTCAAGTGTTCTTTTCTTTAGAAAATTCCTATTTCCTTTTTGAGAGGTTATTATTTGATTAGATGGGTTATAAAGAACTTATTTCAAGTAATTTATGTCTTTTAATTTGTAATTTATTAAATTCAAACACATCCAAAATCATGTCCCTTGCTTTAATTGATTATTACGTTATTTAGTTATTAACTCAAATGACACCTCCAATTTAACTATATATATCTAATTGAATATATCTAAAGTGTTGAACATTTTTAGATCAAATTTAGTAATTAACTCAAACAAGCTTTCCAATTTAACTAACATCTTTGAAGATATTAAAAAACATGGTGTGTGAGAGAGATGGAGATATATGGGAAGAGAAAGGAAGAGAGGTGGAGATAGAGAGTCGATGGATAGGGGGGAAAGGGAGGGAGAGATGGTGAGGGATAGAGAGGGGGTCGAGAGATAGCTGAGAGAGGGAGGGAGAGAAAGGGATATTGATAGGTAGAGGATGAGAGATAGAGAAGAGGGGGAGGGAGGGAGAGATAGGTTGAAGAGGAAGAGAGAGAAGAGATATTGGAGATAGATAGGTAGAAAAGGGAGAGAAAGAAGAGGGGGAGAGGGAGAGCGATATGTAGAAATGGAGAGAGAGAAGAAGATAAGGGAGAGAGGGAGAGATAGCTCAATATAGAGGGAGAGGGAGAGGGAGAGACATAGAAATGGGGTGATATAGAGAGATAGAGGGGGTGGTGAGAGAGAGAGATAGAGAGATATATGGGAAGATAAAGAGAGATGGAGATATATGGGAAGAGAAAGGAAGAGAGGTGGAGATAGAGAGTCGATGGATAGGGGGGATAGGGAGGGAGAGATGGTGAGAGATAGAGAGGGGGCCGAGAGATAGTTGAGAGGGGGAGGGAGAGAAAGGGATATTGATGGGTAGAGGAGGAGAGATAGAGAAGAGGGGGAGAGAGGGAGGGATAGGTTGAAGATGAAGATAGAGAAGAGATGGAGATAGATAGGTAGAAAAGGGAGAGAAAGAAAAGGGGGAGAGGGAGAGCGATACATAGAAAGGGAGAGAGAGAAGAAGATAGGGGAGAGAGGGAGAGGTAGCTCAATATATATAGAGGGAGAGAGAGAGACATAGAAAGGGGGTGATATAGAGAGATAGAGGGGGATGGTGAGAGAGAGAGAGATAGAGATATATGGGAAGAGAAAGAGAGATGGAGATAAATGGGAAGAGAAAGGAAGAGAGGTGGAGATAGAGAGTCAATGGATAGGGGGGATAGGGAGGGAGAGATGGTGAGAGATAGAGAGGGGGAGATAGCTGAGAGGGGGAGGGAGAGAAAGGGGGGAGAGGGAGAGATAGCTCAATAGATAGAGGGGGGAAGAGGGAGCGACATAGATAGTGGGAGATATAGAGAGATAATTATATTAATTATATTATACTAATTATAATATTATATTAATATTATAATATATTAATATATTAATATTATATATTATATTAATTATATATAATTTATTATGTAAAATTTAACATGGCGCCAAAATTTTCATTTTAATTGACATAATCAAAACCTAGCTCGTCAAATTGGAGAAGTGAGTTGCGTGCTAGCGGAGGAAAGGTTGCAGGAAGCCTAGGGATCGATCTTGCTTGGCTACAAAATTTGGAATTTTTGCGATTTTTTTTGCCGTGAAGGCCTCTACACCTCATCCGTCATCAAAATGGTCTATATATTTCATCTGAAATTTATGAATCAGAGTGATATAGGGTTTTTGATTTTATTTGGTTTGTGAATATTAATCTTTGTGATTGTATTTTGTATATTTGTCTTCAATGCCGGTGGGACAAACCATAACTCAGTGCTTTCAATCACTTTGCAACTCCATTATTGGTGACTCTGTTGTTTGCTTGTGAGAATCACAAGTTGGAATGCATTTCTATTGTTTGCAAGTGAGAATCACAGTTCACCACCTTGTCTATGCTACGACATTTGGGCCCCAAACTAGACATCATCTTTTTTCACAATCACACAAGCTACCCTATTTCAAGGAGAACACATAGAATCACTAATAATGTGAGCCCATACTAGCCCAGCTAGAATAGTTGCACCACCTTTCCCCACATATGATTAGTGAAAAAAGTTAAACTCTCTCCAAACAAATTTAAGAGTACATTCTAGCTCAAATCTCATAGCTTTAGTTTCTTGAAAGAGAAAGAAATCCATTTTAAGCCTATTATTGTAAGAGGATCTTAAAATGCATTCTTTCTAGAAGATTCCAAACTCTAACATTCCAATTGGTGCATCCTATTTTCATTTATAGTAGAACCTATCAAAATATTTGGGTTATTTTTCCTCTCCATTTTTTCCACTCTTGTGATTATTAACACGAGTCGGTTTTATTTCTCTTTTTTCATCCATTCACATCAACACTTGGCCTAGGGACAAAATCTCCCTAGACGGTAGCTTCATCTTGGAATAGATAATGAATAAAACTGAGTATTTACTCTTAGATTTACTCATGAAAAGTGTATGGGAAAGGTCTTTCGAAATCATAGACTCAATGTTTTGTAGAGCTTGGGGAACAATGGGAGGTGTAGCAAAACTAACAAACAACTTAAATTCTTTCAATCTTTCTAAGGCAAGCTGTTCAAATTTTTTTTATTACCTATAATTATCCTTGAAAACAAAGAAGAAGAGCAAGCTCATTGTTGAAAAAAGGCATATATGCAAGGATACCAACATATGCCTCACTAGAATGAGAGTCCTCCAATTTTTCAAGAATCTCATCTAAAGTATCAAATTCGTTCTCATAAATTTTTCTATTGCCTATTTTATTATTTCCTACACAATCAAGGATGAAATTCTATTAGCTACAAGTCTATTAATATTATTAATAATTTTTGGGCCATGTCTTCTTTGATGACCATCCATTTTACATAGAAAACAAGAATTCAAACCTCTCAAAACTTCAATATCATGTTTAGTTTGATTATCACTCAATTGGAAGCACAAAATATGTAGAATAAACTCATTAGATTTGAGAGATATAAAAACCCTAGAGTTAAGATGGGGAAGAGTAGACCTTGTTTCTTCCACTTGCAACACATTACCCAAAGATTTGAGGACTTGAGGGATAAAAGTTCACATCTAAGTAGAGATATTTTAAAATTCTAACCACCTTAACATATAATTGGCTAAAGCATTACACAGGGTAGAATCAAGGGTTCAAAGATGGACCTAAAAACAAAATTTCCTATATTCTAAAACTCTTTCTTTTAAAAATCTTGATCGCATACCATGATTTTTGAAAAAGAAATTGAATAAATAGTTATGTATCATTCTATAGAAAGAAACATAGATGCCCATCAATTTTCTGCCACATATTGACAATCCACTCATAAAAAAAATTCCTCAAAGAGAGGAAATCAAGACCATACAAATAATGAAGGCATCAATCTTTTTAACCACTTCTTTCTTAACAACTTCAACCATATCTAGGTTTGGTTTTATGTGAAGTATTTCAGAAAGATAAGATGCCTTATTATTTTCTCCTTCAAGTTCTTTGATGTCAAGATTCTAGTTCCTTCCTCTATCATCTTCACATTAAATCATTTAATCAAATAGTTCACAATCTTGCTACTATGGCTAAAAGCTTAAAACAGGTGCTTTCGAACAAGCTATGGATGCTTCAAACAAATCTATCAAAGCATAATAGTAAGCAAGAGTATAGACAAGGCAATGAAATTTTTGGAAAAATTCCTCAAAGAATTGTGGTCTCATGGTGATGGAATGCCATGAAAAATGCCTATGGCTATGGATTGTCATGGCATTCCATCTTCATGAGACTACATTTCTTTGAGGAATTTTTTCAAATAGTTCATTTCCTTGCTATGGTACGACATTTTTCATACATGACTACCAAAGAATTTTATCAAACAATTCTCTGCCTTAATGCTATGGATAACAGCCTAAAATAGGTGCTTTCGAACAAGCTATGGATGCTTGGAAAAAAAATGTCAAAGCATAATAGTAAGAAATAGCATAGACAAGGCAATGAACTGTTTGAAAAAATGCCTCAATGGTGATGGAATGCCATGACAAGCCATATACAAGGCAGTGAACTATTTGAAAAAAATGCCTCAAAGAAATGTGGTCTCATGGTGATGACCATCACCATGAGACCACATTTCTTTGAGGCATTTTTTTCAAATAGTTCACTGCCTTGTATATGGCTTGTCATGGCATTCCATCACCATGAGAACTAATGTAGATTCAATGTGGAGAAGATTAAAACTAATTAGACCTCATTAAAACATCAACCCTTGAAATCACAATCAGCCACATTGGATCAATTAACTTCAACAAGGTTAAAGACTCCAAATCTCATCAAGTAGGCTTATCTTTTAGAGAAGGCCACTAAAATACCATCTCAACACCAATCTAACATCCTTTCAGACCCCAAACACCTTTCCCAAGCCAAAAATATAGGGTTCCTTTGCAATTTCTTGGAGATCCTTCAGACTACCCTACAAAAAGGCTACCAAATTAGCCCTATTTTACAAACAAACTACTCTTTAAACTTCTCCAAACACCATAAACTCTTGGACAGTCATAAAAAATTCCACAAAACTCCCAATTCCATAGGTTTTATATAGGTACTTGACCTCTAAGCCTCAATTCTTCAAAACCCTCATTTTCCTTCCAAATACCTAGGGTTTTTGAGTTCTCAGCCCTCTAAAGCCTTCCAAGCCCAACCAAAGAATTGAGCAAGTTTATTAGGGTCTACACACACAATCAATCTACTTGATGAGCCTAGTTTTTGTTCTAATTTTGGGTAAAATCTATAGTCTATTTGCTAATAGATGCCATGGACTTTGATGCTTAAGTGTTGGTATTGGCATGATGTTTCCCTCAAACCATTGACATTTGACAATATCCTATCTCTACAAGTTTTAATGACATTTGGCATAATATGTGGGTTATCTATATTGATTTTTCATGTGATTAATGGATGTTTCTTATAGTGGTTATAGATGTGCAATTATTATGCATATTGACTCTATCATGAAAATTTAATGAGCTAAGTTGAGGAAGACACCGCCAACTGGGTATGCACCATAACATCCAGCTGAGGAATCACTCAAAGTCAAAGGCAACCAACAACAAAGATTCTTCATGCAACTAAGTGTAACTGCCTTGTAGTGTACCTTAATTATTGAGAATGCATGGGTGTTACTGATGTGCTGAATCTACGCTTGACTTGCATGTCTGGCCAGATTCCTTGCATGCGTAACTACCATCGTTCCACTTTCCCCTATTTTCCCTAAATGGCGTCCTCCCAGTCGTGGAGTTGACTGCCCTGTTTAGCTATAGTATAAATAATAATTTTATGCTCCTTTCTCAAGATTTGCACAATTTGGCATTGTACTTGCATTCTCTAGTTTCAGCAATACAAATACATTACTCTTTGTATGCATGATTTACAGTGAATGAAATAAAAGTTTTGAGTTCAAGCATATGAGTTCTTGTTAGTTTTGAGGATGCTTATCCAAGGGGGCCCACTTGGTAAGTAATTCATCTTCTTAGTTTAGCATTAGCTCAGTATTACTTGTTGCTTAGTGTTAGTTAGACATCTGGCATCGACTGTTCCTGCAACCACTAGAATTCCATTCTGTGACTATTCCTCTAGCCAAAGCAGACATAGTAGTTTCCTATTTGTTGTTCAGATTTCCATTCTTTTTCTAGATTTCAACTTAGCATAGTTGTCAGATTATGTTTAGCATTTGTTTCATTTTTTTTCAGCAATTTACTTGTAGTTTTGTGGTTCTTTTAGCCGTAGAATGTAATGGATACTTGAGCCCCTAGTGCACATACTGTGCTGACCCATTTCAAGTTCACGTCCCTAGGTTGACAATTTAAATGCACCTTCATGATGATTGAATAGCTATTCAGGTTAGATTTCCAATCTCTGAATCACGACTGTAAAGGCTTAGTTATTAAATCATTGTAGGAGGCCAACATTTTTGGCGCCATTGTCGGGGATGGTGTGAAGCTAGGAAGTCTTTTGGATTCATTGGTAGTTTTTCTTGATGTAGTATTTTTGGAAGTTGTTCTTAGCATATCCTCATTTAGGAAGTAATGACCCCCCTTATTCTTTACCAATTCTTTGTGTGAGTTGACTGATAGTGGGTGATACTGTATGCATAAAGGAAGGAGAAGGGATGCTTATGGGAGATTTCTTCCTAACAATCCACTTCCATTCCAATTAGTTGAGTACCAACACCTATCAGAAGAAGAAGAAGAAGATCCACACCCATTTGTTGATGCATATCCTGATCTGAATAGCTCTGAAGTCTCCTCTGAGGATCAAAATCAGCTTGAAAACCCATTTGTTTTGTAACCACATCAAGCAGGCATGGGTGATGCCAATAGGAACATACAGAATCAACCAGCTTTTCCTTTCCCCATTGCCCATCAAAATGAAGTTGACAACATCAAGAACATTCTTGCCTCAAAAATCCACAAGTTTTATGGACTTGTGACAAAAGATCCTGATACATTCTTATTTGAGTTTGACATATTCTACAGGAGTTATGATTATACCATTGATGCCCATAGGCTTAAGTTATTTCCCTCCACTTTGAAAGAGGTTGCATTAATATGGTTCATGAGCCTAGGCAGAGATACTGTGGAAACTTGGGAATACATGAAGACAAAATTCCTTGAGAAATACAAGGAATATTGCAGGGGTAGTGACATGAGAGGAGGTGACATTTTTAGGATGCAGTAGAAGGAAGATGAGAGCTTGGAAGACTACATTGCAAGGTTTCTATTTTTCTTGAAAAAATCTCCATAGCATGCACTTAATGAGGACTCACAAAAGTTGCTTTTCCTGAGAGGAATTAATGACAACTGCACTGATGCCTTGGATCTCATGGTAGGAGGAGATATCTCTCAAGCCCCTTGGGAGGATATCAAGAAAATATGCCAGAATTACTCTAGGGTAGCTTCAAAGAAAGGGAGAGCTTGTCAATCTTCCATGGGTAAGTCAACTACCGGTGGAGTTTCAAGAATGGAGATCACTCATTTGTTGGCTGACTTCAAGCAGGACATTATCAACAAACTAGCTACTCAGCTAGATACACTTTAGGCCAAGAAAAAGCAAGAGGAGGCAGAGACAATGCGAGTAGAATATTTCCCTCACTATAGACAAAAGAAGGACTATAGATGCAAGATGGTAGCTAATGTTGAAAGCAAGTAGATCCCACCTGAGTTCAAGCCAATTCAGATTGAGGAAGACCAAGTCTACTATGTTGCACAAAGGAAGCCTTGGGCTCCTAGACAAGGTATGCCACCGGATCCACTATCCTATGTTGGGCCATATTTTAACTCTTATTCATCTGGTAACCAATTGTAGCCCCCATATCCACCCAGTTATGGAGGATATATGCCACAACATTGGAGTAACCCTCCAAATGCTTGGCCTAGTCATCATAATTCTCCACCCCAGTGGTAGCAACCTCAGGGAAATGGGCAACAATTTCAAGGGCACTGGCAACCCCATCCAGGAAATTGGCAACAAACAAATCAATGGAGAGGAGGACAACAATAGCCTACCCAAACAACCAGATACATGCAACCACCTTCTCAGCCCCAACAACCTACTATAATGCCTCCACCTACTAATCCAAGCTCAAATGCACCTAAACCCACTTAGCGACCAACTCAGCCCACACCCAATCCAAATAACAAACCACAACAACATCCTGCATACTCTACTAATTCAAATAAATTCACTGCATATGTTGTGAATGTAAGTGACATCCACTTGCGTTCAGGAACTACTCTATCAGCCCATTCCAAGCCCATTATCATTGAACTTCCTGTGGAAGAGGAAGAGGAGCCTCTGAATGATCCCATTCAACCAAATGCACCTAAAAATCCTATACCAATTCAAGTCAAGCAGACTGAACAAGAACCACCATTCCCTCGGAGATTGGAAATCACCAAGAAGAAAGAAGAAAAGGAGGATACCACTTTTGACATCTTGGATCAACTAAAGCATATATGTGTTCAGATACCCCTATTCTAGGCCATAAAGGATGTTCCAATCTATGACAAAGCTATCAAGGAAGCTTGTCTCAAGAAGCCAGGAAGAAAGAAGAAAGACCCAACTATAGTCCATGTGGTGGGTCAGCTAGATGACATCATGTTGGGAAAAGTGACTATTCCCAAGTATAATAGCCCAGACAGTCCTGTGGTAGCAATTGTCATAAACGAGATTCAGGTAAAGAATGCTCTGATTGATTTAGGGGAAATAATAAATATAATGACTAAAGACATCCTACAACAACTAAATATTGCAAGCATGAGATCTACTCCTACTGTCCTGCAGCTTGCTGATAGCTCTACTATTAAGCCTGATGGTATAGTGGAGGATCTTGTAGTAGTTCTAGACTCCTGGGAGTACCCAAAAAATTTTATGATTCTTTCTCCCAAGGCTACACTAAGTGGGTATCCCATTATTCTTGGAAGGACTTGGTTGGCAACTATAGATGCTTACATTGGATTTCGGTCATGTGACATGACCATTTCAGATGGCAGGAGTACTAAAAAGTTTGTTCTTTATCCACCTGTTCAACCATCTCATAATGAAGATGATTTTGTATGGCCACAAGTTGGTGAAGAGGTCGAGGAAGTTCATTTTGTGGCACAACTTATGATGCTAGGAAGAAGCTCTTTCATGCAGCTCCAAGATGAGGATGAAGTATTAGATAACATCATTCAAAATCATTATGAAGTAGAGGAAGCATCATCCTCTCATTCTGCTACTTCGATCAAGACACTTCTGCATGCTCTTCCTGCAACCATTGTTCCTGCAACCACTCTTCCTACAGATATTCTTCTTGTAGATGTTCTTCCTATAGCCATTGTCTCTACAAATAGATTTCCTACAGCAATAGGTATGTCCCATACATTGTTTCCATATGAACTAAAGGTACCATGTGTTAATGAAGCAACCATGATAGAATTAACTACACAAGTACAAGTGTCAGAAGGAAGATATCTGAATGTTAATAACAGATTGAATGAAGAGCAACAACTATTATTGGAAAGTCTATTGAGGACCCACTAGCATGCATTTGCATGGGATTATCATGATATGAAGGGATTGGATCCTAAACTTTGTACCCACAAAATTTATATCAGAGATGATTGCACTCCAGTAAGACTGCCACAAAGAAGGATTAACCCTGCACTAAGAGAAATTGTGAAAGGAGAACTATAGAAATTACTAGATGTAGGATTTATTTACCCCATTTTGGATAGTCATTGGGTATCTCCATTAGTGATTGTGCCCAAAAAAAGAGGGAAATGGCAAGTTTGTGTTGATTATAGGGAACTCAATGCTGCCACCAAGAAAGATCACTTTCCTTTGCCCTTCATTGATCAAGTTCTAGATACACTTGCAGGGAAGCAATACTTCTCTTTTCTAGATGGATTTAGTGGCTACAACCATATCCAAATCACACTAGAAGACCAGGAGAAGACCACTTTTACTTGTCCCTAGGGGACCTATGCTTATTCGGTGCTCCCATTTGGCTTGTGCAATGCCCTTGCAACTTTCCAGAGGGCAGTCATTAGCATATTCTAAGACATTTCTCATGACTGTATGGAGATTTACATGGATGACTTCACCACTTATGGTGTTGATTTTAATCAAGCATTGGAGAATCTCAAGAGAGTCCTACAAAGATGTGAAGACTAGAACTTGTCCTTAAATAGTGAAAAGTGTTTCATGATGATGCAAGAGGGTGTAGTTCTTGGCCACTACATCTCCCACAAGGGAATCCAAGTTGATCCTACAAAGATTGAGGTAATCACAAATCTACCTACACTTGCAAAACAGAAGGATGTTAGAATTTTCTTGGGTCATGTAGGATATTATAGGTGATTCATCAAGGATTTCAGCAAGGTAGTAGCACCATTGTATACTCTTCTCACTAAAGATGTTGAATTTCAATGGATTGAAGCTTGTGACAAAGCCTTTTCTGACTTGAAGGCAGCTTTAACTCATGCTCCTGTACTCAAGGGACCCAATTGGGAAATCTCTTTCCATATCCACACTGATGCATCAAATTATGCCATAGGAGCAGTCTTAGGAAAAAAAAAGAGGGAGTTGTTGAACATGCTATTTACTTTGTCAACAAAAATTTGCAAGAAGCTTAATTCAATTATACAGTGATAGAGAAAGAGATGCTGGCAGTAATCTATGCACTAAAAAAATTTAGACATTACATAACGGGCTACCAAATCTTTGTGCACATTGATCATGCAGCCATTAGGCACCTTATGAATAAAATTTTGATCACAAGTAGATTGGTAAGATGGTTATTGTTGATTCAGGAGTTTGATATAACCATTGTGGATAAGCTAGGGAAAGCTAATGTTGTTGTAGATTTTCTTTCAAGGCTAACTACATCAGAAAACAATCAGCCCATAGATGACTCTTTCCTTGATAAGCATCTATTCTCTCTTAGTGTCCAAACACCCTGGTATGCTGATATAGCCAATTACTTGGTCACAAGTAGAATTCCTTCTCACTTCTCCCCAAAAGAGAAAAGGGAACTTATTGAAAAATATTTTCCTTTCTCTTGGATTGTTGGATGTTTATTTTATACTAGACCATACCATGTCATGAGAAGATGTGTAAGAGAAGATGAGACATGACATTTTGCATGCATGTCACAATGAACCATGTGGAGGAAACTTTGTAGCCAAGAGGACAACACTGCAGGTTTTGAACATAGGGTATTACTGGCCAACACTCCACAAGGATGCAGGAAGGTATACCACAAAATGTGATAGGTGTTAAAGAATGGGAAAACCAACTAGATCTAATGAGATGCCACTATTCCCTCAGGTAGTAATCACTCCCTTTGACAAGTGGGGATTGGATTTCGTAGGACCAATTGACCCTCCATCAAATGTTAAGTCTTACATATTAGTATGCACTGATTATGTAACAAAATGGGTAGAGGTTAAGGCCACGAAGCATGCAAGAGTTAACAAGGTTGCAAAGTTTTTTTATGAAGAGATTTTCACAAGATACATAGTCCCCATAGAGATAGTAACTGATCAAGGAGCTCAATTCACATCAACTCTTGTTGCAACACTAGTTAATGAGTACAACATAAAGCACATGAAGTCTACCCCTTATCACCCCCAGGCTAATGGCCAAGTTGAAGTGACAAATAGAGAGATTGAAGCCATTGTGACCAAAATAGTAGCCATCCATAGGAAGGATTGGGAAAAAATATTACCAGAAGTTGTTTGGGCCTATAGGACAACATGGAAAACAACTACATGCTTCACCCCATTTGAGTTGTTATATGGAAAGACAACTATGATGCCCGTTGAATTTGAATATAGGACTCTGTGAACTGCAGTGGATTTGGGGATGGATATTTTTGAAGCATAGAAAGAAAGAATCATGCAGCTAAATGCTTTGGATGAAATAGGAAGAGTAGCCCTGCAACATACAAAAGTAGTGCAGAATCAGAGGTTCAAGTGGCATGAAAAATTTATCAAGGACAAGAAATTCAAACCAGGAGATTGGGCCTTGCTCTATGATTCCAGATACCAAGATAATGCAGGAAAATTATAGACAAGGTGGCTAGGACCATATGAAGTTGTTGAGGTCTTTCCCAATGGAGTTGTCCATCTCACCACCATTGACCCTGTCAGGTTCAAATTACTTGTCAACGGTCATCACCTCAAATTATACCACAAACCAGCCTCTAAAGAAGAGTTCCTACAGCAATTCACTCAGTATTCAGCACCTGAGCTTCCTATAGCTGAAGGCAGTGGACCTAGTGTCCCTCCTTCTACCTAACTAAGGTACGTACTTTTCATAATAAAGATTTTCACTTGTGTGGAAGTCCATTTCTTTGTCATCTGCCCATCCTCCCATCCATCACCACCTCACCTCATTCCACTTCATCTTCATTTATTGCTCAATTCATTCTCCAACAAGGTGAGCGTTACTTTATCCATGATCTTTGCATCAAATCTTCCACACATTCAAGTATGTGTGCATTAATTGCTATCTTTAATCATCTTTTAGGAGTGTTCATTTAATCACTCTATGCTAGTATAGATGTTCACATAGATGCCATAATTACCTGTCAATCACCACTCCCATCTTACATGTGTAGACACATGTCCAAATTTAGGTTGGGGGGAGGGGAATGAAAAAGATGCAAATATTTTGTGAATTTATTTCCCATGTGTCAATTCATACTAGGCTATGTCAGAAATTTTAAATGAGCTGATTTGAAATCTGAGTGAAAGGACGGCTTGCAGGTGTGAAGTGATAGTAACTACAACTGCCATTTCTTCCTATCACTACTCTTTGTCATCACCCCTTTTCTTGCCATTATTGACCCTATCAAAATCTTGAGTTGAGGACCCATAGTTGTAAAATAGAAGGAAAGAAAGTCAATTGGTAGTAGCGCAAGAAATTTAGCAGGGTGATACTGGAAAGAAGGGGAATTGTAGGAAAATAGTTGCAAGGGGAATTACAAGAAAAGAAGTTGCAGAGCATTTGTTTGATTGCAGACAATGGGAGGTGGGTTAATTCGAAACGAACCCATGGTGCATAATATTTTACTGCAGGATGCACAATGCCTGGCAGAATTTCAAAACTGTGGATGGATAGATTACTTTTTGAAGTTGGATGGTTTTGATGAAGGCATTTCCCTTGAATTTTCTCAGATGTTTCCAGAGGGAAAAGCCACAGTAAAGGGTTGGAAGTTGTGCAATAGAGGAAAGAATTGCAGAGGTTACAGGGTTACCTAGTGATGGTGAAAATTACCCTATTTCCAAAGACGCCAGGTTAGCTAGGGCTGAATTTATAGAGCCAAATGATCCCCCATTAAGCATAGACAAATAGGGCGCAAAGAGAATGTCTCTACCCGAGCCATGGAAGCAGATAGCTGTGTATGTCATCAAATACATCACCTATGAGGGTCACCAGTCAAACTTACACTTTGTCCACTTCAAGCTTTTGAATCATATGAGGCACGACAAAAGGATGAATGTGCCTAATGTGTTGTACAATCTTCTCTCAATCATGACAGACAAAACTAAAAAAGGTAGGGATAATTTTGTTTCCCACCATTGCCTGATTAAATTTCTAGTTGAAAAATCTCTTCGTGATGTATCTGGAATTGAAGAGTTTGTCAAAGCTGATCATTTGCCACCTATGGCTATACCTCAATCCCATAGGTCTAGTAGGAGGGTAAGCACAGCTGAAGCCATTCCTAGTGCTTCAACCTATGGTGTTGGCTCTAGTGTGAATCTTCTTGTAGTAGAAGAAGCTATAGAAATTAGTTCTTCTGAAACAAAGCATGTAGAAAAAGAAAGCCCTTCCTCAGGTTCTGACGATGAAATCCCGCTTGAAACCCTCATGAAAACTAGGGCACAATAGAGAGTAGAAATGAGAAAAGGGAAGGATAAAGCGCAACTTGTAAAAAGAGAGGTGCCAAGTTCTAAGAAGAGGAAGGTTGCTACTGTTCATCCTGCAGCCAAAGGAAAATGTGAGAGATCTCCAAGGAAATCAAGACCAGCTGGGCCTGCATTTAGTACACCTCCACAAGAAAGCCCTAAACCTAGTGAGACCTCACATGAGGACCCTAAAGCTCCAATGGAGCAAGAGAATGTTGAAGGAGAAGAAGACATATTTAAAAAAGCAACAAATATAACACTAGCCGATCTTGCTAACATTGCAAAAGAATTGGAGGAAAATAAAGAAGTCCTACAATAACAGCCATAACCGGAGCAAGAGTTCTTGTAGCCATTGCAAGAGAAAGAACAACAATCCCTACAACAAAAGGAAGAAGAAACAATACCTTTGCAACCCGAGATAACTGGACAACCTGAGTCCATGATGATAGTACCATATGAGGAGCCACCACCGAAAGTACTAGTAGGAATCCATAAGCCTCTTGATTTTACAATGCATGCAGTTCTTTTGAATTTATGACAAGAAATACAAAGAAGAGAGGAAGAATTGAAAAAGGAAAAACGAAAATTAAAGGATGAAATTCAAAGGAGAGATGAAGAAATTGAGGATAAAAATGCAGAAATTGCCACCCTGAAGCAAAGGGTAGATGATATGGCAGCCTTGGCGCCAAGGATTCTAGAATGTAGAGATCCTCCAAGAGTCTATGCTCTACTCCTTAAGGAGAGGTATCTCTCTTTTAAGATGTCAAGAATTGCCTCAGGTTTGAATCCTTCTATTGACACCCCCATGGAATTCTTCAATGCTTATAGGATTGCCTCACCTGAAATGAAAAATTTGCTATGGGAATTTTATTTACATAATTATGCTATCATAAAAGACCATGATTGGAATTCTTTACATTGTATGTTGGAGATATTCAATTGAGAGCATTCATGTCTTGTGTACAAAATGATATTAGTTGGGGACAGTAACATAGTGCTTATAAACAATTAGAATTCGATATTCCCCTGCATGTTAGAGCTGAATCAAGCAACCCAAGGGACATTTACAAAGAATGGTGCAAAATGTTGCTCAGACCAAGTTATGCCAATAAAATTATGCCTTGGATTGAGGCGGTTTACAGTGAGTATGAGGTAAAGACAACAACAAAGAAGAGGCCATGAGGAGATGTTTATCCTAGAGATGGAATAGTTTAACTGATGAGCTGAAACAGGTTGAGCCTCATTCCATCCACAATTATGTTGCAGCCCTAAAAAGAATTGAGAGGTATATTGAGATTGGGAGAGCACAGGGTCGAGACTGGCTTCCCCTGACTTTCTAGCCACCCATGCTCATGTGGCCCATGCCAAATTTTAGATTTTACCAGTTTGATGTTGCTGCAGAGAGGCATAGATGGAATAGGTTTGAAAGATTGGGAGGATTCTATTGGGACCCAGACTCACACACTACAACCACTGATGTTGGACAACTCTCTGTTGCAAATTTTAGAGCTTTGACCAAGCAGAAGAACAACCCTTCCCCTGCTGGAGGACCAACAAAATGTTAGGTTGGGGGGAGTGATGAGCCTAGTTTTTGGTCTAATTTTGGGTAAAATCTATAGTCTATTTGCTAATAGATGTCATGGACTTTGATGCTTAAGTGTTGGTATTGGCATAATGTTTCCCTCAAACCATTGACATTTGACAATATCCTATCTTTGCAAGTTTTAATGACATTTGGCATAATATGTGGGTTATCTATATTGATTTTGCATGTGATTAATTTATGTTTCTTAGAGTGGTTATAGATGTGCAGTTATTATGCGTATTGACTCTATCATGCAGATTTAATGAGCTAAGTTGAGGAAGACACCGCCAACTAGGCATGCACCATAACATCTAGCTAAGGAATTGCTCGAAGTCAAAGGCAACCGACAACAAATATTCTTCATGCAACTAAGCGTAACTGCCTTGTAGTGGACCTTAATGATCTAGCATGCATGGGCATTACTGTTGTACTGAATCTGTGCTTGACTTGCATGTCTGGCCAGATTCCTTGCATGCATAACTACCATCATTCCACTTTCCCCTATTTTCCCTAAATGTCGTCCTCCCAGTCGTGGAGTTGACTGCCCTGTTTAGCTATAGTATAAATAATAATTTGATGCTCCTTTCTTAGGAGTTGCACGATTTGGCATTGTACTTGCATTCTCTAGTTTCAACAATACAAATACATTACTCTTTGTATGCATGATTTACAGTGAATGAAATAAAACTTTTGAGTTCAAGCATCTAAGTTCTTGTTAGTTTCGAGGATACTTATCCAAGGGGACCCACTTGGTAAGTAATTTTTCTTCTTAGTTTAGCATTAGCTTAGTATTACTTGTTGTTTAGTGCTTAGTTAGACATTTGGCATCGACTGTTCCTGCAGCCACTAGAATTCCATTCTATGACTGTTCCTCTAGCCAAAGCAGATAGAGTAGTTTCCCACTTGTTGTTTAGTTGTTATGCATTTCAGCTTAGTATAGTTTCCGGTTTATGTTTAGCATTTGCTTCATTTATTTCCAGCAATTTACTTTTAGTACTGTGTTTTTTTTAGCCGTAGAATGCAATGGCTACTTGAGCCCCTAGTGCACATACTGTGCTGACCCATTTCAAGTTCACATCCCTAGGTTGACAATTTAAATGCACCTTCATGATGATTGAATAACTATTCAGGTTAGATTTCCAATCTCTGAATCATGACTGTAAAGGCTTAGTTATTAAATCATTGTAGGAGGCCAACACTACTCTTGGATTCTAGACACAGTAAAACTCAAAATCATCACTTTGGTTCCTCCATTTCAGCCCAAAACCTCATATTCACAGCCTAAAGCAACATCACCAGCCCCATGAATGCCTTGCCAATATTAAGAAGAGTTGATGAAACTTGAAAAATAGTAAATTGTAAGCCTTTCCTCCGAGCCACAAGTCATCACAGTAGGAGGAAAGGCATAATAGTATCAAAGAATAATAATAAGCAACAAGCTATGGTCTCATGGGTTTTTTTTCGCGTGAAAATCAACACGATTTTATTCATGTTTTTTTGAGGTTTTAAACACATTTTTTGGAAATTTGGCAAGTTTTAAATGGGAAGAAATTGTTGACCAAAAAGCCAAATATTTTTTCAAAAAATCAGGGAAAAAATTGTCCAGCCTGCAGATTTTTTAAAAATCGCGATTAATCGGGATTTTTTGTAGATTTATGCTTCTATGGTTTGAAGCATCAAACCAATATGCAAAGATGAAAGAAAGTGCTAACCCCTTAAACTAAAAAAGTTTCTTTTAACTTTAAGTTTGTTGGGTAGCCAATTCTTTTAAGTTATCAAATCCTTCCATCATACATAATCAAAATGTTGTTGTTTCAAATGACTATGAGCACTAACTTTCACTATTTGAAGATATTGAAACCTTGTCATAGAGAACTAGAACATTGATGCAACCACTCATCCTACCTTAAAACATACCAAAAGTCTCCTAGCAATTAGACATAGGAAGATTTAAGATGACTTAAACAATTTTAATTATTGCCGAAGCATAAAATTTTGATGACTTAACTAGTCCTAGTACACAATCCCTCCCTGTTAACCACTTAGACATATGGAGTTTATTAGTGGACAGTTGAACCACCTCACACGTGCACCTAAATTATGTCTATTAGTGTTCTAGCGATGAAATGATAGATTAATCATAATGTCACCTTGGGATCACATCACCATGAAAGAACTTCATCCAACATCCTTATGAGTGCAAGTACCACCACATAGGTATTTGTCAAATTTGTCTTCCTCGAGCGAGGTAAATTTAGGAAGAGAAGAGGAAAGAGAGACATGTAGTAGCTCTAAAGGAGGGAGATCAACTAGAGGTCAAAAGATTAGAAGAAAATTCAATAAATGCATGGAAATTTTTCTTGCTGAAGGGGGGTCATGTTCTTATGATGATGAGAGCATAGGCGACATCGAGGTGCCCTTGAGGTACAAACATCTACGGAAACAATGGATACCCAGGGAACTTCCTCCAATAAACACTGATTTTTGTGTCAATGAGAGAATATATCGCATAGCACCATTGTCATTACATGGTTTGGGACTATTTTTCATGGACGACATAAAGGTTTGTTATGACAAAGTTACTTAATTAATGGAGTATTTTAGACCTTGTTATAGTTACAAAGATTGGATGCAGCTAGTTCGATATACATGAAGTATGCGTAGGTATGCACTGTCAACAAATTATATACAGCTAAAAGATAAGGATCAAAATAAAGGAGTGGCTGCGTACATTGACGGAAGGCCAAAAGAATCAAGGAATATTGCAGGGTTTATAAATAGTACATGACCTGGGTCAAAAAATAAGCAACCCAATTGCATATTTGAGGCATGTGAGGGAAACCATGTATTCGTATGTGCGATAAAATCAATAACTGTAGGGGAAGAGTTGCTAATCGATTACAACTTGAATCACTTAGATACAAAAACCGTTACTATGGGGGTGGTACGTACTATATACCATTTTACCCAACCTCCAATTAATGACTCCAATATACCATTTTATTATTATGTTTTTTTCGTAAGTCTATTGGTTTCATTTTAGTAATATTTTTTTATATTTATTTTTTTTCACAGTGGGACATTGATCATACGGGGAAGGCTCCAGCCCAGACCACAGATTGCGATGCATCTTCAGGTGCTTCTACCTGATAGGTTTACCTCATTGTAATTGTATAAATTAGATAAGAGAAAAATATTTTATTATTATGGTTTTTTCATAAGTTTATTGGGTTAATTTCGATAATGTTTTTAATATTCTTGTTGCAGTCAGCTGATCGGGAAAGGCATCAATAGTAGAGGAGAGCATCCATAGGGTTGAGGTACAGTCACTGTTATTGGATGATGACATCGCATATTCAACAAACCCTCTTGATATGATAAGGAAGACACAAAAAAATATAGTGAAGAAATCCTTCAATTGTTATTCATAGTGCCTCAAACAAATGAGATAAGAGAGAGGGTTAAAATATTGACTGAGAGACTACAAAACTTATATGTAAGTTGTCATGAGGTCTTTAATTATAACATAAGTTCATTCATGGTTTTATAATTTGTACTCTTTTATGTCATGAACTAAATATGTGTTATTTTTATAGGATTTTTTGCATCCTCATGATGTTGCTGCCCATGATTAGGGTACTGTAGGTCCTACCTGCGGAGTAGGGGTTGGTACAAGTGTCCATCCTGATCTTCCTGCACATACATTAGATCATCTGACCCCATCATCTGTGCTTATATTGTTGACTGAAATGTCGACAACACATAGCATGCACGCATCGGGTAGTACTGGTGATGCAGAGGCCACTAGTACTGGTGATGTTTTAGCAACATTTCCTAGATCTTCCCGTATTACTAGTACGAGAACATTGACAGTCACATTTGTGGTGACCGAGGATTTCGTTCCCATAAAGATAGAGAAGGTCCCAGGTAATTTAAATTTTTTTAATTATTATTATAGATAATCCAATTGAAATTTACTTATTGATGCAGAGGGTATGGGAACTTTTGGAAAACAACACAATGATTTCAAAAATCTCAACAGTGCACTCTCAAACACCCTTATAGAAATAAGGCTTAATGGCTCACTTACAACTTATTTGCTTCCTTATGGACCTAAACCCTAGGAGTACTTTTGATAGACTCATACAAAATTTTCTTGAATGTTTACAAAGCCCCAACCCTCTATCTTAAGCAAAACTCTCTTTTTGCACCTTGACTAGGCTTCTAGCCCAACTAGGCCTCCAGCGGTGAATTCTTGAATTTCCACTCAATGTTCCCAAAGGACCCTCCATACTAATGATTGAACTAGATGTGGTTTTTGATGATACATAACATACTAGATTCTTGATGGCACTTGTTTTGGAGCACACCAATCAAAATCTGTTGTTTCCTCCAATTTAGGGCCTAATTAGCCCTCTTTTTCAAAGCAACAACTCTCTAAACTCAACCCTTGACTATGAAACTTTCAACAGTCCCTTAAAATGTTCCCAAACTAAGGATTTTCAAGCTTTTAGTCTTCTATGACACCCTTAATACGCTCAAACACACAACCCTCCATAAATTGCCTTAAAACTAGGGCTTTTTAGTTACCCACCTCCCAAACACTTCCAGATCCCTCTCTTTGAATTTTCACATTAGATCAACATAATACATCAATCCAAACTCAAAAAATTGCCCCTTATTAAGGCAGATCTCCTGCTGCTATACCTTAGCCCCCATTTTCATGCACTTTTCCCTTTGACAACTTAGTGTACACCTTGATATTCTTCCTTCTTGCACATTAGTTTGTTAGGTTTGTATTATACATGTTAGAAGTGATCCATTTCAAAGATTACAGCATCATTCTACCTTGAAATGGATCAATCATCCATAAAAACCCTCAAAAATCAATGAAAATCTGCACTTTTCTTGAGGACAGTCAGTTATAAAATACAAAGAATTGATTATTGTTGCTTATCAGAGCATAAAAAGGCCTTAAAACATGTAAATACAGGTTCCTAAAGCATCCAAATAGACATATCTTCAATGGCAATCAAGTTTTCATCAAATGAACACAAGAAGAAATTGCTATTTTTTTGCTTTTTCCTGTAGCAGTCCGTACAAAATCCGTACCAGCAACCCAACCTCCATAAAAATGACTTCTATGGCCTTGAATAACCTTTCCCCAACTTCTCAAACCATTTTGGATTGATTATTTTACATTAAAGTGATTAAAACATCAAAAAACTACTTTCCCACCCAATGTTGGATTTTGAAAATTTGAATTCTCCAACTTGAAATTTATTGAACCCCTATCAACTATAAAGCTTCTAAACTATTACATGGCATTATTCAACCTTATTTGACTGAATTAAAACATAAAAACACCTATCTAGTCTCTTAGGACACCATTGGTCTATTTGTAATGCATTTTAGTCCTATGGTCCTTATTAGGACCCTTAGGACTTTTGACTCCTTTAACATTTTTATCCAATTCAAAAGCCATTATAGGCTTTAGGATGTTATAATTGATGCTCTGAGATGCTTGACAAGTCTTCATGACCCTTGCATCCTCCTGGCTCTTGAAATGTTTCTTGAAGTGCTTGGGTGCTCTTACACCATTCTCCCCAAGAAAGAAAGAGTTCTTGCCCCAAGAAGTATCCAACTTGCTGCTGCCATAATACTCCTTGTTCTTGTATGTTTGCACCTTCTGATTACCAAGCATGAAATCTCCCAAAGTTACCTTCTTCCTTTTCTTCCAACCTGCATTCATGTCACTCAACATGTTAGTGTCAAAAATCTGTTTTGTTTGTCCTTTTTGCTGCTTGAACTCAGTCTGATTTTGTGCCCTGTTTCTGCCTCTATGCCACTGATTTCCTTGTGAAGAAACACCACCCCTATTACCCTAACAATAGGGAATTCAATACTTCCAATATTAATACTGTCCAAGTCCCAAAGATTCTGATTTTTAGGACTGTATGCTTCATATCTCTACTGCAACCTATCATTTCTCTTCCAACCAATATCTTTCCCTATCTTACACTGCACTTTCACCTAGAAATTCTTCTCAAAACATATCACAAAACTCTCATTAGACTGCTCCAAAGGCAAAGGAACCAACTTATATCTACTAGCATCTTTATGCACCAAATATGTGTTGCGAAAACCATCATGCACTATCCTCCTAGCATACTGCCATGGTCTCCCTAAGATGATATGACCACAAGTCATTGGAATGACATCACAAAGCACCCTGTCATGATAAGATCCAATTGAAAAATCTACATAAGACCTCTTACCAATCTCTACATGCTGCATTTGAGTTACCCAAGTGGCCTTGTAGGGAGTAGGGTGATCAAATGTTTCAATCCCTAACTTGGTGACCATATCAACTGAAACTAAATTGCTATGTGACCCTGAATCTATAAGCAATCTGCATATTTTACCATGACTCAAACAATTTGTTTTGAAAATAGTTACCTTTGGCTCTTGATGAAGTCTTTCTCCTTGCTTGACCATAAGAAACTCACCATCAGTCACAGGGTCTGCCATGAATGTTTTTGATTCCTCCTTCTTGTCTTCTTCTTCTTGTACCAAGTTAGCTCTCCTATCTCTACCCCTATCAGCTTGTTCCCATTTAGGACACTTGAAGGAAGGATTCCCTGGTTCATTGCAATTGAAACACCTACCTGTGAATGGGCCTCTACCTTGTCCAAATTTGCCTCCTCCTCTAGGAGTGTATCCACCTCTTTGATTAGAAAATACCTCTTTACCTTTGTCATTGTTGCTCTTATCATTGCTGCCTTGTCCTTGTTCTCTATTACCTCTGCCCCTGTTTGAACTACCTCCTCTTCCACCATTGCTTGATCTTTCTTGCTTCCTCTTCACCTTTTCTTATGCTCTAATGGCCAACTGAAAACATTCTCCTAATGTCCTTGGAAATTGCAAACCAATCTCATCTTGTAGATTATACATCAAGCCATTGATATACTTAGCTACTTTCTCATCTTCTTCCTCATAACCTCCTCTAATACCAAGCTTGTGAAATTGCTCAGTATAGGACATCACATCCATGTCCTTTTGTCTTAAATTCTTCCTCATCCTCTTCACATGAATTGTGTAATCAGATGGTAGGAATTGTTCCTTGACCAAACTCTTCATCCTTGCCCATGTAGAGACTTTTTCCAATCCCCTAGCCATCCTATCATTCTGAAAACTAGTCCACCATGTCAGTGCTATGCCTCTCATCTTAGTTTTGGAAAACTTAACCTTCCTCTCTTCATCCATCTCTTCAAACTCAAAATAGTTCTCTAAGGCATCAAGCCATCCTGACACCTCCTCACTATCCATCTTTCCTTGATAGATAGGAAAATCTATGTGACTCTTTCCTCCATGACCTTGTACTGCCTTCAACAATCTCAGTAACCTCCTTTCTTTAGGGTCTTCTATCTCACTTGCAGGTTGCTCTTGATTTACCCTCACATGCTCTTCATCTTCATCATTATCCTCTTGATTTTCTTGTTCTTCTCTTCTATTTCTCTCAAGGTTGTTTATCCTTGCTTGCATAGTATCTCTCTCCCTTCTCCATTGCCTTTCTTCCCTTGCTTTGGCCTGCTCTCTTGCTACTTCTTGTTCTCTTCTTTCCCTTCTCTCCCTTTCCAAGATTTCCTTTAACTCCTCTAACTCTCTTGCCAATTGATTTTTAGGTGCCATTGCTGATTCTTCAATCCCTAAAGGACCTACTCACTGCTCTGATACCACTCTGATGCAGAGGGTATGGGAACTTTTGGAAAACAACACAATGATTTCAAAAATCTCAACAGTGCACTCTCAAACACCCTTATAGAAATAAGGCTCAATGGCTCACTTACAACTTATATGCTTCCTTATGGACCTAAACCCTAGGAGTAATTTTGATAGACTCATACAAACTTGTCTTGAATGTTTACAAAGCCCCAACCCTTTGTCTTAAGCAAAACTCTCTTTTTGCACCTTGACTAGGCTTCTAGCCCAACTAGGCCTCCAGCGGTGAATTCTTGAATTTCCACTCAATGTTCCCAAAGGACCCTCCAAACTAATGATTGAACTAGATGTGGTTTGTGATGATACATAACATACTAGATTCTTGATGGCACTTGTTTTGGAGCACACCAATCAAAATCTGTTGTTTCCTCTAATTTAGGGCCTAATTAGCCCTCTTTTTCAAAGCAACCCCTCTCTAAACTCAACCCCTAACTATGAAACTTTCAACAGTCCCTTAAAATGTTCCCAAACCAAGGATTTTCAAGCTTTTAGTCTTCTATGACACCCTTAATATGCTCAAACACAAAACCCTCCATAAATTGCCTTAAAACTAGGGCTTTTTAGTTACCCACCTCCCAAACACTTTCAAATCCCTCTCTTTGAATTTTCACCATTAGATCAACACAATACATCAATCCAAACTCAAAAAATTGCCCCTTATTAAGGCAGATCTCCTGCTGCTATACCTTAGCCCCCATTTTCATGCACTTTTCCCTTTGACAACTCAGTGTACACCTTGATATTCTTCCTTCCTGCATAGTAGTTTGTTAGGTTTGTATTATACATGTTAGAAGTGATCCATTTCAAAGGTTACAGTATCATTCTACCTTGAAATGGATCAATCATCCATAAAAACCCTCAAAAATCAATGAAAATCTGCACTTTTCTTGAGGACAGTCAATTATAAAATACAAAGAATTGATTGATGTTGCTTATCAGAGCATAAAAAGGCCTTATAACATGTAAATACAGGTTCCTAAAGCATCCAAACAGACATATCTTCAATGGAAATCAAGTTTTCATCAAAAGAACACAAGAAAAATGCAAGAAATTGCTATTTTTTTGCTTTTTCCTGTAGCAGTCCGTACAAAATCCGTACTAGCAACCCAACCTCCATAAAAATGACTTATATGGCCTTGAATAACCTTTCCCCAACTTCTCAAACCATTTTGGATTGATTAGTTTACATTAAAGTGATTAAAACACAAAAAACTACTTTCCTGCCCAATGTTGGATTTTGAAAATTTGAATTCTCCAACTTGAAATTTATTGAACCCCTATCAAATATAAAGCTTCTAAACTATTACATGGCATTATTCAACCTTATTTTACTGAATTAAAACATAAAAACACCTATCTAGTCTCTTAGGACACCATTGGTCTATTTGTAATGCATTTTAGTCCTATGGTCCTTATCAGGACCCTTAGGACTTTTGACTCCTTTAACATTTTTATCCAATTCAAAAGCCATTATAGGCTTTAGGATGTTATAATTGATGCTCTGAGATGCTTGATAAGTCTTCATGACCCCTGCATCCTTCTGGCTCTTGAAATGTTTCTTGAATTGCTTGGGTGCTCTTGCACCACTTATTGATCACTCTTTTTAGACTAATGATCCCATGATCATTTTGCAGGAAATGATTTTTTTTATAAACATCTAGGTGATATAACATTAGAGCTCTTCGGGCCCACCATACATACATGGTGGAATGCTCAAAATGAATATTTAAAGGATGAGCTTATTAACCGTTTAGTTGTACTATTCGGTGATAAAACATTCAATTGAACCATGGTCCTTAAGAAAGATGGTACATATCTAAAGTATGTGAGGGACCAATATAGGTCACATTTAGAGAAGAAAAAAAAGTACGAGCATCCCCCCATGATTTCAGAGAGGGAGTGGAAGGACCTGGTGTCAGATGGAAAGGAGAAGGCTAAAAAGAAAAAAGGAAAGAAACCACCGGGCCAAGGAAGGTATGTGATACTATCAACGATGTAATTATATACTAATTACTCTTTATTTTTACATAATCTAACATATTTCAAACTTTTCATAGGCTTCCCGACACATCGAAGGCAGCAAAGGAAAGACTAGAAAAATACGGGCAGCACAAACTTGACTCTGGTGGTTATATGAAATTAGCCGCAAGAATTGTAAGTCTCAATAAATGAAATATTGCATCCAAATAATAAATTGCAAACAATTTTGATTTTATCACACCATATAAGAAAAATTCATGATCTTATGCAAAAATGCAGGGATTTGAATTCAACAGAGCACCCATAGAAGAGGAAATGAAGATTGCCTTCCAGCATGGCTATGAAGCTGTGGCTAAACACCTAAGAGTCTTGACTGGGAAAACACAATCTTCCACTGCATCCGACACGTAGGTAAATAAACTCAATAAAGTTTATTTAAAATTGAATACTTGTACAATCTATTCAATATTAATTTCCACCATAAAGTAATTATAGGCCTATTTATTTTAAACAGACAAACAATGATAATAGAGAACTTGGCATTGGAATGTAGCCTGGTGAGGGTGGAGCACAACCTGCAGATGAAGGTCATGGTGTGCATCCTAGTATTGGATGTATTCATGTGCTATACAAAACACAGTATGGATTAATACAATTAAACATCTTCAATTGCAATTGGTGTATTAATTAATGTAGCCTTTCGTGTTTCAACTTTAGAGCATGTAGAGCGTGATCAACATGTTGAGCATGATCAGGCTAGAGAAGATCAGGAACATGATGTGGCCCCATCAAGTAAAGAGGACCACTCTAATGTTCTTTTAAACATATTTAATTGAAATTGGTGTATTAATTAATGTAACCTTTTGTGTTTTAACTCCAGATCAAGATTTAGAGGGTGTTTTGCATGTTGAGCATGAGGCTATATGACAAGATCAGGAACATGATGTTGCCCCATCAGGTAAAGAGCACCACTCTAATGTTCTTGTAATTAATAAAATACTTGTAACAATAATAAAAAAACCTATCAATTTAACATTTCTTTGTTATTGTAGCAAACCCCACCTTGCAGCGGCCTCCACGTCATGATCAGTACATGACTAGGCGTACATTAAGATCACGAGCAGAGGGAAAAACAACTGAAGGGGGGGCAAATGATTTAGAAATGATACTCCACTTAATATTTTTTTAGCTTCAAAAAAGAAACAAAAAAAAGTGATTGTAATCATATTATGACAATCATATTTTTGATAATATGTAAACACTGAATGAAAGAATTTTATATGTTAATGAATGAATGTTATATGTTATTAATGGATGAATGAATGATTAATGTTATATGATCAGGTATGGGGAATTGAGAGTGATGTGAGGGGGGGAGGGGAAAAATGAGCTTCCACCGTCAAGTGGTTGGCCCTGTTAAGTAGAAAATATTAAACTATTCTCGCAAAAAAGAGAAGCTCAATCCAACTACATCCAAGTATCTTTTTAATTCCTCTATCTTTCATCAATCTCTTTACTATTTGAACCTCGTACAAATGTTTTACATGAAGAACCCATTATTGTGAAATGTGCCCCTAGTTGAGTAAATTGAATCCATGCTCTACAACATAATTTCAAGTTGTTTCCATTCCAATGTTCTGAGTTTAGTTTGTTTGTATGGCTTTGTATGAATACCACATTGTGTTGTGTGTGGATTTGGTTTCAAAGCTCTGTTTCTTTTGTTTTTAGTGGTGACATAACTCTAAAATTTGACTTTTTGTGCATAACAGGTTAGTGGAAAAATTGACATCTCTAAAGGGTTTAGAGGCTCGATTGAGATAGATACATGGATATTTGGATCTTGTTGTTGATGGGAGGCTTCCACTTAACCATGAAACTTGGTACCATCTACAGGTATGCAAAAATTCCTCTACTTACATTCATTCAACTTACTGTCTTACTCTCAAATTTATGCATTCATGTGTCATTTGAGAGGGTAACTCCATAAAGGTTTTGTCACAATTGAATAATAATGCATTAGCTTATGTCCATCATGAAAATAACAAGGGTTGTTATGGGGAAATTTGATAGGAAATGAGTAGATCCCAAATCAGTATGCTACAGGCCTTCATACTACAACCTTGTTCATGACAGAAGATTCTTTTTTTGTGACATGGAAAGAATACGTTAAGTGATTGACAGACCAAGGATAGTGAACTATGTAGGAATAAGTGATTGAGAGTGAGCAGGGGAAGCTTCTTTAGATGATCAACTAGATGATCAAACCACCAACCTAGGGTTCTTGTACTCTCACAACCAAGAGGGTTTGTAACCACTTAGATCATGTCAAATAGGACCAAACCAAAACTTAACACCCTAATTTGCACTTAGGAAACTCCATTTTCTCATCGCTCTAACCTTTAGGCCTCTTTACCCTTTTAATCCTTGTAGCCCTGCCCGGTAGGACAGTCACAATAAAATCCACATACAAGCTTGTACCAAGTCCAAACCACTAAAATTAGACAGGTATTATATGCCCCTACAAGGCCTCAAAACCTTCCTTCATGATAGTGAATAGAAAAAGAGCAATGGACCAAAACAACGCTGCTCCAAGAGGCCTAATTGGTTGGCTACAACATGACAGTTGACTACCTTGTGGATAGCCTTGTGTTGTGTGTACTTCTTCCTCCTATATTTTCTTTTTTGCACTTCTAAATTTGTTGCAACAATCAACAAGGATGGATTCAAATGTTCTAGCTCATCTTCTAATTCAATTTAACTGCCATCAATGGAAAACTAAGGTTCAACTAATACTAAAGAACAAGAGGTTATATAGAGTTACAATGGGGGTAGAAAAAAAATGTAGAAATGAAAGTGCTAAAGTTAAGTGGTTCAACAAGGGTAATCAAGCTTTTGGATTCTTATTTTATATTGAAGCAACATAGGCCACCTTCCGACCTGAGTTCATAAATCGTATTGATGAGTATATTGTCTTCCAATCTTTAGACCATGAACAAATAAGTAGCATTGTGAGATTACAGGCATGTAGATCATTTATTTTTTTGAAAAACTTATCATTTCTAAAGTACAAACAAAGGTAGAATTTTTTTTTGATAAGTTAATAAAGAATTTATTTGTGACTTATAATAACTGAATATGCACATAAAATTGTATAAGATCCAAGTACTTTAGGGAATTCATAATAGGATATGTAACAAGGGGGTAACTCAAGTGCTTAATACACACTCTTTCTGTGTTTTATGCATTTTTTGTAATCTACTTTATATGCTTCATAGAAATTAATTTTGGGATAGAAGCAATCAACTCCAATTCTTGTCATCCTCCATTTTTGTTTAGTTGCAAATATTTGGTTGCAGTGATTTGGTCAACAAACCTTGTTTTCTCCTTTGTCTGAATGCCATGTTAGTGTGCATTAACTCCTGAATTATAACCATTAGGAAGCTTTATATCTCATCTGGGCATCTTTAGCTAGATCACAACATCAGTTATGTATTTTTCCTAGTATATCTTTTGTTATATGATGAAGAGAGAAAACTCACTCTTTTGTTGTTGTACAATGTGAAAGAACCCAAAAGTTTTCTATCCCAAAATTCCATCCTCTTACAAAAAAGAGAATATATAGCTTTTCAATTTGTTATTGATTTATAATTGATTCTTGAAAATACAATAAGTAAAATTAGACTTTATTTGGTTCAATTTTGTCTCCCTTTTTGGAAACCAAATCCATTTTCTAACCTTAGTTGCAAAAAAAATGACTTGTATGGTCACCAACATAGGCATTAAGCCAAGTGTGTTACCAATTCATTTATGAGGCTCAACAACATCCTACAGTGTACCTAGTACGTTAGTCTTGTTGAACCCATCTACTATGATAAACATACTTGAGAAGAATGCTAAAAGAGTATAAGAAACCTTCTCAAGGGAGGGATGAGAATCTATGAAATCAAAGACTACAAGGGTGATAATTGTAGTAATAATAGACCATGGCATGTTGAGGTCATATATTAGGGAATTCAGCATTCCAATGGCCACTAAATAAATAGATCTTCCATGTAATGCTTTCCCACTTCAATTCCTTCTCAACCTTCTCTATAAATGCATACAAAGTTTCAAAATATTTAGGTTTATCAAAAAAATTTAGAGGAAATTTCTTCCCTAATGCCTTCTCAAATACAACCACCATTATTATTATCATTTGGAACCCTTGTGTAGTAACTTTGAAACTTGGTATTTTTATCATTATTTTCTTTTGAAGTACACACATGCAAAATAGTTGTTTATGCACATAAGAGATAACAAAAGTAACCACATGTCAGTTGAATACAAATTGATGGGGAGAAGATAAACACCCAAAGTTATTGAAACATCATTAGCATATCCTACAATCATTGCATTCCATAAAATAGTTCATGTGCCTTATCTATACTTCCACATTTTGAATACATGTCTACTAGAGCATTTCCAACTATAATATTTGACAAAACTCCCCCTTCCATTATGTTATGATGGATGTCCATACCCTATTCCCAAGCTCAGCTGACATGATGATCTATGATGTAGCAACTCTTATGCATCATAGGTTGATCAAAACTCATCCATGAATTTTCTAGTTCTCTTTATAACTCCCTCTTAAATTTACTCAATTGTGTAAAAAATTCTTACACATCTTACATAACATTAGGTGATCTTACATGATGTCATATTATAAATTACTTGTGGCATAAAGTTCCACCTTGTAAGATTTCATAGGAATCCAATCATGCAAGCTTAGATATATGTGAATAAGGAAAGTTTCAATAGTTGCAACCACACAAAAAATGGTGCAATATACGTGAATAAAAGCAATTTCAAAATAGAGGCAATCAATAAACAAAATCATCCACCAAATAGGCCTCTTGGATGCATGAATCAAGAGAGTGACATGTCTAAGAGGCCATGAATTACCCAAATACTTTTTAAAAATTGAAAAAATTGCACAATTTCGTCAAAATTTTGACGAACTCCACTGACAAAATACAAAAGCATCTGACACACTTGTACCTCTGACAAAAGTCAAGATTGTCTAATCGTTGAAATTTTGATGAGAGCAATCAATGAAACAACAAAACATTCCGACAAAAGCTCTATACCTCTGGCGAAGCTTTCATCGCTTCTATTCATTGCTAGACCGACAAATGTTTCGTCGAAATTGTGACAAACACATGATTCCTTTTTTGAGGCGACAACAGACGAAGCTAGGTCACCATTTCAACATTTTCAAATTTGTCGGGAAAGTGACGAAAACTTTACGACAAAAATTGGTTCAGTGTATTCATTGGTATTTCGACAAAAATTTGTCAAAATTTCAACAAACGTTTGTCAAAAATTGGACCCAAATACAGTAATGCACCAATAGAGCTAGCTTCAAGAATCTATCAACCTTTGAAAAATTGATCGTTATCCATTCTTTATCTTCTAGCAGAAACTTCTGAATCTTCCCTAATGGAGTTGTCACTCCATGAAGGAGAAAATACTTGAAACTAATAGACCTCTAATTTCAAAATAAATCCCAATACTTTCATGTCCTGTCACCAAAGCTTTTGAAAATATTATTTTATCTTTGATAGTCCCCAACAATGACACCATTTTTTTTGGCGATCGAAGTTGTAGGCCCCAAATCCTTAAGGCTTGACAATCTTCCAGGTGTTAGAAGTGTCAAACTTGGAAAATTACAACAAATCTATCTTTAGGTTGGGTAGATAAGGACCAATGATTGAGGTAGGTAAGACCTCCTTCACTTATGGCTCTGCATTACTAGGGGGGTTTCCCTAAGATGCTAAATTGATGATTGAAAAAATAAACAATACCTTACAACAAACTACATCCACTTCTTAGTGTATCCCAATATCAGTCACAATATACCTATGTGCTAGTTTGGAAAATTAAGGTTGAGCATCTTACTAACAAATAGACCTACCATATAAGTGTCTAAGAATAATTTTATGATACACCCTTGTATTGATGTATTCATTTAGACATGATAATAAAACACATAGAAAGTAAAATTTTAAAAGGTTCTTGAGTTGATGTGTTTGGAGTGTGTTGAGGATGATAAGAGAGAAAGCTAATCATATATTGGTGCCTTTATCCATTGAGAAAAAAAGTCTTTAGATTTAATCAAACATGCAATAATTAAAAATAAAGTAATGACTTAATCAAGTCACCACAAAAGACTATGTCTTTTGAAATGCACAGGTAAGTTGGGCTCTACACATTCATTTAGAAACACAATAGATACTTTTAGAATATTAAGAGAGTCTACTTAGTAATCATAAAGCATACCCACTTATAGTTGTTGAGAAATGCATTTAAGGTCATCCATATATCCCCAAGAATCAAATCTAGTAGAGAGAGTTGTTGCAACATTAATGGAAAAAAAATGAAAATTTCATAGAATGCCCAAAATTCCAATCAGGTCCCAAAAACCTAATAGGATCCTAAGATAGAAAAAATTGGAGAGTGGGAGAAAAAACAAAAATCGTATTTTGACTATCAAGCTAAAAATCCAAAATTCTAAAAAAAATAAAGTCTCGACAAGGAAGGAAATCAGTTCCAGGAAACTAAAATGGATCTAGATTTTTGGACCTTTGGTCCAAAATTCTAATCAGGTCCCACAATTTTGATAAGAATCTAGTAGAATAGAAAGACTGATCAGGATTAGTAATCTCCATTGGATTAAGACCTTTGATCTGAAAGTCTCATTTGGACCCAAACTCCCAATGAGATAAGATAAGAAAGTTGATTGAGATCAAGAATCTCGATCAAACTTGAGCACTTCAAACCTTTGGTCTAAAAGTCCCATTAGGACCCAAAGTCCCAATGGGATAGGACGAAGAAAGGGGGGATTAATTGAGATCGAGAATCTAGATCGAATATAGATCTCTTGGACCTTAGGTCCAAAAGTCCTGTTGAGATCTGAAGTCCCAAAAAGGATGGAAGAAGAAAGTCGATTGAGTCAAGAATCCTGACCAGACTTGAAATTTTCAATTGAAGGCAAACATGCCACGTGGCATCATTTTTTCACTTTCATGTACTAAAGAGGGACCCTCCAAAAGAAGGTGGCAAACTCACCAAAATCATGTCATGTGGAAGCTTTCCACACTTCCATAGGTAGAAGCTAGGATTTCTTGAGAAGGCATGTAGGCTCATGGAAATTGATTTTTTTGGTCCTATTGGTACCTAAAGTCTCAATTCAATGAGAGAAAATGATGAGGGTAGGACTTCAAAAAATTTATGGACCTTTTGGACTTAGGTTTGAAAGTTTGATTGAAACCCGAAGTCTTGACAGGATGGGAAAAGACAACATCGATCGAGATTGAGAATCCCAATTGGACTTGGACCTTTCGAACCTTAACTCTGAAAGTCCAATCAAGACCCAAAGTGTTGATCAAATAGAAGAAGAAAAATGGAAGAATGGGATCGAGATTCAAGATAAAACTTGGACCTTAGTCCAAGTGTCCGTTTGGGACCCGAATCCTCAACTGAACAAAAGGAAAAATAGAAGAAGAGGGAATTGAGAAAGAACATGGAAATTTGGACTCAGTCTAAATATTCATTTGAGACCTGAATCCCTAAAAGGACTTGAAGAAGGAAAGAAAGAAAGGGAAAAAGTCTATCTTTTGGATATTTTGCAAAATGGGTTTTTGAACATAGCCAAACAAAGGGTTAATGCATCCACTAGAGGGACTTGAGCATGATACACCATTGATATTTCTTAGATTGGCCATAATTGATGGGGATCAGAAGGGGACAAAATAGAGCACTATAAATTCACTTAAATTTATAGGTTCCAATAGGGGTTCATCATCTTCTCCTTCTTCAAAGTTAAAGAAAAAATAGGAGCAAGAACTTGTTACAATTATAGACTCTAAATCATAAATATGGACACTTTATTTTGAAGCTTCACATAAATGGCTTCATCAAAAAATATGCTCTCTTCATTTGTGACTTTTTTTTGTTAGCACACATCTTGATGATTAAAAAAAAAATATGTATGTTTATGGGAAAGGATTTATTAACATAGACAAAGGATCATTCAATGATATTTATGTTCCATCATTATCAACTAATATCCTTTATATTCATCAAATCATGCATGGTGGAGTAGAAAAGAGTGTTGAGTTCACAAAAAATTATGTCATTATTAAAAATTTGTCTGGTAGAGATATTGTTGCAGTTGGGGAGGTTGATCATCAATCTTCAGAGTACACCTTCTCACATTTTACTCCTATTATTCCTTTAGCTAATGTACACACTTAAACATCTAGTTTGGATGTTTTCTAGGAGATACAATATGGTCATTTGAATCCTTGTTTTCTTTCATCGACAATGTTCTAGAGACATGTGCTAAAATTTTATCTCCTCCATCTATTGTTTCTTTTGATGAAACTGGCATTGGTACATCCTTGGCTTCTAATGATTCAGTGCAATAGGAAATTTATTATATTTCAAATACAATTGCTTGGGATGATTACTTGATAATCATTGCAAGTTTATTTTGTGAGTCACATCTTGCAAGCTTCGAGGAAACTATTGAGGATATTCATCTTCTCTTTGAAGCTAGCTCTTCTGGAGTTGCATCATCTTATTCAATTATTGTGAGGAAACATTCAAACCCTCTTGTTCTTTCTCTACACCATTTATAACAGTTTTCCATTAGTGTGGAGACCTTTGAGTAACATTTAGAGGCATATTTATCTTTATATTATGTTTTATATCCCTTTTCATACAATTCTAGATTCTTCTTATGCTCCACCAATGGAATGTTATCTAAAAATCCCGCGAATTCTATAATGGTTGTCTTATTTGTAAAAGTGTTTGTAACATGCCCATTGTTCAACATAGTAAATTTTTCTATGTTTTACCCACAAGTAAATAGTTTATGCATCTAACATTTAAGAGAAATAAAAAAATTATATTCCTTTGAATAATAAATGCACATTTGAAACATATTTCAAACTTTCTCATTGCATACAAAATAATTCCTTTCATTAAATCAAATAATGATGATACATAATTTCCATATGACATTTCATATTCACAATTCTCATAAAGATGGATACAAGTTGCATGCATGGCTTAAACAATATTATAGAATATATAAGGTACAAATGGTATAGGTAGTCTGGCTCAAATCTTATCCAACAACTAATGAGGAGAAGCATCACTCAAGAGCTTTTTTTCCAACCACGAACTTACTGTGGTCCCCTGCATATCTACCTAACTGGTAAGATGGCCCTACCCTTCGATGAAGAGATTGATTTGGTAACCTGATAACAATAACCTATTTTGAGCTTGGTGTTGTGTCCTATACATATCTAGTACTGACATACAATGGTTACAACTTACATCTATGAATATCCCTTTCCTTGTACTTAATCCAGATCACAGTGAAGCCAATAGTGTAAATAGTGGCAACTTACACTACTTTGGCTTAAGTAGTCATCACCCAAAACTTAGAGTGGACATCACATATTCACCCACCTTCTATCTCAATTTGGTTTAATGACCATTCATACTCTATACCTAGGTTACCCCTTTCCCATGGATCATCCAAATCCTAGGTATAACCCACATAACATCTCATAAACAAAATAACTTTTAAAACCAAAGTGATTCTAGCAACTTCTTGCTCTTTACTACATACATGTAGTTTATACATCCTACATATAGCGATGACAACTACATATAGTATAAATACATTACATTCATACAAATTCCCATATATAGGGTACATACAAATATAATTAGTAAGATAAGTTCTACAACAAAGTTCATAACCAAGAAGCACACAATCATAAACAAACATCACAACATATTCAAAAGCCTTCTTTTCCAACATAGTAATAAAACCAATTAACCTTTCCAACATAAACAACAAAGGTATAGAAACTAGCATGTCTGTATAATGCTCCAATCGAATTAAGTCCTTTCCTATCTCTATTCCTCAAGCTCTCTTAATAATTCCTTCTTGTTCAACTTGATTTCCCTCTTCTAACTTCTCACTAACTCTCATAATAATCTCAAATGCAAAATAGAAAAATCTCAATCACACAAGCTCTCAACTCACTAACTCAAAAATCACAGCAAAATAACATGAAGATAATCAAAATGATTAGTGTAGAAATTGGTAGAATGAGCACCTCTATTTATACTAAATTGTGAGCAATTGAAGGATAAAAACAAGTTAATATTTCTGTCACATTTCTATCCTCATGCAATGACTCATCAATCTAACTCACTAGTTTGCAACACATAACAATCCTCTCCATTTTAATGGTTGGGTTGACTTTTTTATTAGGGAAAACAAGACTCATTTACTGAGTAAAATGAACAACAAGCTCAAAAACAAGCTTCCTAATTTTAATTCCTCCACATATTGATGCCAAGTTTCCTCTTGAATGACTCTCACAAGCTAATATTAGACTTATGTAAATTTAGAAAACTTCTTATGCATTTCATACTCTACCAGATTGGTGCCACCTTCCCAAGTTGGCACCACATAAAATAGCATTGGTTGACTATTTCAAATGGCTTCTAAGCTATATTAACTTCCTAATAAAATCTATACATAGCAAGAATAAAGCTCATACGTGTTTTTACTTTGGTTGACTTGGTCCATACTTGCTTAATGCGTTGGCAAATATATACCCAAAGGTTGTGCCAAGTATGTTATATGCACTTTATCTTGTATGTGCTTTACTTTAGAACATCACTATACGTATTGTGCTTAGAAGCTTTTACTAATGTTTCCAACATATATATTATATATATGTATATATATATACACATAACCATTAGAATATATATATAGATCTATATATATATTAATATATACTTATTTCATAAAGTTATCAAATACATTTAATTGTTGAATAATAAACATATGTATAAATATAATAATAATACGTATATATATTATATTATTATATATTAATATATATTAATATATATGAGACTATATTAGTCTCTACATATATGTTAATATATATACATACACATAATACCATTTCAATATCTTTATAAAAATACTCGTAATCATAACCATTGATCAACATATAAACGAAATATATATACATCTATATATACATGTCACCTTTAGTCCTATCGGTATTCCCATGCATATGGATAATCCATCCATGAGCATGTGTAGGTATGTCTACCTACATATACTCATGTACGTATTCACTCACATGCATGAGTCTATCGTAGACATGTACATATATACATATATATACATTTTATGCATATATCTCATCAATACCCTAATAAGCACACAAGGAAGGACTTTCATATGACATCAAGACATATTCACATTCCTCAATCACAACATTCGCATCTATAAGAATTGTCTAAGAAGGTAGCCACCCAAGATCTAGAGGCCTAATAGAAAGCACAAAAGAGAGAGAAAAGAATATGACAAGAATAAACTGTATTCAATGTCAATAATACAAATATGATATGCAGTACCAATGTACATAGGAGACCCCTTGTAAGAATTGGCTATGAAGGTAGCCACCCAAGATCTAGAGGCCTAATAGAAAGCACAAAAGAGAGAGAATAGAATATGACAAGAATAAACTGTATTCAATGTCAATAATACAAATATGATATGCAGTATAATACAAATGTACATAGGAGACCCCTTGGTTATATAGCCAAGGTGAGAACATAGGAGGGCATAAGATTATGACAAGTGTCGTAATCTTATGACATGAGAAAACTAGGAAAAGTTATCACTCCACCTAAAGTGGGAAAGAGATAATGTGATAATCACCACAGAAGGTGGATCACCCACAAAAGGTGGAGAGATATCACATGATGTGTCCACAAAAGGTGGAAGTGATGAGGTAATGACATGTCAAGTCCACCAAAAGTGGAAAATCTCCAACAACATCCTATGTGGTCCCTAAGTAAACTTAACTAAGGTGTAATCATAACCTAGGACAAGGTACAAGACATTTAATTACACCAACACCCCCCCTTAAGTGCAACTTAGGGAGAATGTACACAAATGCAAACAATACAAGATGGGTCCTGGCTACTAGGCCATGTTAGGTACCCATGTACAAATGCAATGAAATCTCTCACAAGTGGAGTAAAGATAGAAAAACCTAGTGGGAAAAAACTACCCCCCAAAAGAGAGATGAGATACAAAAGTCTATGAACATGGCATGAGAAGGAAAAAACCCCATGTGAGGAAAAATTCCCCCCCATACAAGAGAAGAAGAGAGACAAGGTAGGCCCCCCTCAATGTACAATGATCACCCATGGAAGATGCTCGAGAAGGAATGAAGAAGCTGCTCCAAAACTATCGAACAACGTTCCTCCCCTTGGGAAGAAACAATACCAAAGGTGTATGAATGAAGTATCCCCAATCCACAAGTGAAGAAGGAAGAACCCTTAGAATGTAAGAAGTCTCTGAAAGCTGCTCAAAGTTCCCTGTGTTGATGCTGAAAGATGTCTTCCCCAAACCATGTGAAGCTGCAATGGTGTAGTCACTGCCTAGAACCTATGAGCACCCCTTTACAACAACACCATGATCCACTGAAAAAGACAACTCAAGATCGAGCAAGGATGTAGGTAGAACATGCTCCAAAGACAATGTCTCCTCAAAAGAGAAAGTGGCCTCCTCCAACTGTTGTAAAGATGCATCCACAATCACATCAACCTCGAAAGACTGATCATGTAGAGGAGGGTCAGAGTGTTCCCTCGCAACAACTGAAGAAGAATCACCTTCATCAAAGAGAAGATGTAAGTAATCAAATGTGTCCCCCAAATCTGCAATGTAGGATTCCACAAACAAACTGCCAATGTCTGTCAAGTAGTCATCCCATGAAGCTGCTGCTGGAAGACAAGGTATGCACTGTTGCACTGAATCACAAGGCACTGAAACTGTCAGAACACAAGTGTCATCAGGTACATCAGTGAATGTAGGAGATGGAATATCAACAATAGGCTCAAGAACCTCAGGACTAGAAAGCACTCCAAGATTCAAGTAACCATACTCAATCTCCTCAAGTGTGTCCACATTAGAGTGAACTGAATCATCAATAGGAGCAAAATATGAGAAGGTGTAGAACCGAGAATGATGATCAACCTCCCCAATTGCAACAAGAGCCTTGCTATGCAAATCCTGAACAATGATAGAATCTGGTGTGAACTCTACACTCTTTCCTGTATCACTGTGTGTAATCTGATAGATGGAAAGGATGTTCCTTGACAAAGTAGGCACACATAGAACATCATTAAATGCTCCACCTTCAACGTCAATAGAACCCTTCCCACAAACTGCCAAAGAAGTGTTGTTGGCCATCAAAATGGGTGGTGATGAACACGAGTCAAATGAAGAGTACATATCCTTGGACGAAGTCATATGATGTGATGCTCCTGAATCAAGGATCCACCTATCTGAATTGGAATCTAAAAAAGCAAGAAATACTTGCCCCTTATGTTTCTCATATTGAGATGATGTAGAAGAAGGAGAAGAGCTTGATGTTGTTGCCATGAGAGTTGTTCCTTTTCCCTTAGAAGAAGTGGAAGGGGATGAGTCCTTCTCTTGATATGCAGCTGGCAAGTTGATGTTGTTCTTCTTAAGGATGTGTTTCAACTCATCAATTTGCTTAACATGACAATGATGCTCATCATGACCAATCCGTTTGCAATATGCACATGTTGGTTGCTCCCTCTTGTTTGAATTGTTGTACTTCTTTGAAGAAGATGAAGTTGATGAGCTTTGTTGTGGAGGAGTGGATTGTTTGTTCTCTCCTTGTGGCTTTGATGAAGATTGCTTTTGGTCCTTTCATTTTCCTTGCTTATTGTTTCAATGATTGACCACTAATGCTCTTGAAGTTGAAGACTTGAGAATACCCATTTTCATCAACTTATTTTGCTCAAGAATCAAAAAATCTGTGAGAGCCTCAAAAGATGGTGTTGTGAAGTTGCTAATTGTCAATCTTTGAGTATGAAAACTTGAAACAAAGGTTGCATACTCAACTGGAAGTTTATCCAACAAGTTGAAGACCAATTGATCATCCTCTTTTTCAATACCACAATCTTTTAGTTGTACTCTTAGTTCAGTTGCCTTAGTGACATAATCCTGAATTGTATCAAAATCTTTGGGATCAAGGCTTAAGAGATCATGTTCAAGTTTGTATCCCTTAACCTTATCAACCTTGCCATACAAAGTAGCAAGCTTATCCCAAGCTTCCTTGGTTGTAGTACATTTATCAACATGGAAAATGAGATCATCTGAAATGAACTTTCTTAGTGTACCCAATGCCATAGAAGTTTTAGTGAGCCAATCCATATATGCAATTGGATCTGCCTTAGGATTTGAAGGTGCAATTATTGTTCCATCAATGTAGTAAATTAAACCTTTTTCCAGTAGTTTACTCCATGCACGTACTTTCCATGTACCATAATTATGTGCAGTTAAGAGTGGAACTTTAGATGAACCCATGATGGAATGAAAGAGCACAAGAGAGAAAATATGCACAATCACACAAGAGATACCCCCCCAAATTCACTCAATCAAAGTACCCCCCCACAAAAAGATGATTTTGACACTTTATAATGTAGTGCGTGTACAATAGGCCACTTGCAACTTGGCTAAGTGGGCTTATTATTTCTGATTTACAACTTGTCAAAAATAGGCTGATAACAGACTAGAACAAATAAGCAAAGACCTAAATTCAGATCTATGCAATACAAGTGCCAAATAGGCCAAAAAAGACCATATGCTGAAAGAACAAAATCCACTCAAGATCACTTCAAAATGATTGCAGATTCAAGAAGTAGACAAAAAATAATGCACTTTCAAAAAAAATGGCACCTGAAAAGGAGTTCGTATGAGCCTGAACGAAGCCTCTAAAGTTGCAAAAATGACTGACAAGACAGGTACAGTGTTGAGAAACTGAAAATTATGATAAATCTGTCCACCAAAATCAGAAACCGAGTACACCACTGTGAAGTACACGAAAAATTAGCCCAAATCAAAAAAAATTGCTCAAAAAAAGGAGCAAAAATGAGCAAGATATGAGCCTCCAAAGTCAAACTGCAAATTTGAAAAGCTCATTGGTGAGGGGAGAATTTTTTTTTGAAAATGGGTGACGTCGTGATGACGTCAGAAAAACATGAACTTAAATTTGATGGTTATTTGGCCATCAGAAGTCTGCATGAGCGTGAAATTGACGAGTAAATGGCCGTCATTGCCGCCACACCTCTGGGAATATTGGGCTGGAATATTCTTTCACTAACCGGAATATTATCGGAATATTCTCGCCAGAATCTTTGGAGATGTCAGTCCATTTGAAAAATACCGACGGTGTATGTTGATGTCGGGATTGCCACCGATTGGGAGATTCGTGCCGCCAGCGAGTGGAGGAGGGGTCGCGGGGGCCATGGTCGAGAGGCCACGTGGCCTCTGTGGACTGGTGAGGTACCTGCGCAGGCAGGTACTGTCTGCGGTACCCTGCCTACGCAGGGTACTCAATACTTTTTATTTTATTTTTTGTTTTAAATAAACTTTACAATATATAAAAAAAAACTGCGAAAATAAATTTTGGTGAATAATATTTGTTTTACAAAAAAAGTTCCATAAAAAGTAATTTTTTTTTGAAAAAGAAATTGTACCAACTGTGTAGGTGGGCCGTATGGCCTGTCTACATAAAAAAATTTCCTGAGAAATGACTATCACCAAATATAGACAAATTTATAGTCAAAATTTCTGGAAACAACCTCTCGAACGCAATGGTGGGCTCAGATTTGGCGTAGGATGCTCCAGAAACATGACACTCCCCAGATCTGAAAATACACCACCCTTCAAATGTACCAAGATCTCTCCAAAATGGTGATCCAAAGGCACTCCAATGGCTCTGATACCATGTAAGAATTGGCTATGAAGGTAGCCACCCAAGATCTAGAGGCCTAATAGAAAGCACAAAAGAGAGAGAATAGAATATGACAATAATAAACTGTATTCATTGTCAATAATACAAATATGATATGCAGTATAATACAAATGTACATAGGAGACCCCTTGGTTATATAGCCAAAGTGAGAACATAGGAGGGCATAAGATTATGACAAGTGTCGTAATCTTATGACATGAGACAACTAGGAAAAGTTATCACTCCACCTAAAGTGGGAAAGAGATAATGTGATAATCACCACAAAAGGTGGATCACCCACAAAAGGTGGAGAGATATCACATGATATGTCCACAAAAGGTGGAAGTGATGAGGTAATGACATGTCAAGTCCACCAAAAGTGGAAAATCTCCAACAACCTCCTAAATAGGCCAAAAAGGACCATATGCTGAAAGTACAAAATCCACTCAAGATCGCTTCAAACTGATTGTAGATTCAAGAAGTAGACGAAAAATCATGCACTTTTAAAAAAAATGGCACATGAAAAGGAGTCTGTATGAGCTTGAATAAAGCTTCTGAAGTTGCAAAAATGGTGACAAGACAGGTACAGTGTTGAGAAACTGAAAATTCTGGAAGATCTATCCACCAAAATCAGAAACTGAGTACACCACTGCGAAGTACACAAAAAATTAGCCCAAATAAAAAAAAATTGCTCGAAAAAAGGAGCAAAAATGAGCAAGATATGAAGCTCTGAAGTTGGACTGTAAAATCAAAAACTTCATTGGAGAGGGGGGCAAAATTTTTTTAATGTTGATGTCATGCTGAAGTCATCAAACCATGAGCTTATAATTGACGGTTGGATGGCCGTCACAACAATTGATGAGCCGAAATTTGACGGCCATTTGGCTGTCACAAGTTGCCGTCCATAATGCCGGAATATGCTTTGGATGTCAGAATATTCTTGAGCCGCGGAATCTTTTGACCGCACCCAAAATTCTGAAAATGTCCACCGGTAGAAATTTGCAGACTGTCGGAGAGTTGAAACTGGCCACTGCCGGTGGATGGGGGTGGGGCCACGGGGGCAAGTGGCCACCTGCCATGTGGCCTATGTGGTTCTACCACGTCCAGTACCTGTGCAGACAGGTACGTCTGCGGTACCCTACCTGCGCAGGGTACTAATAAAATTTTGAATTTTTTATTTTATTTTATTTTATTTGAATTTTTGATTTATAAAATCAAAATTAAGTAAATACAATTTTTGATTTTTTTTGTGAATAAAAATTGCAATACAAATTTTTGATTTTTGATTTATGAAAAATCGAAAATAAATACAAAATATTTAAAAAATTATTTTTTGAAAAAATAAACCCCATATACAAATTTCCGAAAATGAGTGGAGAATTTTTAATTTTTCTAAAAAATTTCAAAAAATTTCTACTGAATTTTTTCAGAAATACTGGAATTTTTCTCAGAAAATATTTTTCCAAAATTATAGAAAAATTCAGAAAATTGAAAAAAATACCCAAATTGGTGATTTTTTTAGATCTGGAGCTTCAGGTATCCGATTTCGATCAACCAAAAGGCAATCCCAATTGGAAACGGCCTCCTGAATGCAATGGTGGTCTCAGATTTGGCGTAGGATGCTCCAAAATGCTGCTGCAACATAAGGCCAAAAATGGAATCCTCCAAGAATCCCTCCAAATGACTAACCAAAGGCACTCCAATAGCTCTGATACCATGTAAGAATTAGCTAAGAAGGTAGCCACCCAAGATCTAGAGGCCTAATAGAAAGCACAAAAGGGAGAGAAAAGAATATGACAAGAATAAACTATATTCAATGTCAATAATACAAATATGATATGCAATACCAATGTACATAGGAGACCCCTTGGTTATATAGCCAAGGTGAGAACATTGGAGGGCATAAGATTATGACAAGTGTCATAATCTTATGACATGAGACAACAATAAAGAGTTATCACTCCACCTAAAGTGGAAAAGGATATTGTGATAATCTCCACAAAAGGTGGAGAGATAATCACATGATGTGTCCACAAAAGGTGGAAGTGATGAGGCAATGACATGTCAAGTCCACCAAAAGTGGAAAATCTCCAACAACCTCCTATGTGGTCCCTAAGTAAACTTAACTAAGGTGTAATCATGACCTAAGACAAGGTACAAGACATTTAATTACACCAACAACATCTAAACCAAAGATTACTTACCTTATCCCAAAACTGACTTGAATCACTAAGACCAACTAGGGCATGAGTGCGTGAATGCTCAATTAGGCTCATTAAGGGTTACCAAACCAAGTCCTTCTTCTGAGTGATACTTCCCCTCTCTTCTGTAGGTTCAAACTTTTTCCTACACTCAACTTAACACATCATTAAATTAGTTAGCCAATCACAACATAATCATATGCATCATACATTTCATAGTTAGAATCATTATAAAATCTCAAATTGCATCAATCATTCATTCATCATAATTCCATTCAAGATTCATAAAAACACATTCATTTATTCAAGAAATTTAACCAAACAAAGTAATAGTAAATAGGTAGTATCGCTCGAGGTGTAACATATTCCCCCCTTGTGAAGCATCATCCCCGATGATTATTAAGTATCAACATGGACATAACATAAAACATAAAACATAAATCATCCTTAAAGAATCACATTACAAAACATCATTGTTTTCAAGAGTTTATAAAATATAGCAAGACTTGTGGAAACTTTTGCTTCATCTCAGCATAGTCTTCCCAAGTTGTAGAATCTTCTGTATATTGATCCCATTGGACCTTGCATTATAGAACCTCTCTATTATGTAAGTGGAGCTTATGTGTTATGAGCACCTTGAGAGGCTCAATTATTACCAGTCCTGGGTCCTATACCTATAAAGCATTCCAATCAATAACATGGTTATCACTTGGTATATACTTTTTAATATATAAGACATGAAAAACATTGTGCATCCTAGCAAGAGTTGGTGGAAAAGTAATCCTATATGCTATAGTGTTGGTCTCCTCAAGAACCTCAAAAGGACCTATGTAGCGTGGAGCTAGTTTGGATGAATTTACAAAATTGATAGAACTCTTATGAGGCTTGACCCTTAACAATACCTTTTCTCCTATAGAGAAATTTTTAGGCACCTGCTTGGTATAAATTTTCTGCCTATCAATAGCTTCTACTAACCTCTACTTAATAATGCCAAATTTCTCCTCCATTTCAGATAACATCTCCAGCCCAAGTTTTATCATATCTTCTATCTTATCCTAGCTTATAGGAGTTTGACACTTCCTACCATAGAATGCTTTGAATGGAGCCATCTTGATAGTAGAATGATAAGAGTTATTATATGAAAAATCAACCAATGGTAGGTAATCCTCCCATTTGTATTTTTGATCCATGCAAAACATCCTTAGTAGGTCCTCTAACACTTGGTTTACCCTTTCAGTTTGTCCATCCATTTTTGGATGATACACATAACTTGTATTCAATTTCATTCCAAGTATAGAAAATAGGGTTTTCAAAAATATAGACGTCACATGAGCATCCCTATTAGATATAATCTTCTTAGGAATCTCATGCAATCTAAATATTTCTTGAACAAACTTTCAAGCTATTATAGGAGCTCCATTAGTTAGATTTCCTAGTATAAAGTGAGCTACCATAGTGAGCTTGTCCACCACTACTAGAATGGAATTTTGCTTATTTCTCAACATAGGTATTCCTTGCACAAAGTCCATGCTAATGACTTTCCATTTACTTTCCATAACTTCATGTGGATATAAAATACCTACAAGATGATGATGCCTTGCCTTCACTCTTTGGCACTCTAAGCAACTTGCTACAAACCTTGCAACATCCCCTTTCATACCCTTCCAAAAATAGAATGGCTTTACATCATCCAACATTTTGGCTACACCAAGATCTGTCCTAAATATGGTGCATTGTGAACTTATTTCCATACCAAGTTCCTCAACTCTCCATTATTAGCATGTACATAAATTCTCCCTTTAAACCTTAATAATCCATTAGGTTTAAGTTTTTACCCTTTGTACCTTCGATCTTGCGTATTATTTAAGAGTGCTTGCCTAACTTGTTCATAGAACTCACCACCCTTAATGGATTCTTGCAACACTTGACCTTTAAAGTTAGTTTGGATCAATACCGTCAAGGAGATATTCCTCCTACAACTTAGAGCATCAGCAACTCAATTCTCCTTCCCCTTGATATAACTAATGTTGAAATCATTGTCAAATATTACTTCCAACCACCTTCTTTTCCTTGCATTAAGATTAGGTTGGGTAAAAAAATACTTGAGACCATGGTGATCAATCCTGAGTTTAAAGGGTTTCCCCAATAGATAGTGTCTCTACATTTGTAATGCATGAACAACCAATGCTAACTCTAAATAATTTGAAGCATAATTTTGTTCATAGGGATTTAGCTTCCTTGACTCATACGTTATGAATTTCCCCTCCTACATTAATACTCCACCCAATCCTTCTTCTGATGCATTAATGATAAAAAATAAAGTTACCATTCAAATATGGTACCTTTAGTATTGGAGCTGTGGTCAACTATTCTTTGAGTAGATTAAATGTCGCTTGACATTTTTCTATCCACTCAAAATTCTTATCTTTCCTTTGTAATGAAGTGATGGGAAAAGATATTCTTGAGAAGTTTACAACAAACTTACGATAATACCCAACTAAACCCATAAAACTTATAACTTGTGGTACATTCTTTGGCACCGACCACTCAAGCACTAATTTTATCTTTGCAAGATCAACTGCAATCCCATCAAATGAAATTACATGACCCAAATATTGTACCTCTTTTTGGAAGAAGGTACACTTTGAGAGTTTCCCATACAACTTATGTTCTCTCAATCCTTGAAGCACAATCTCCAGATGCTTGTGATGTTCCTCTTTATTCTTTGAGTAGATTAAGATGTCATCCAAGAAAACCAACACAAACCTATCCAATCAATCCCTAAATACATTATTCATTAGGTTCATGAATACTGCTAATGCATTCATAAGTCCAAAAGGTAGGACTTTGAACTCTTAATGACTGTATCTAGTCCTAAAAGTTGTCTTGAAAATATCTTCATCCTTGATTCTTAGTTGATAATATCCAAAACATAGATCAATCTTTCAAAACATAACTACTCCCTGAATCTGATCAAAGAGATCATCCATATGTGGCAATAGATACTTATTCTTTCCCATTGCTTTGTTAATCAACCAATAGTCAATACACAAGTGTAGTGTACCATCTTTCTTCTTTACAAAGATCACTGGAACTCCCTAGGGTGAAACACTACGCCTTATTAGTTCTTTAGACAATAATTCTTTTGATTGTGCCTTCAATTCCATCAATTCTATTGCAGTCATCCTATATGTTACTTTCAATATAGGTTCCGACCCAAGGACTATGTCAATGGAGAAATCAAACACTCTCTTGGGAGGAAATTTAGGTAGTTCATTTGGAAATACATCCACAAATTTTTGTAGGACAATATATTTGCCATATCCAATTTTCCTACTTCCACCACTTCTCCTTCTTCGACTTCTTGAGAATCTTGAAGTTCATAATAAATAACATCATCTTGAAGGATTACTTCCTTGTATTCCCCAAGTTTATCCATTTTTACTGTGAAGAGTTTACAACCTTTATTTTTTTCCCTATGCATTTGCACAACTGAAATCTATTGCAGTTTCACTTCTCTAGGCATTCCTTGGAAAGACACTTGGTTACCTATATCATCTAAGCATTCTATGGTTTTAGCATGGCAATCCATTTTAGCTCTATGATTCCATAGCCAATTCATCCTTGAGATGAAATCATAAGAACCTAAGGAGGCTATGTACAATTCATCTCCATAGAGAAACTTGGAAATTCTAACATGTTGGAAAAACAAGGGAAGACAATTAAGAGGGGGGGTGAATTAGTTGTCATAGAGATTTACACTTATCCAACTAAACTTAACCTTAATCTCAGATCTGATGAATAAGCAATTAACACATCAGAGAGAGAAGAACACAGTTTTTTTTTTGTGGAAACCCTATTAGGGGAAAAAACACAGTGGATGTTAGTCCACAAGATTATACTCTGCTATAAGTATAATGAGAAATAACAAGGGGAATGCACATGCATTCAGGCACACTGCCTAGAGGTCACTGCTCAATTAAAAAAGGAGCTCATTTCCCAACAAGGTTGGATTAAAAAACTGGAGGGTATCAACTGAGAAAATAGCTTATGCTAAAGCCTTATTACAGTTCCAATTAGGCTCAACACTTCTTCACACTTCACACAATTCTTCTTCACACTCTGCTTTGCAATAGAATGATATTCATACACACACATAGGATCACCTTCTTCTCACAACATCAATGAAACAATTGCACTTATATATCCGCTACATGAGATTTCACCACATCTTTGTCGCCCAAGAAAAATAAAATATATTTGCAATGTCGGCCCAAATTAACAATTAGATTTTTAATGCGAACCCACGAAGGTCGGCCACAACATAGTGGAGACCCAAATTTACATCTCCAACACAAAAATACTTTAATTGATTCTTCCTTGAAGATCCACAACATGCTACCACCATCATGTCGGCCAAGAACAAGAAAAATTGAACATGCGCAAAAAGATCTTCAACCACGAGCACACAGATCAATTTGGATGTACCACAAAGATAGAGAATGAACTAGAGGCATCTGAGAACACTAAGAAACAATAGAGAAGCATCTGCAACAACTTAGATAACCAGAATCATACAAAAAAATTTCAAGAGCATTAACAGAGACAACAAAAATACTGTCAGACCACAACACACTCAAAACTTCACGTGGACCTTTGAAGCTTCTGGTAGATGATCTAGACATACTCAACAATAAACCATTTGATCCACATCAGCTAATATTTAATGTACATAACAAAATGCCCTCCTGACCTACATAGTTCCACTGGGAACCTGAAACACTTTCTTTTACAATTTTCTCAATATCCTCAACATATACAACAACTAATACACCAAATGCTAATAGTGTTGACATCAATGACAACCACATATCAAAAACACATCCACAACATCCAACAATCTCCAACAATCTCCCCCTTTGGCATTGATGGCAACACATGATGTGAAAAATACCATCAACCCAACACACTAACTTCTTCTACACTTCATTTTTGAAAAGATTTGTCATGTTGCTCTTCTCCCCCTTTGACATCAATGGCAAAGGTAACCATGACATTTCCATATGATCTGAACCACATATCTACACATTTGACTACTCCCCCTGAGTAGCAGCCATGTTGACATCAATCCGGATCAAAATATAGCAATAAGGCTCATGGATTGATGCAAGTAAATGCATCATTTAGTTCTTATCAGGAGGGGTAATTACCCCTAACATTCCTCTTAGATACTCAAAAGTATCCTTCAGCAATGGCTTAGTAAATATATCTGCAATCTATTCTTTGTTTGGCACATACTCCAGTTTGAATTCTTTTTCATTTACTTTTTCCCTCATAAAGTGAAACTTGATTGATATATGTTTTGTCTGAGAGTGTAGTACCAGATTCCTTGATATATTTATTGCACTTGAATTTTCATAGTATATGGCAATAGGTTCTTCATATATTACCCTGATATCTTTCAACATTTGTTTCATCCATATCACTTGAGTATAGTTATTTACAGTAGCAATATATTCTGCTTCAGCAGTGGATAGAGAAATGGAATTCTATTTTTTGCTTAACCAGGACACCAGCTTCTTCCCTAGGAAGAAAGCACCACCACTAGTACTTTTCCTATCATCTACATCACTGGCCCAATCCACATCATTGTATGGACACAAAGTGAGATCATCATCCTTTGGATACCAAAGTCCAAATTCAAATGTTCCTTTCAAATATCTAAAGATTCTTTTGACAGCAGTCACATGTGATTCTTTTGGATTAGCTTGAAATCTAGCAACCATGCATACAACATTCATAATGTCTGGTCTAGTATGAGTCAGATAGAGAAATCCACCAATCATTGATCTGTACCTAGTTTGATTTGCCTTAGGAGAATCATCATTTTGTGCTAACTTACATCCAGTCACCATAAGGGTATCAACAAGTTTGGAGTCTTCCATTCCAAACTTATTCAACAATTCTCTCACATATTTGGACTGAGATATGAAAATACCTTGGTCCAACTGTGTAATTTGCAATCCCAGAAAGAACTTCATTTCACCAATCATGCTCATCTAAAATTCACTCTTCATCTCATCAGCAAATTTCATGCATAGATTATCATCTCCTCCAAAAATGATGTCATCAATAAAGACTTCTATGATTAACTCCTTATCATGATCTAATTTGAAGTATAAGTTACTATCTACAGTACCTTTAGTGAATCCAAGCTTCAGTATGTATTTGTCCAATCTAGCGTACCATGCTCTAGGGGCTTGCTTAAGTCCATATAGAGCTTTCTTCAATCTGCAAACCATATCTTCCTTATTTTTTAGATGAAATCCATCTTGGTTGTTCAATTTATACTTCTTCTTCCAGTTCCCCATTCAGAATTGTAGACTTTACATCCATTTGATTGACTTTGTAATTTTTGTAAGCAACATAAGCAAGAAATAGTCTAACTGCTTCAATTCTAGCAACAAGGGAAATATTTTCTTCAAAATCAATAACTTCCATTTGAGAGTACCCTTTGCATACAAGTCTTGCTTTATTTTAGACCACTTCACCTTCTTCATTTAGCTTGTTTTTGAATACCCACTTTGTACCAATCACATTTTTGTCTATAAGCTTGGGGACCAGTGTCCATGTCTCATTCTTTTCAATCTATGCTAGCTCTTCCTTCATAGCTTCCAACCAGTGTTCATCTTGATAGGATTCAGTGACATTCTTAGGTTCAATCTTGGAAATCAGACAATATTCTTCTGTAATTTTTCTTCTAGTTTGTACTCCTTTGCTTTTATCTCCTATGATTTGACTTTCAAAATGATTTCACTTTACATACCTTGGAATCTTGGGACTTTCTCGGACTTCTGAGTCTTTTGAATTTTCTTCTACACTTGCACTTGTTTGTGCTTCCAAACTGACTTGGTTTACTGGAGCAACTTTTGGTTGCTTCACTGGAACATACAAAACAATCTAAAGTAGATTCGGTGTCTGAGTGTTTTTCCCTTGATTTGTGTTATCTTCGTCTGATTCATAACTTCAATGTTTGGATGATTTGACAGAGTCCTCATCAACTTTGACATTTGCACTCTCAAAAATATTTCTCAGTCTTTTGTTATAGCACTTGAATGCCTTACTCTTAGTGGAGTAACCTAGGAAGATTTCTTCATCGCTTCTAGCATCAAATTTTCCTATATCATCATCTCTCATGATATAATATTTTCTTCCAAAGATCTTGAAGTAATTAACAATAGGCTTGTGACCAAACCATTGTTCATAAGGGGTCTTACCAGAATTACCATTCGCATTCACCCAATTCAAAGTATACATACCAGTGCTTATCACTTCACTCCAATACATCCGAGACACATTTCCTTCCATCATCATTGTTCTAGCAGCATCCAAAATTGTTTTATTCTTTCTTTCTACAACTCCATTTTGTTGAGGGGTTCGGGGAGCAGATAACTGTCTTTTAATTCCATGATCTTCAGAATAATAGTTGAACTCCTTGGAGATGAATTCACCACCTCTATTAGATCTCAGGCACTTAATTTTCAAACCTTTCTCATTTTCTACCATAGCCTTAAAGTTTTTGAACTTATCTAATGCTTCACATTTTTCTCTCAAAAAGGAAACCCAAATCATTCTAGAGTAATCATCAATGACTAACATAAAATATCTTTCTCCACGAATACTTCTAACTCTATAGGGACCACAAAGATCAGAATGTAACAGTTCCAACACATTATTTGAATGAAATTGTTTGCTTCAGAAGGAGACTCTAGTTTTTTTACCCATTTGACATTCTTTGCAAATTACATTAGCAGGCTTCACTTACCTAGGCAGATCTCTTACTGCTTGAGTAGTACTTATCTTGATAATGTTGTCAAATTTTACATGACACAACCTTCTATGCCACAACCAACTTTCATCTATTTGAGAAATTAAGCAACTTCCACTAGCAGTATTCAAGTGAAAAATATTACCTTTAGTTTGCACAACAATAGCAATCATGTTTCTAGAACTCCCACGAATCTTGCATTTTCCATTTTTGAACTATAGATCATATCCTTTGTGTACCATCTATCCAACACTTAACAAGTTGCACTTTAGGCCTTCAACATATAGGACATCATTAGTATTATCCTTACCACCAAGGCTAATAGATCCTCTACCATGAATCACACCAGCATTGTTGTCTCCAAATCTTACAACCCCACCGTCATATTTCTCTAGACTCACAAACTTACTCTTATCATCGGTCATATGATGTGAGCATCCACTGTCAATGACCCACTCATCATTTTCTTCAATTTAGGTTGCAAGAGCTTTCTCATCTTTAGTGGATTCAGTAGCCACATGATTATCTTCAATGGTAGCAATGAAAGCCCAATCATCTTCTTTTGCATTGTCTTTATTAGACTCATCATCAGTCACTGCTTCTTCAGCAAAGTAGCATTTCTTTTGGAATCTAGGTTTTCTAGGCTTAGATCTAGGAACTCTTCTAGGACATCTTGATGCAAAATGACCTATTTTACTGCAGGAAAAGCATTTAATAGGCAATACATCCTCATACTTACATTTTCCTCTACCTTCTTGCTTTGCAATTAGTGCTTCCAGTTCTTCTACCTCTCTTTCTTGGTCTTCAAGTTGTTTCAGTTCTTCATCGTACTTGGATATCTTTCCAGAGCTTTCTCCCAGACTATATCTATGCCTATTACTTTCAGATATAGTAGCCTTGAAAGAAGATTTGGTTTTTGGTGTGGATTCACCAAATTCACTTATTTCAAAAGCAACAAGCTTGCCGATCAACCTATCTCTTGTCATCTTGTTCACAGATCTGAACTCATCAATGGCATGAACCTTCATTTTATAGGAGGGAGGCAAGGATCTAAGTACTTTGGCCACAATTTCATCTTCATCCACAGAACCACCAACACATGTAATACCCATCGCTATCTCATTTACTCTCTGCATAAAAGAAGTGATATTTTGATCTTCTCCCATCTTTAAATTCTCATATTTACCTTTCGAGCTCTATAGCCTAGCCATCTTCACCTGTGCATCACCTTCATACAAAGTTTCTAGTTTCATCCATATCTCATGAGCTATCTACATACCTAATACATTAGCCATCTCTGAATCTATTAGAGCACTCACCGATGCTTCCATGGCCCTGGTATTATTTTCAACATCTTTGATCTCATCAACAATGGAGGGACCATTCTTAGGAATAATATATTGATTTTTTGTAATCTTCTAGTAAGAATCACCAATGCACTGTAGATGAAATTGCATCCTGACTTTCCATATGGAATAGTTAGTGCCATCAAATCTAGGACTGTCCTTCTTGAATGTTTCCATTCTGGATCACCTCAAGCTATTAAAATTCTTTAGAGGAACCTGCTCTGATACCAATTGTTGGAAAAACAAGGGCAGACAATTGAGAGGGGGGGTGAATCAGTTGTCACAGAGATTTAAACTTATCCAAATAAACTTAACCTTAATCTTAGATCTGATGAATAAGAAATTAACCATAAGCAATTAACACATCAGAGAGACAAGAACACAATTTTTTTTCGTGGAAACCCTGTTAGGGGAAAAACCACAGTGGATGTTAGTCCACGAGATTATACTCTGCTAAAAGTATAATGAGAAATAACAAGGGGAATGCACATGCATTCAGGCACACTACCTAGAGCTCACTACCTAATTACAAAAGGGGCTCACTGCCCAACAAGGTTGGATTAAAAATACGGAGGGTATGAACTGATAAAATATCTTCTGCTAAAGCTTGATTACAGTTCCAATTAGGCTCAACACTTCTTCACACTTCACACAATTTTTCTTCATACTCTACTATGCAATCAAATGATATTCGTACACACACATAGGATCACCTTCTTCACTAACAACATCAATGAAACAATCACACTTATATATCTGTTGCATGAGATTTCACATCTTCGTCGGCCAAGAAAAATAAAACATATTTGCAATGTTGATGAAAATTAACAATTATATTTTTAATGCGAACCCATCAAGGTCAGCCACAACATAGTGGAGACCCAAATTTACATCTCCAACACAAAAATACTTTTATTGATTCTTCCTCGAAGATCCACAACACACTACCACCATCATGTTGGCCAAGAACAAGAAAAACTGAACATGCACAAAAAGATCTTCAACCACAAGCACATGGATCAATGTAGATGTACCACAAAGATAGAGAATGAAATAGAGGCATCTGAGAACACTAAGAAACAACAGAGAAGCATCCACAACAACTTAGATAACCATAATCATACATAATTCATTCATGAGCATTGATAGAGAAAACAAAAATATTGTTAGACCACAACACACTAAAAACTTCATGCGGACCTCTGAAGCTTCCGGTAGATGATCTAGACATACTCAACAATAAACCATTTGATCCACATCATCTAATCTTTAACGTACAAAACAAAATGCCTTCATGACTTGCACAATTCCACTAGGAACCTGAAACACTTTCTTTTACAATTTTCTCAGTATCCTCGACATATACAACAATTGATACACCAAATGCTAATAGTGTTGACATCAATGACAACCACATATCAGCAACACATCCACAACATCCAACAATCTCCAACATAACCTTGCTTCAAATAGAAATTGAATCACCACAACTCTTGTCTAGTTCGCATACTCAACATCCTAGGATTTTTCCATAAAACCAACCTTTCTAAACATTTGAATTGCTATTTTAGGAGAAATAAAATATTTCGTGGCACTAGTATCTATTAAAATTGAGATAGGAATGCTAGAAAAATTACCCTCGACTTCTACCAGAGTAATTTGGTACTCAACTTGTTGGTTGTCTATTGCAGTATGTATCCTTTGCGTGAATGTAGCTTGTTGTGGAGGAAGAGTACTCCCAACTGGTTAAGATTCCATCGGCCTATTAGGGAACCGATTATCAAAGTAATCTCCCCACATCTAAAACATCCTTTCAATGGTCCCCTCTTTCTTGTAGCTCTTCTAGAGTTACTAGCATTTCCACCAACATTGTTGTTGCTTTTTCTCCAGTCTCTTCTTGGTTCATTCCAATTTTTTTGGGGCCCCTTGTCCCCTTGCTTTAGAAAAATTTTCCCTTCATTAGGCCTCCTTGGAGCTTGATTAGTCTGTTCCAAGTTAAACTTCTTTCTATTCCTTTCTTGGTAGTTTGAAATAGACTTAAGCTGTTGTTCCTTCTTAATAGATTTTTCATACACTGAGTCCATGGTTGCAGGACCATGTATGTCTACTTCACAACCTATTTGGGTATTAAGACCCATAATAAACTTCCTTATTCAGAATCACTCATCCTTTTGGTACATAGGTATGTACCTTAAGAGGTGAGTGAACTTTTCCCAATATTCATTCACTAAAGATTCTCCTTGTTTCAAATTCTAGAAATCAATGAGCTTTTGATTGTAGAAGAGTTGTGGTAACCACCATTTTTTGGAAAATCTCTACAAATTCACTCCATATAGCCTCAAGGAACTGAGCCCTAGCTCCATCTTCTTATTCATCCACTAGTTGGATGCTCCACCTACCAACTGGAAAGTTCCCCATATGGATTTAGTGACTTTAGAGTAATTTCTAATCTCAAAGTACTTTTTCCATATTCAAAAACCATGCTTCAACTACATCCACAATAGCACTACCCTCAAACTTTGGGGGTGTGATCTTCTTCATGTCACGGGATAACTCATTAGCTAGGAATTTCCTTTTAGTTCCATCTTTGACTATGACTCTTCATCCTCTTGTTCACTAGAATGGGTGTGATCATGAGAATTATCCCCTTCCTCTTCATTATTAGGAACTTCCTCATCATTATTTGGGAATTCTTGTTCCACTCTTTCTTTACCCCTTTCTTCCTATTCCAAGTTTCCTATCCTTATTCTTGTTTAATCCATTATAGACAAGATGCAGTCCAATTTAGCTTCAACATTTTTAGTACCTTGTCCTACTTCTTGACTTTCCCCAATGTTAGTTTGTGTCCTAACTATTTTCCCAAAGAACAATTATACCTGAAGGTTTCATTTAATTAGATCTAAGAAATTTTACTTAACATTCTACAAGCATTTAAAAGAACAACCATTCATATAAAGAATTCCATAAAGAACTTATACACAAGTTTTGCCAAAAGCATGTTTTTATTTAATAAGAATTTCAATATCCTTGAGTTTACATAGAATTGACTATTCAGATAGTCTAAGGGAGAATATCCCTCGGATTCACTTTTTGATACATAGCTATGTGGGGTATACCCCTCAATTTTTTTCTCATTTCCTTCATCAAAAGGATAATATCCCTCGAACCTATCCTCTGATACATAATTTCGGGGAACATATTCCTCTTATTTGCCACTTGAGGCTATTATAATAATTTTAGCCATAGTTATAACATGAGGGTCCCTAAATATGATTGCTCGATTAACACTACATTCTGAGGGAATATACCTAGAAAGTGATAAAGAGTCTAACTTAGCTAGGTAAATAGAAGGTAGATGGTTGAAGTTGGTAACCTCTCTCATCCATCTTTTCTCTTGACTGATTCACGAAAGGGTGTGACTGAAAGTCTTAGTATCGCTTAGCCAAATGGTGTTTTCATGATTGATTCCCTCAATGGTTTGAACAAGGGCTTCCTTTTCCTTCTTGGCCCATAGGTAGCTCTCATTTCTGATCACTGACTTTCTTGCAGTCATCTTGAGATGCACCATTCTGACACAAGAATTTCCAAACATTAGAATCATATAATGTTGGATTGGAAACATAGTGAGTGCATAGGTTCCAGATCTGAACTTGGTAGCTTTGATACCACGTGTAACATGCCCATTATTCTTCATAGTAAAATTTTCTATGTTTTACCCATAAGTGAATAGTTTATACATATAGCCTTTAAGAGAAATAAAAAATTTCTTTTCCTTTGAATAATAAATACAAATTTGAAATATATTTCAATCTTTCCCATTGCATACACAAGAATTCCTTTCATTAAATCAAATAATGATGATACATAATTTCCATATGACATTTCATATTCACAACTCCCATAGAGATGGATACAAGTTACATACATAGCTTAAACAGGATTACAAAATATATAAAGTACAAATTGTCTAAGTAGTCCCCCTCAAAAATTGGCCGCCAACTAATGAGAAGCATCACTGAAGCACTTTTCTGCCAATCACAAACTTATTTCAATCCCCTACACATCTACCTAATTGGTAAGATGGCCCTAACCTTCAATGAAGAGATTGGTTTGGTAACCTCATAACAATAGCCTTCTCTGAGATTGGTGTTGTGTCCTATACATATATAGTACTGACATATAGTGGTTACAACTTACATCTATGATGTAGTAAGAAATACTCTCACATTAATAAAATCTGAAATCAAATAGCAATCTAAATGGAGATATGCTCAAACCACTTGAAACAACAAAGATTGAATGCAAAATCTACAAACTAGAATCAATGTATTATGTCTCAAACTTGCAGGAAGGATTACATAACTTCAAAAAATCTGATTATATCATATTTTACAGTCCCTAGGACTGATGTAAATCAACTCAAAACAAATTACAATATAATTTTTATATAAAAATAAATAAATACAATAGCAACAACTTTCCTCCTTTCAACTACACCTCCAATCTTCAATCTGTAGCTTCCAATCTCCAATCTTCCACTGAATCAATATTCAACAATGGCATCTAATAAAAATTTTCTGCTGTAATAACCTCCTCAAACCTGCAAAAAAATGACTTCTCCATCATCACCAAGAAAATCCATGCTTGAACAAACACCTTCAAATTCTATCCAAGAATGGCTATCGAAACATAGCCCAAATTGCCTGTAATCTTCTAAAACAAGCTCCAAAACTTCTCTAGAAAAAAGTCACAACCAAGTTGGGAAGAAACCTCCAAAAATAAATGCCAAAAACTTTCTATAATATAGAAAATTCTTTCATAAATCCACTCCCACCAAAATTTCCAAAATGGGAGTCAATTCCTAGATTTTAGGCAGTTTCCAATGTAACTCCTGCCAACTCACCTTGGGTGCCCACATTTTCATGAATGAATTAATTAAATTTATAAATGCATAATTCAAACTTATAACTCCCTCCAAATCTCACACCCAATTCTATTTTTGCAATTTTTTAAAATTAAAAATTTCTTAAAAAACCCTCCTAAATTATCTCCACTCCTAGAATTTGCAATAAAATAATAAAAGGGTAATAATTTAATATTTATTTTATTCTAGCCTTTCAAATTACCATATTAAATAAATCACCCAACAAACCATAGGAAAATATAAAAGTTAAAATGCACTCTTTTGGTTGATGCAAGATTGCTCTCACAACCCAAAATGCTCTTGCATCAGAATATCCCTTTCCTAGTACGTAATCCCAGATCATAATGAAAACAATAGTGTAAACAATGGAAACTTACATAACTATGGCCAAAGTATCTGAAACTTAGAGTGAACGTCACATATTCACCCACCTTCCTAGCTCAATTTGGTTTAATGACGATTCATACTCTATACCTAGGTTACCTTGTTTCGCATGGATCAGACAAATCCCAAGAATAACCCACATAACATCTCATAAACAAAATCAATTTTACAACCAAAGTGATTTTAGAAAGTTCTTACTCTTTGGTACATACGTCTAGTTTAGACATTCTACATATAGTGATGACAACTACTTATAGTATAAATATGTTACATTCATACAAATTCCCATATATAGGGTACATACAAATATAACTAGTAATATAAGTTCTACAACATAATGCATAACCAAGAAACATGTATTCATAAACAAACATCACAACATATTCAAAATATTCTTCTCCAACACAGTAATAAAGCCAATTAGCCTTTCCAACATAAACACAAAAGGTATAGAAACTAGCATGCCTATATAATGCTCCAATCGAATTAACTCCTTTCCTAGCTCTATTCCTCAAGCTCGCTTGATACCCCCCTTTTAGTTCAACTTGATTTCCCTCTTCTAACTTCTCACTAACTCTCACAATAATCTCAAATACAAAATAGCAAAATAACTCTCAATCACACAAGCTCTCAACTCACTAACTTAGATATCATATCAAAATAACATCAAGATAATTATAATGATAAGTGTAGAAATTGGTAGAATGATCACCTCTATTTATACTAAATTGTGAGAAACTTAAGACTGCAAACAAGTTAATATTTATTCCACCTTTCTATCCTCATGCAACAACTCATCAATCTAACTCACTAGTTTGCAACACATAACAGTCCTCTCCATTTTAATAGCTAAGTCAACTTGTTATAAGGGACACCAAGACTCATTTACTGAGTCAAATGAACAAAAAGCTCACAAAAAATCTTCCTAACTTGAATTCCTCCACATATTGATGTCAAGTTTCCTCTTTACTGACTCTCACAAGCTAATATCAGACATGCAAATTTAGTAAACTATTATGCATTTCATACTCTACCAGATTGGCACCACCTTCCCAAGTTGGCACCCCATAAAATAGCACTGGTTGACTATTTAAATGACTTCTAAACTATATTAACTTCCTACTAAAATGTATGCATAGCATTAATAAAAATCATACGTGTTTTTACTTTGGTTGACTTGGTCCATACTTGCTTAATGTGTTGACAGATATATACACAAAGGTTGCACCAAGTATGATATATGTGCTTTATCTTGTATGCACTTTACTTTAGAAAAATTCTATATGTATTGTGCTTAGAAACTTTTACAAATGTTTCCAACATACATATTATATATATGTATATATATACACATAACCATTAGAATATATATATATATATACATCTATATATATATCTATATCAATATATATTAATAGATACTTATTTCATAAAGTTATCAAATACATTTAATTGTTGAATAATAAACATATGTATAAATATAATAATATGTATATGTATATATATTATATGATTATATATAAATATATATTAATACATATGAGACTATATTAGTCTATACATATATGTTAATATATATATAATATATATACATGTGTACATAATACCGTTTCAATATCTTTATAAAATTACTCGTAATCATAATCATCAATTGACATATACACAAAATATATATACATATATATACATGTCACCTTTAGTCCAATCAATATTCCCATGCATATGGGTAATCTATCCATGAGCATAGGTACGTCTACCCATGTATACTCATGTACATATTCACTCACATGCACGAGTCTACCATAGACATGTACATATATACATATATATATATATATATATATATATATATATATATATATATATATATATATATATATATATATATATATATATTATGCATATATCTCATTGATACCATAATTAGAACACAAGGAAGGACTTTCACATGACATCAAGACTTATTCACATTCCAAAATCACAACATTCACATCTAAACCAAAGATTACTTACCTTATCCCAAAATTGATATGGCTCATTAAGACCAACTAGGGTGTGAGTGTGTGAATGCTCAGTTAGGCTCATTAAGGTTACCAAACCAAGTTCTTCTCATGAGTGATACTTCTCCTCTCTTCTGTACATTCGAACTTGTTCCTACACTCAACTTAGCACATCATAGTAGTAGTTAGCTAATCACAACATAATCATATGCATCATATGTTGCATAGTTATAATCATTATAAAATATCAAATTGCTTCAATCATTTAGTCATCATAATTCCATTCAATATTCATAAAATACTTCATATAAAGATTCATAAAACACATTCATTTATTCAAGCAATTTAACCTAACAAGGTAATACTAAATAGGTAATATCACTCGGGGTTTAACAATGTTTAATGATACAAGTTCTTATTGTTCATAATCAATAAAGTCAAAATATTCAAGGACCAAGTGAATGGTAAGAATGGTAGTGTCATAAAAAAAGTTAGTTGCAGCAAGGTCTTTAGAGGGGTCATGGTTGGACTTTGTGTTAATATGTTCAACATCAGAAGAAACATTCTTAAAAAAATCAAAAGCATCACTAATCTCATTGAACTTATCATCATAAGGTATGTATCATAACCCCTAATTTTCTATATTTTATGTATATGTAGAGGCTCTATAATGTCTTCATCATTAATTCCAAGGCATTTTCTTTTGTAATTCTTATTTTTAACATATTCTATTGGTTATAGTAATTGAAAGTTTTTTTTGTGAGTCATATCTTGCAAACTTGGAGGGCACTATTGAGGATATTCATCTTCTCTTTGAAGTTAGCTCTTGTGGAGTTTCATCATCTTCTTCAAATGTTGTGAGGGAACATTCAAACCCTCTTGTTCTTTCTTTGCATCATTTATCATAGTTTTCCATTAGTTTGAAGACCTTTGAGTAGAATTTTGAGGAGGCATATTTGTTTTTAAATTAATTCTAGATTGTTCTTGTGCTCCACCAATGGAATGTTATCACAAAATTCCATGAATTCTACAATGGCTTTCTCATTTTTAAAATTGGTTTAATGATATAGGTTCTTATTGGTCATAATCAATAAAGTCAAGATATTTAAGAACCAAGTGAATGGTAAGAATGTGAGTGTCATAAAAAAGTTAGTTGCAGCAAGGTCTTCATAAGGGTTTGTCGAACAAGACAACTGAGAGGGGGGGTGAATCAGTTGTAGCAATTTTTTCTTCACAACATTCACCATAAATTAATTCAATTACCATTCACAAATCCTTTAGTCTGCTAATATGATTAATCATTAAGTGCAAATTCAGAAACTGAAAGAAGCAAAAACCATACACACACAACACATGATTTATGTGGAACACCCAATGAAGGAAAAACCACGATGAGGATTAGCTCACAATATAGAGAATATCAAAACTGAATACAAATGCTCACTACCAAAATAGGACTTATTGTCCAACAAGGGTTAACTACCCAAAGGGCTCACTACCACATAGATACATAGAAGATATAATAGATTTGTTATGGAGAGAAGACAATCTCAATGCAACAAATATTTCCACCACAATTCGCTCACACACTTGCAAACATGCTTGAATGATATAGTACACCTTCAACTCACTGCATCTGAAAACTCACCACTAAGATTTCACACTAATTTGTTCAACCATACACTCTATTTCACATCTATCTCACATCTATCTTGCTCTATATATTTGCTCATCTTTCACCAATATCTCATCCTGTATTTATACTGTTACAAATTTTTCACCTACAGCTCAAATTGGTAGAGCTGAAACACTGTCATTATATTGAAGGTGAAGAATACTCTAACAAATTTATGCTATGCTTCCATTTCATATTTTAAGGTGCTTAAAAAAGATTGAGTTTAGTTTTATCATTCAGTATTTTACAACATAAAGGAAAGTAACTAAAGAATGCAAGATGTTTCTTTCATTCATTTTATAATGTTTCATCCATTTTGTAAAAAAAAAATACACAAGACTGAATAAGTGTTGCTTTTCTATTCATTGGAAAGAAATGAGTATTCAAAATGTCCCACACAAGATGTGGGAGTAGCTGAACTAAAGTAACATAGAAAGTACACTATACATCTGAAGATGAAAGTAATAAAGGGAGAATATAAGAAAAAACATATCCATCATTGATGTAAGCAAGGTGGTGATGACTTTCAATCCAACACAAAATGATCAATCACAACAAGGAAATCTTCCCTTGAACATACAAACACTCAATTGTTCCTTAAGACACCACTAGAGGCTTTTAACCTTCAAAACAAAAAAATGGACTTATATTTTAGAGAAGGTCATAAAAAGGAAAAACAACCACCTTTTAAGACTCTCAACTAGATATGAAACAACCTCCAACAGGTTTCAAGTGACTGCTACACAACAACCTTGAGATTCAATAAACTGCCCCTGAATTAGGCTACTAAATTAGCCCTATTTTTCAAATGAACTAACTTAAAAACACTTGGTTTTCACCAAAACACCTTTCACAGAGTTAAACTATGACAGAAAAACACAAAATCCTCAACCACTTCTCATATTTAAGGCCTCTAACCCACTGATTCATCAAACCCTCCATTTACACACAAAAACTCTAGGGTTTTTTGAAAAACACTATACCCGAGCTTCTTAGACTTCAAAATTGCATCCAAAACCTTCAATTAAGTTTGTACAGACTTTCCAAACCCGCACAAGTTCAATTCTCTCAACAGCCCATCAAATACCTACCATAGTAACTCATTTTTTCATGAAAATTTGCTCAGCCCAGCCCTAGGGCAACATCCAAACTAGAACAACTCCATTCCACAACCTTCCATAACATCAAGAAAACTAATTTACATTATTTGGGACCCATTCCATGATAAATAGTGGATACAGAAAGTGGAATGGTCAAATAAGCATATTAGAAGACCTTCAACAATGAAAACTATGATAATAGGGAAATCACAAGAAAATTAAAAGAACTCACACAAATCAAAATGTTAGACTCTCAAAATGGGTGGAAATGAAAACTAATACATGCTACCATTGATCACAAGAGGTTTCAAAGTACCATGAGGTTTGTACAGGCTGTACAAATGGAGGGAAGTTCAGAAAACCAGTAAAAAGGTAGAATAGACGTATTTCAATGAATGATTTGAATACAAAACTTCTCCAACACTTGTTCAAGCCTTTGAAAGAATTTAAATACATTTCCACATCAAAACTATCCATTCAATTGACTCAACTACTTTTCAAATTCTATGACTCTTCATTTTCTCCAAAATTGCATTTTGACAACTTTTTACTTAGCAACATATTTTGCATTTTTGAGAAACTTTTGCAAGCTTGGCATCTAAGACTTAAACCACACCCATTTACATCATGAATGGTCTTGATTGACCTTATTTAACATACTAAGACTCAAAAAATCTTAATCTACCCTACTAATCACCTATCAAACTTCAAGAGTTCAATTTTTTTCCATAAGGTGTAGGTGCTCCTGCACCATACACCCCATAGAAAAAGAACTCTTGTCACAAGAGTTGGGGTTTGTTCCTTGTCTTATCACTATTCCATGCACTTTCTGAATTGCAAACACATTTCCTTGAATAATATACAATGACCTTGCACTCTTGACATTTTTCATACTTGAATTTGTCTTCATCTTTGCATTTAGACCTGAAAATGGTTTGTTCCCCGTTCTTTGATCAAAACTAGACTACATTTCTTTATCAACACCTGCAAACAAACACATGTTAATATTCCCTTGATCTATCTTTACCTTTATCTCATCTCCTTGCTTATATCCACTCTTACCTTCTTGCGCACTATATTTTCACCACTGTCTTCAAGCCTTTTGTCCTACTAGCACCAAGTACCATCTTATTGTCCACATATCCCACTGCTCTTAGTGTGCCATCAGAATTATTGACCTCTGTACCTGTAGATCTTGTTAATTTCGTAAACTTATTCTCATCTATAGGACACACAATGGTCCCCACCAAAACATTTTCACTCCAACTCTCTATTAGCTTACCTTGCAAACTTGATTCAACGTTCTTACCTGCTGCCAAAAAAATTTCAAACCTTAAACTGACTGTGGCATTCACATTTGTGTCTTCCTTCACATCTTTCACCAATTATTTCTTTCCACACATTATCACTTTTTCTTTACCTTTTTCATCTTCCATCAAAGGAGTTAAAACAAACCTACATCCATCTTTCACTATAGTATATGTGTTTTCCCTACCATCATACAAGGATCTCCTATCATATTGCCAAGGTCTACCTAGGAGTAGGTGCAATTCATGGGGTACTTTTTGAAAATTCAACTTATTCACCATCTCACTAGATACCATATTCTCTGTAGAACCAGAATCAATTACAATCTTGCATACCTTGTTTCTACACTTACAAGTAGTCTTGAAGAGGCTCTTTCTTTGCAAAGGTTCCACCTCCTTGGCTTCCTTCAACACTGTCTTTCTCATCATTAGCAACTCCCCTGTTTCAGGAACAACTCTCAAACTTGTAGAATGATTGCTTTCACATTCCTCTTCTTGAATGATTTGTGCTCTCCTATCAATCCTCTTTTCACCACTTGATGGACTACCAACCCTTTCAGAACACTTCCAATAAGGATGACCATATTCATTGCAAGTATAACATCTCTCTACAAAATCATTAGTTTTTCTACCACCACTAAACCTTCCCCTACCTCTAAAACCTCCTCTAGTATCAACACCTTGCTCCTTACCTTTATTTGCTCCTTCTTGTTCTTCCAATGGCTGCTTTGTTGTAGGGATTGTTCCTCTCCCTCTTGCACTAGTAGCACCTCTTCCTCTGACTGATTTGTCTTGTCTCCTTTTAAGCTTTTCCTCCACCCTAATTTCTAATTGAAAACATTCTTCCACAGACTTTGGGTTAGCAACAAAAGGTTCATCTTGTATATTAAATCTCAAACCACCTAGTTATCTAGCCACTTTTTCATCCTCATCCTCATCCCTCCTTGACCTTATGCTTAATTTGTAGAATTCATCAGTATAGGCCTTAACATCTAGTTCTTTTTGTTTCAATCCTTGCAACTTTTTATACAATTAAACTTCATAATCCTTTGGAAAAAATTTACCTTTCAGTTTTTGCACAATCTTGTCCCATGAAGTAATCCTTGATTTTCCTTGCTTTTTTCTCTCTACTTGCTCATAGTCCCACCATAAAAGAGCATGACCTTTGAGTTTTTTTTTTGCCACCTTTACCATCTGCTCATCTAAAATCTCTTCACTTTCAAAGTAATTATCCATAGTAGAAATCCAATCAAGCAATTCTTCTTCATTTAAATTACCACCATACATAGGAAGATCAACTTTTACCTTATGAGAATCACCTTTCACTACTTTGAGCATCTTCACCATCCTCTGATCTTCAGGGTCTAGTTCCTCATCAACATCTTCTGTTTCACTCTCTTCATTTTTCATCTCTACTTTTCTTTGTCTCCAAGGTAGCAAGCCTTTCCAACACAGCATTATGTGACTCTAGAAGCTTAGCATGCTTCTCCTTCAGATCTTGCAACTCCCTAGTAGTACCAACACCTTTCAGAGGCATCTTCTCAAACTTGTCTTCTCACCTAAAAAATGCAGTCAAAGAGACCTTGTCCCTGAGCTCTGATACCACCTGATGTAAGCAAGGTGGTGATTACTTCCAATCCAACACAAAATGATCAATCACAACAAGGAAATCTACCCTTGAACATACAAACACTCAATTATTCCTTAAGACACCACTAGAGGCTTCTAGCCTTCAAAACACAACAAATGGACTTATCTTTTAGAGGAGGTCATACAAAGGAAAAAAACAACCTTTTAAGACTCTCAACTAGGTATGAAACAACCTCCAAATAGGTTTCAAGTGACTTCTACACAACAACCCTGAGATTTAATAAACCACCCCTGAATTAGGCTACTAAATTAGCCCTATTTCTCAAATAAAGTACCTTCAAAACACTTGGTTTTCACCAAAAAAAAATTGATAGAGTTAAAATATGACACAAAACCACAAAATCCTCAATCACTTCTCATATTTAAGGCCTCTAACCCACGGATCCATCAAACCTCCATTTACACACAAAAACTCTAGGGTCTTCTGAAAAACACTATACCCGGGCTTCTCAGACTTCAAAATTGCATCCAACACCTTCAATTAAGTTTGTATAGGCTTTCCAAACCCACACAAGTTCAATTCCATCAACAACCCATCCAATCCCTACTATAGTAACTCATTTTTTCATGAAAAGTTGTGTTGCCCAGCCCTAGGGCAACATCTTGTAGACACATAAAAATGACCTAGGCCTGTAAGCTCTATTTTTAACACTTTTGTCCTAGCATAATTGTGACATTTAATTATGTCCTTGTCCACATTCGATTATTAGTTAAATAATTTATAATTGTTTAATTAATTCATATCTCTTTTATTCTTCATGATTATTAAATAAATAAATTATATTTATTTATTTAATACGTCTTTAATTGTCTAAATCTTCCCACAATTAAATAAATTTCTTAATTTAATTACCTTAATTCCTTATGTCTTCCTGATTATTAAATAAATGAATTATATTTATTTATTTAATATGTCACTAATTCTTAAAATTAAATGAATTTATTAATTTATTTAATTATCACTCACAATCCTCTAAATTAAATAATTATCTTTAATTATTTAATTGCTAAATTTGACATTTCCCTCATTTTAAATAAATGAAATTATTTAAAATGATATCACATTCTTGACTGTCAATTCATTTTGGTAAATAATCTGAAAATCGATTATTTATTGTCACACAAAATCCATATTTTGAATTAATTTAATTCAAAATAGTAATCTTCTTCCAAAAATCAAGTAATTGAGCAAATAATTGATTTTCCAAATCTGTTTTTTCAGTTCAACCTTTATCTTCTTGATTTTTCGAATCTTACAAATCAAGCAGTCTTTATCTTCTTGATTTTCGAAAATCTTTATCTGTTTGACTAATTTTCACATTTATTCTCGACCATTGATTTGATTTTCTCAAATGGCATCTTGACCTCTCATTTAATGATTTTTCCCTAACCCTGATTAGGGATTGTCACATGAAATCTCGTCCGTCCATCCAAAATTGCATTTTCTATAAAATGCCAATTTGCTCATATTTTTGGCACCACTTCATTGATATAGACATTTTATGCTTAGAATTTACTTTGCACTTAGCTTGTTTAATTCAATTTGATTACTTGTCACAGGCATAGTCATTTGTCATAGTCTTTATTTTGTCATTCAAATCCTTCAAAACTTGCATAGGGCTTGGTCACAATCATTTGCTCACACACACAAATATGAGGGTAACAATCATACGCTGCAAGCTAGAATGTGCTATGGAGGTGAATCATGGAAGCTTCAACGAGTAACATGTATAATCATTCTCATTTATTTCATTTGCTTTCTTTGTATTACATAGTTTCTTTTGGTTTTTGTTTTGTGCTTTAATTCGCTAACCTACCTCCAAACAACCCATCGTTACATTGGTGAACTTGACATTCATTTTGCAGTTTTTGTACGAAGTTGTTCGGCCTTTTTTTGCAGGTATAGGTACAGAACGACGCAATCACAGCATTTTGAGACGCAAACGCCCTGTCACAATGCATTCACATTTGGAAACATCATTTTCATTAACTTTAGTTTTCATTAGCTTTAGTTTTATTAATTTCGATTAATTTCATTTAAATTAATTTAGAGTTAGATGTAAATTTAGATTTAAATTAATTTCATTTAAATTAATTTAGAGTTAGATGTAAATTTAGATTTAAGATTTTTAATCTTTCTAAGTTAGTTTAAATTTAGCTTTTTCTAATTTAATTTAGACTTTAAATTAAATTTTAGATTTTTAGTTTAGAATTAAATTCTTTAATTTGGATTTTATAATTTTAATTAGAATTTAATTAGATTTTTATATTTTTTAATTAGGTTTTAGTTAGATTTTTTTTTTTTTTTTTAAATTAGATTTTTAGATTTTTAAATTAGCTTTTAGTTAGATGCTTTTTAGATTTTTTAGTTAGATGTTTTTTTAGATTTTTTTAATTAGATTTTTAGATTTTTAAATTAGCTTTTAGTTAGATTTTTTTTTGGATTTTTAAATTAGCTTTTAGTTAGATGTTTTTTTTAGATTTTTTGATTTTTAAATTAGTTTTTAATTAGATTTTTTAAATTTTTAAATTAGATTTTAAGATCTTTAAATTAGCTTTTAGTTAGATTTTAGATTAGATTTTTATTAGATTTTAGATTTTAGATTACATTTTAAATTAATTTTTTTTTTAGATTAGATTTTTTTAAACTTTTAATTTAGTTTAGATTTCTAATTTCTAATTTAATTTAGATTTTTAACTTTTTAATTTAGTTTAGATTTTTAATTTTTAATTTAGTTTAGGATTTTAGCAAATTGCATGTTTTAGATTAGAGATTTTTGGTTACTAATCCTTGTTGGCAGTGTGTGGCATTTACATTTCGTGGGTCCAAGATAATTTGATCAAACTTCTAACTTATGATTTTGCAGGTTCGAGTGTCCAATACTATCACTTCTAAACATCATGCTTGTGATTTTTTAGATTAGAAAACATTTCATTTGGTGCAATAAAATGAACATGCTTGCAATATTGTCTGACTGTGTTTGAAAGTGGTAGGTGAATATGCTCTCACCCTGTGCAAACTAGGTTATCAGAAAGCTAGACTCACTTTATTTCTTTGTCACCCCGATGCAATAATCGTAGTATCATCTCCCCTTCCGCAATCATGCGATCCTGGGTGTAAGAGAAACGGTTATTGCTTCTAGAAATTGGGTCTGCTAGGGGATTTCATCACCTCTAGGCGACTCAAACCAGCAACGGAGCTAAAGCCAAGCTACCCCCGATCGGTATATAAATGTGAATCTTAAGGGAAAACCTAAGATTACGAGTGCGGATGTCATATGGACCAAGTAGTACTCCCCAAAACCCTATTGAGTTTAACCTCTTCAGGCTGGAGTGCCTCCTAAATGGAGCTTAATCTTGCACCCCATGTATGGCCACTCGAACGGGGGTCACGAATTAAACACCATTGGTTAGTAGCCAAAAACCTTCTATTTTCTAGCGCAACACCGGTCGGTGTGAAGGCATCCACATCTTCATAGTCTGTAGTAGAGGTGATCAATCTGCCATGGGATTTTCATGGGGGTTGGAAGCTTGGTTGGCCTGAGAAGAGAGTGCACTATAAGGGGGATCCCATGCAACCAAGCTTCTAAATTCACACGCTATTGATATGCGGTTGGGGAAACCCACGTGGAATCTAGTGAATATTGTCCTGGCCTAATCTAGGATTGTGCTTGTCTTTATTGTGCTTGTTTCAAAGGAAAAAATATTGTGCTTGCCAAGTGTTTTCAAACATTCAAACAAAACAAAACATCACTTTCAAATCTAGAAACAAATATTAAACATCAAACAACTCAGAATTTTGACCAAAATTGCAAACAAATCATACTCTTTGCATCCTGCACTGCAACTGCTAAAACACATTCACTGTTTCATGCCACATTTGACTTTAGAGCTGCATTTGTTGAAACCACGACGCATTTGCTACCTTCAATGACACATTTTCCTGGCAAAAAAAAGACTGTCATAGACCAAAAATCAAAGTCAAACTTGTCCAAACTATCCATAAACATCTTTTTCTAGAAGCATAGGGTGGTTAGGAAACTTTCTTCCAAGTCATTTGGACTTTTTCATTTCCATTATTTAGACATTCAAGTCATCTTAGTCATCACCTTGCATAATTTATCCTTAAAAAATCCAAAAATATTGTCATAACTTTCATCATAGTCCTCATTTGGCATCTAGACTTGGCATTGGTCATTTTTCTTAGTCAACATTTTCATATTATTCTTCATTGTCACCTTGGCATTTGGCATCATTTCTTAACAATTTTATCACCTTGTCTTAGTCATTTCCCTTAGACAAATGTCATTATCACTCTGCATTTAACAAGATCATGACATCCACCACCTTGTCTTCCCTTCAACAAAATATTGATAGGCTTGCTAGTAAAGTTGAATACCAGTTACTCTGTAGAGGTCAATACCAACAAGCCTTCGACTTTAAGAGACAATTCCTCCAAATTGAAAATCAATGTCCTTCGTACCAAAAATCCATGAGTCCTAGTCCTCGGTTTGTCTACCCTCACTACCAAAAGTCACTTAACACCATCCATGACATTAGTCCACAACAAACATCCATTAATCACCCTTATCCTAACCTTGACAAGGGAAACCAACTGTCCACTAGTGTATTACAAGTCTCCATGTCATATTCTAGTCCTTCACCTATCAATCTCATCCATGTCTACATGCCTTATCAACCATCTACCAACTCATGTCAAGTCCCCACATCATACCATATCGATCTGGTCCAAGTCTCCACACCCATTTTAGTCAACCTTACACCAGTCCAGTCCAAGTCCCCATGTCCTATCCTAGTCCTTCACATACTAGTCCAGTCCAAGTCCCCATGTCATATCCTAGTCCTTCACATGCTATTCTAGTCCAAGTCTCCATGTCATATCCAATGCCATCACCAACTAGTCTAGTCCAAGTCTCCTCTCTTATCCTAGTCCTTCACATACTAGTCCAGTCCAAGTCCCCATGTCATATCCTAGTCCTTCACATGCTAGTCTAGTCCAAGTCTCCATGTCATATCCAATGCCATCACCAACTAGTCTAGTCCAAGTCTCCTCTCCTATCCCAGTCCTTCACATACTAGTCCAGTCCAAGTCCCCATGTCATATCCTTTTCCTTCACATACTAGTCCAGTCCAAGTCTCCATGTCCTATCCCAGTCCTTCACACACTAGTCCAGTCCAAGTCTCCATGTCATATCCTAGTCCTTCACATACTAGTCCAGTCTAAGTCTCCACGTCCTATCCTAGTGCTTCATTCATTAATCCTTTTCAAGTCACCCCCTCACAGGCCACATCTAGTCATGAAAATTTTGTCATTACTCAAAGGAACATCCCATTGTCTAAACTTGAGGATACATGTCAAAACGAAATCCCAAAGCATGACCTTATAATGTCACCCTCATGTCAAGAACAAGGTAGCCCATCCCATGACCCTATCTTAAATTCCATTCAAGAAGTCCTTCAAGACAATCATGACATCCAAAACACACCTACCCTTAACAATGATTCTATTTCCAATTATATCATCCATGACAACCCCATCTTTAACCAAGACCCTACCATTGACTAAGAAGTCCAAGACGATCCACTCCTTGACCTTTATGCCATTCATGATCAAACACTTGAAGACAACCCTATCCAAACTCCGAGAAGATCCATTTTCCAAAATGAGACACTTTCCTCCTTGACACACATAGATGATATTCCTCAAGAACAAGAGTATTCCATTATGGGAATATTTGCAAATGATCGAGCTATAGTTGAATTTACTGGACTCTATGACACTGACCATAACAATGGATTTGACATCGACTTGGAAGCACCAATAGAATCATCTGAACCTGACATGTCACAAGATCACACCAAAGATATCAGTCAGAAATATGTCCAACATGACAATGAAGCTAAGACACTTTATCAACTAGGGTCATCTATCTTTGTCAGACTAGGCTTCCTCACAGATGAAAGTATTCCAAGTAACAGTGTCCACATACATCATGATGGGTTAGCATCTTGCTTTGAAAACAATAAATACCCCATCACAAACAGAATCTATCAAAGCATGCAATATTAAGGAGAAGGACTAGGCATACATGAGCAGGGCATTCAAGAACCAATACAACTTCAGGAAAATTACAGACATCAAGGTCTTGGCTATTCTTCAGTTAGCAAATCAAACGATGTCAGTGGAACCTCCTCGATACTGGGGGAAACCTTGTCAGATACAAACATCAAAGTAGAGTCCATGAGAAATCCTTGTCATAAGATTTCTACCAACACCCCATCCACCCACTCCATAAATCATCATTCTCAACATCTTAAACCTTCCCTTTGGAACCAACAAAAACAAAAGTCTTACAAAGTCAAAAATAAAATGTCAAAGGTCATCGAATCAGAAAAAAAGACAAGTGGACAAATGAAATTAAAATGGATCCCAAAGAAAAGTGGATTAAGTAAAGAAAATATTTCAAAAGGAAAAGTTAATTACAATGTGGAGCCACAAGCAAAGAGGACTCCCACATATAATAGATTTCCACCTCCTTCAAAATAGACATCAAGCAAGGCATATAAAAGTGTTGGTTCCAAACACCGTCCCAATCAAAATTCCAAAATCCGTCATCCACCATCCCAAGTCTGGAAAATAAAAAGTGATTCATCCATATGTCCAAACAACCTGTCCACGTCTACCATCATTCGTCATAATCCTACATCTCGTCTAAAGTCCAAAAGTCCCATGTCACACATCCATCACATCTTGGCAGCAACTCTTTACCACAAGAACTCTTATGGCACTCTATCGCGATGTTGTATTTTGATAAGGCCAACTCTAGTATCAAAAAGGATCACAATGATATCGATTAGTTGTATGCAAGTGCTATGATCCTGACAAGACAACTCCTTCAACAAGGTCATTATTGGCATTTCATGGCACCAATCTCTACATAGGAACCGTCAGTGGATTCAGAACAGTCAGTGGTCATCTAAAGCATCCAAGCTATCCACGAAATCATAAATACAAAAAAATTGAAAAATGTAAAACATCGTCACCCTGATGAAAACCTGGCAAATAGGCGTCTTGGTGACACCAAAAAAATCAAAAAGTCAAGAAAATAGTAAAGAGAAAAATTTCATCCAATGGTGAAAACCTAACAAACAGGTGCCCTAGATAAGTACCATGATGAAAACCTGGAAAACAGGCATCATGTGTAAAATAAATCATCTATGTGGACTTTTATACTTGGGGGCAAGTCGTCTCATTTTCCATGCCTTCCTCATGACATTTATGTCCATCTAAGCCCTATCATTTCCGTGCATTTTTCCCACCTACCTTGGTCTTGACATAAAACTACCACACATAAATCTTGCTTTGGGAAAAATTTTGACATGCCTATCCTTTGGTCATACATTATCCGTGAAATGTCATGTCATTACTTTCATAACCTCATTATCCTTATGCGACATAGTCCTTGAATATCATATGACAATTCCCTTAGTCTCATGTATGCTATCTTTTACCAAGGCCACCTCTCATCCCTTCATGTTTGTCACCTATCTTGGCTTTCCCTTGTCAAATGGTCTAAGGATGCTCCATCATCCCATTTAGTCCTAACCAAGTCATTCCAAATGCAACGAGTGTAATTCATACAAGCACATTATCCAAAACATTACTTGAATTTGTTCCTGTCTCGACTGCAAACCTCAATACTTTCGTCACATTATCATCATCCTCATGTTGTTTTAGGATGTGTCCTTCCCACGTCAAACAATGTTGTCATCACTTGTCAATTGGTATTCAGCTTGACTAGGGGCACAATCATGTTTGTCCTTGGATTCTCATGTGTAGGCATTAGTCACATGCATTTGTCTTGATCCTCTTAAACCATTCAAAAAGACAAAAACATCATAAAGTGTCCCGAAAAAAGACAAAAACATCATAAAAAAAAGTCCTGAAAAAGACAAAAACATCGCAAAATGTCCTGAAGAAAGACCAAAAACATCATAAAATGTCCTTAAGAAAGACCAAAAACATCATAAAATGTCCTTAAGAAAGACCTAAAATTTGAAAAACGTCCTGAAGAAACCACAACAAAGTCAAAACATCAGAAAAACACAAAAATTGAGTCATTTCCTATTGAAAGTTTGTCATTTCAATCAATCAATCTTTGTCATTTGTTTGAACTACGTTGTCTCTGCACATTTGCTACATAGGCAAGACTCACTTTCAAGTCCCCAAGACATTAGGTCAGTCCTTTTAGGTTTGTCAAAATAAAATCATGATTCAATCTTTGGTCATCAATACAAAGTCACTCGTCGTGTCGAACTACGAGGTCTCTGAGTGCATTACGAAGGCAAGGCCATCTGTCGATGAGACCCTGAGGCTGCACTAGGTCAATCCATTAGGGTTCATGGCACTACACTGACACACATGTCAAAATGTCTTCAATTCAAACAATTCATTTCAAAACAAGAAAAACTCTTAAAACAAACTCTGGCAATTCCTTAATAAACATGACAATCACACAAGCATGTCAATATCAACATTTAGTCGACACAAGTCAATTCAGTCAGCTTCAATCAAATTTGGTCAAAACAAGTTACATTATCATAACCAGTCAAACTGTCAACTCTTGGTTATCTTTCAAATGTGTCCTTCTGAAGAATAGCCTTTGTCATTCATGCCTTAGGATGTGTCCTTCCTAGGCATCATCACTATCATCTGACATTTTGAGGGACCCTTTTGACATTTAAGGATCAATCCTCTCGACATTGACATCATTCATGATGTGTCCTTCCTAAATTTGACAATCTTCGACATTTCATCATCTTGGCATTGTCAAAACACGAGACCTTGGCATCTCGACATCATCAAACCTGACATCTTGACATCAAAACACTCGACATTCAAAAACACTTGGTAAACACTTGGCACTTGTCTTTGGATTTTTCATCATGTTACTAGTTTTTCAGCGAGGTCTTGACAATGGGATTTAGAAAATCAGCGATGTATCATGATTGTCTTATCTTGTCTTTGGATTTTTCATCATGTTACTAGTTTTTCAACGAGGTCCTGACATCAGGATTTAGAGAAGCAACAACATATCATGATGGTTGGTTTTATTTTTCATCATGCTGCTAGTTTTTCGATGATGTCCTGGCAATAGGATTTAGAAAAGCAACGACGTATCATGATGATTGTCTTACTTTGTCTTTTTTGGGACTGTCATGTTACTAGTTTCTCCACGATATCCTAACAATAGGATTTAGAGAAGCAAAGACATATCATGATGATTGTCTCGTCTCATCTCTTTCAGGAAGTCATGTTGCTAGTTCCTCAAGGATGTCCTAGCAATAGGATTTAGAGGAGCAACGATGTTTCATGACTTGTCTTTATTGTCTTTATTTGTCTTTCTATGCTTGTGGTTGGTTATGACAAAAATACTAGGGAAATCACGCTCTTAGTATGAGCCATGATCACCCTTTTCTGTGATTGTTAGTCTCATGTGATGGTACGACCTTGCACACCTTGATCTATGTCATATCATGGTGTTTGTTGGCCATTACAATAATTTGCACAATGATGATTAAGAGCAATAAATATTAAAGTCCTATGGTAAGGTTTTGAAGGATTTGGTCTAGGAACTAACATGCATCTCCTATTGTCTTGTCATCTTCTCCCATCCATCTCATATAGGAATTGCATCCATATCATCATCCATATCTTTTGCACTAACATTTCTTTGTCTCTTCATATTCTAGTCTTCTCATCAATTTCTAGAGCACACTCGTGTTCTTGGAACCCAGTTGTTCTCTCGAGGGGGCATACCACTACCTCCCTCATCATTCTTCCTCATCCTATTTTGTACTGGGGCATATTTTTGACTTATTTTCTTTGTCACAATGCAAAATGCTACATTATGACAAAGAGGGGCAAAATGTAGACACATAAAAATGACCTAGGCCTTCAAGCTCTATTTTTACCACTTTCATCCTAGCATAATTATGACATTTAATTATGTCCTTGGTCCACATTCAACTATTAATTAAATAATTTATAATTGTTTAATTAATTCATATCTCTTTTATTCTTCATGATTATTAAATAAATAAAATTTATTTATTTATTTAATACGTCTTTAATTGTCTAAATCTTCCCACAATTAAATAAATTTCTTAATTTATTTAATTACCTTAATTCCTTATGTCTTCCTGATTATTAAATAAATGAATTATATTTATTTATTTAATATGTCACTAATTCTCATAATTAAATGAATTTATTAATTTATTTAATTATCACTCACAATCCTCTAAATTAAATAATTATCTTTAATTATTTAATTGTTAAATTTGACATTTCCCTCATTTTAAATAAATGAAATTATTTAAAATGATATCACATTCTTGACTGTCAGTTCATTTTGGTAAATAATCTAAAAATTGATTATTTATTGTCACACAAAATTCATATTTTGAATTAATTTAATTCAAAATAGTAATCTTCCAAAAATCAAGTAATTGAGCAAATTATTGATTTTCCAAATCTGTTTTTCAGTTCAACCTTTATCTTCTTAATTTTTTGAATCTTACAAATCAAGCAGTCTTTATCTTCTTGATTTTCGAAAATCTTTATCTTTTTGACTAATTGTCACATTTATTCTAGACTACCGATTTGATTTTCTCAAATGACATCTTGACCTCTCATTTAATGATTTTTCCCTAACCCTGATTAGGGATTGTCATATGAAATCTCGTCCACTGATTTTAAGCTTTGTCCGCTTTCAATCTTGTCCATCCATCCAAAATTGCATTTTCTATAAAATTTCCAATTTTCTCATATTTTTGGCACCACTTCATTGAAATAGACATTTTATGCTTAGAATTTAATTTGCACTTAGCTTGTTTAATTCAATTTGATTACTTGTCATAGACATAGTCATTTGTCATAGTCTTTATTTTGTCATTCAAATCCTTCAAAACTTGCATAGGGCTTAGTCACAATCATTTGCTCACACACACAAATCTGAGGGAAACAATCATACACTGCAAGCTAGAAGGTGCTATGGAGATGAATCATGGAAGCTTCAATGAGTAACATGTATAATCATTCTCATTTATTTCATTTTCTTTCTTTGTATTCCATAGTTTCTTTTGGTTTTTGTTTTGTGCTTTAATCTAATAACCTACCTCCAAACAACCCATCGTTACACGTCCAAACTAGAACAACTCCTTTCCACAACCATCCACAACATCAATAAAACTAATTTATATTATTTGGGACCCATTCCATGAGAAATAGTGGATACAAAAAGTGGAATGGGTCAAATAAGCATATTAGAAGACCTTCAACAATGAAAACTGTGATAACAAGGCAGTCACAATAAAATTTAAAAAATGACACAAATCAGAATGTTAAACTCTCAAAATGGGTGGGAATGAAAACTAATACATGCTACCATCAATCACAAGAGGTTTAAAAGTACCATGAGGTATATACAGGCCATACAGATGGAGGGAAGTTCAAAAAACCAATAAAAAGGCAGAATAAGCATTGTATTTCAATGAATGATTTGAATACAAAACTTCTCCAACATTTGTTCAAGCATTTGAAAGGATTTAAATACATTTCCACATCAAAACTATCCATTCAACTAACTCAACTACTTTTCAAATTCTATGACTTCATTTTCTCCAAAATTGCATTTTGACAACTTTTTGCTTAGCAACATATTTTGTATTTTTGAGCAACTTTTTCAAGCTTGGCATCTAAGACTCAAACCACACCTATTTACATCATGAATGGTCTTGATTGACCTTATTTAGCATAATAAGACTCAAAACATCTTAATCTACCCTACTGACCACCTATCAAACTTCAAGAGATCAAATTTTGTCCATAAGGTGTAGGTGCTCTTGAACCAATCATTGCCTGCTGAAGTTTGGTGTTGGTCTCTATTGTTGTCTACTCCTCCTTGCTCCTGGTCTTCAAGTAAACCTAATAATGATAAGAGGGTTGGTTAGATCTCGAATATGAATCTCATTATGTTCCCTATCAACAAAAATATAGTATATTCCTATGATGCATTAAGTCAGTTGAGCAAGAATTAGATGTATGCAAGAAAATTGAAACATCATAAGAGCATTGAGCTTCACTGGATTTTTATCTAACATGTTTGTTCACTATGTAGGTATAGGTGAAATCATGTTGTTGATTTATTTTTGAAGACATCATACCATGTGGTGAAAAAATAGGCTCTCACAAGGGTTGAATCCAACATGTTTTCCCTAAGTTTCACAAGGGGAAATGAGATAAGAAAGCAAATTCAAAATGATCAAATAGAACCATTTTCACCTGAAGGAGTAATCCACAAGTGACTATAAGAGTTTGAAACCCATGGCTCATTCATGACCTTCTAATCAAAGGAAGAAATAAGGTAGCCCTCCATTTTGAAATGGGAGTCACAAATGATCAATGAGCTCATTAAAATGCTTAAGTAATGTGAAAAAATGGGTGAAAGTGCATCATTTGCATCAAGGTTTGTATTATTCATTTACTCTCTGTTGATGGTCAGAATAGCACAACGACATGTAAATAGAATATTTCTATTTTGTTTCTCCTGAAAGATAAAGATAACACATGGATACCTAACTCCCAAGGTCCTGGTAATCGGTTCTCAACTATGCTGATTTCACTCAATGGTTGATGTGAACTATAATGTTCAAGGGGCCTGCTAGTGTTGAGCTTCTGGATTGTTCTAAGATCAAACATAAATTTAAACCTACTTTAACCAGTGTTTTAAAGAAACAGAAAAAGATAGATCAAATCTTGGAAATAAAGAGAATGTTAATTCATCCAACTTAATCAGACTTGTTACCCTTCAAGGAACTCCTAACTAAAACTGCAGAACAAAATTAACTTGTGATTAACACACAGTTTCATTCATTCACAGTGCTAATTTCAACAGCAGCTTACAAATACCATTTAAACAAAACATAAAATAAAATTTCATTCCTTGAAAGCTTTCAAATCAAATGATTAACCCAAGATAAATATCATTATAGAACATAATATGAAGTAGATTTAAATTTGGTTGCTTCTACTATTTGTAAAACAGATAAACAACATTTACAAATCTGGCATAATCACTGGTGTACAGAAAATCCATGTCTTCAAATCATCTCCATCTACACTAAGAAAACTTTGAAAGATACATCACTACCTTATACTCTCAAGTTTCTCTACCTTCTAATCCTAACTAAGAAGAAAAAAAGAAGATCCCATTGCAAAGAAACGGGATGCATTTCTGTCCCCACTATCTTTCAGAAAATTTCTATTGCTTGAAAATCTACTATATCCTTTTGTCTATGCTTTGAACTGTTGTGTTACAAAAGGGTCCCAAAAGTCCCATATACAAAATGAGCCAAAAAGAATGTGTCGGCCCCTATTTTAGGGTTCACAAGAATATCAGTCGGTTGCAGAAGTTTCGGCCCTCAAACCTTTTGGAATAAAGTTAATAATGCATTAAATGTGCACCCCCTGTGTCCATGTCGATGAAGGATTGCTCTAGGGATGGCCTTTAGATCTTTTGCAACCATCGCATTAACTTTTGGCCTCTGTGTCCACCTTCAAACCTCCATTAGAGCTACCTTGAATGTCCTGGAGTATAGTCATAAATGTCAATCTACCATTTTCCAGTAGACACCACAGCTATCACTGAGACTCACAGCCTCTTCTTCCTTTCAGCTTTCTTCCTACTCTAGATCTTCTTGCAAGTTGACCCCTTTAAGAGACAACATCATATTTTCCTGTTAGATCTTCCACACCATTGTTCACCAAGCCGATCCATCACTTCATTCATAGAGCAGATCCATACCACTCACATTTCGTTGATCTTCTTCACAGGATGGTCGCCACAGTCAAACTACCAATGATTCACCCTCAGCCTCCTCTGATTGGTGGAACACATACCATGTAAGCTTTTCAGGTGGTCAAAACTTCTTCAGATAGAATCGAATGTTGGTGAGACACTATCTGTGTCTCCCTGATGTGATTACACTTCACAACAGCAATCAACATAGCATACAACTGTCGGCAAGAGATCATAGCGAGTGGCCAGAGTTATATCGATATCCCAAGATCATCAGCAAGACTATCACTATCGGCTAGACATCATAGTGAGTCCTTAAGAATCATAGTGCTTTGCTCCTCCGTTGGAAAAACATCCGCATTCAGAGAGACATTATTCGATTGGCAGGAGGTCATAGTAGGTTCCCATCAGTCACACCGAAGATTTAAAACCATTGGCGAGACTCTTTAGTTGGCAAGACCTCATATCGAAGACCAACCATGCGGCCAGGAGTCTCCTCGATGCCTATAATCTTGTGAGCCACCATCGGCAAGACAACCTTCAGTCGGCAAGACATCACATTGAAACCATTTCATTTCGGCGAGAGGTTACACTGAGCTCAAACCATTTTGGGGAGACTCCACCCTGTCGGCAAGACTTCTCCCTGAGCTCAAACCTTTCCGCGATGCCAACCTCTTTCAGCGAGACCTCCACTTGTCAACCAGAATTCATAGCGATGACACCTCCTATCGGCGAGACTCCAGTGAGTTGGCCAAACATTATGACGGGCGGCAGGAGTCATATCGATATCCCTTTCCATCACCGAGACCATCACTTGTTGGGAAGACATCATAGCGAGAGCGCCCTCCGTCAGCGAGACATTACACCGTCAGCGATACCTTTCCAAGCAGAGAGAGATATAAAACTTCACAGTGATCGGAATGTCTGGGCAACCGGTGTATCTCAAATGAATATAGCACAATAGCCAATCGACAAGACATTCAACTAGTCTCAACGACTTTCTTCTTTGAGGAGTTTTGTGCTAAATCTGATTGAGGCATGCCTTCCAAATGACTTCCTTTTAGAAATGCATCAGATGCATGATTTGACCCTGCAAAGTAATGCCTCCATTAGTTTTCAAAATCATATAAAATGTATCATTTTTCATCATTTCTCTCAATTTTAACAAAAAGAAACCCAACTCTGGCTGAGGCAGAACCAAGGTGAAACCGGAATTGAGACAAGAGTCAGGACGGGAACAAAACATGGAAATAATCAACATTTCCAAGTTTAGCCCACATTCCGGCTCCACATCCGCAAAAGAGACCAAACACAAGGGACAAAGACAGAAACAAACGAAGGCAGAATTGGAGCAAAAACCGATCCCGGGTGAAACACAACGGGGGCGAGGGCGGAACTAAATCCGAGACTAAAACTTCTTCAAGGTTTCAATTTTGGATTCCATCCTGATCCTTCCTCCGACAACATACAAAGAGACGACAAAAAGAATGAAAAAGAAAAGGGGAAGGGAAGAAAAACATCCTACGACCAAACGAGTGGAACAGAAAGGAAAAACAACAAGAAAGTCAGAACTGGGACCAGAGCAGAACCAGAACCTGGAACTTAGAAAAGTTCTAGAGTTCGGTTCTAGTTCCGTGTTCACTGGTACAAAACCAAAGATGTGCAAGGAAAAAACAAAAGAGGCGGAATCGGGACTGGGAAAGGAACAAGGAATAGATCTTGGAAGGAATTCCAAGTTCGGTTTTCATTCTTGTTTCGGGTCTGCCAAAAAAAAAAAGAAAAATGCCCAAGGCAGAAAAGAAAATACCTAAGGCACAGGACACAAAACCAAAGGAAAATGACCAATGAAGAAGAGAGAGAAAAGAAAAGCAGAGTCGGAGTTGGGATGGAAAACGAACCAGAAACCTTGAAAGAATTCAACGTTCAGATTCAGCTCTAGACCCAGCTTCGATAGAACAAAAGACAAACTTAGGAGGAAAACAAAAGAACTCCTAAGTCCCAACCAAACAACCAAAGGCAAAGAAAACGAAAGAAAAGGGGGACCCATTTTGTTCCAAAATAAAATAGGGTGGTTATGCAAGGCATAACAAATGGTGACTCGGCTGGAAAAATGGTTTAACCATTTTCAAGAAACTGAAGGATTCAACTACCCAGAACTCCTGGTTTATGAACATCACAACTCCAGTTGGGTTAGTTTTAACAACCAAGGTTGAGCTAGAATCTCAAATGTAAATCAACACTGGCTACCCCTGAATCTATGTGTGTGCTTAACGGTGTATCACCCTTTTATACAGTTCTCATATTTTGAACAACAATGTGCAAGATTTGAACTACATGAGTTGTTTCCCTTTAGCTGTTGTGCAAGGATATCCTCGGAGTTGCTCCGTTGCCAGTCAGGCATCCATAGCCCCGACGGAGATACCTCTAGTTTTCTCACAGCATTGCTCTACTGCCAGTCAGGCGTCCATAGCCCCAGTAGAGATACTGGAATCACCCATTCATATTGAGTCTTCTTTTCTCTTTTAGATAGTTCTTTTTTTTCTTTTCTCTTAGAGTTTCATATATTTCATTCAATTTTTTTTCAATATGTCAGATATCAAACATCTGTTCTGGGTTGAAAACTACCATGGACCTCATAACAGCATCTGGGGGATCAAATTTTTCACTCAAATTTTACAACACTATTGCCCTAGGACAAATATATCATTACAAAAGGAGATGATCTTGATGATTTGTGATAGATTCAGAGGTAGTTAATGAATATTTTTTACTTTGCACCTTGTTTTCAATACTTTCCACAACTCTTATTGATAATGGGCATAAAACAACGAATTTAGGACAAAATAATCCAATCAAAAAACCTAAAAATATTTAAACCATTTCTCTCCTAATAACCAAAGTATACTTCAGATAACAACCTACCATTTCAAGATGGAAAGAATAGAGAAACCCCAAGGAACTAAACAAGACAGACACTAAACAACAAAGGAAACGAAAAGAAAGAAAGAAAGAACAATCAAACAAACGACAAAACTTATTTACAGACAGAAAAATAGACAAACTATTTACAAACAGAAAAACAAATTATTTACACACATGCATAGCCCAGCAAAAATTCCAAACTTTATGACCCAAAATAGTGTTTAAGAAACTGCCCATTGACAAGCAATGGAATAGGTTCTCCCATTAGACTACTCAGCCAGAAAGCGTTCTCTCCTAGGATCTCAACAATTTGATAAGGACCTAACCAGAGCTTATCAAATTTTTGGTGCCTGTCCTTATTTTCATTAGCTTTATACCATAGCAGTACAAGATCTAATATTCTGAAAGCCTTGATTTTGGCTCTTTTGTCAAACCAACATTTGACAATAGCCTGGTGTCTAAATTTCAACAAGGTAGCTAATCTTACTTCTATCCTATCATCATTAGAGTAAAATTTCTGCATAAACTCAAGGATAGGTATTTGCAAGTGAATAGGGAACACAAGATCTTGTCCATATACTAGTTTAAATGGTGAATTCTTTAAAGCAACCTTGATCCTAGTTCTATCTTCCCATATCGTGAATCTCAGTTGGGTATGCCAGTTCCGAGGATTGTTCTCTAACAATTTTTTAATTACCCCTAAGAGATTCTTATTGGTTGATTCTACAACTCCATTTCCTTGTGGGTAATAGTTTGAAGAATATTTTAAGACAATTTTGTGATCATAAGCCCATGAAATGAACTCAACAGAAGAAAATGAAAAGCAATTGTCACATACCAATGTGAAGGGTACTCCAAACCTAGTTGTGATGCATTCGGTGAGGAACTTGATTACTACCTCCATTGTGTTGTTCTTGCAAGGTATAGCCTCTATCCATCTCGTACAGTAATTTGTGGCAGTTAAAATAAATTTGTGTCCTACAGAAGAATTTGGGTTAATTACCCCGATAAAATCCAGTGTCCATTGGGCAAATGGCCTTACCTCATAAACAGGTTGCAATGGCATGGTTGAATGGCGTTCTTTTGATGCAGAAATTTGACATATGTGACATGTTCTCACATGTTGGTGGGAATCTTTGAACACACATGGCCAGTAATAACCAGATCTGAGGATCTGATGTGCTAACGAATCTACAGAACTGTGGCTTGTGCCATGTTTCTCATGAAATTCAACAATCACATATTTAGCCTCTTGCTGATCAAGGCATCGCAAGTACACTCCCTCAAAATTCTTCCTATATAGCAATCCTCCTTTGAGCATATAGCGGGAGCTTTTCATTCTCAGCGCTCTCCTCTGAGTCGTATTCATTCCCTCTGGGCACCGATTATTAAGCATGAAACAGATGACATCGACATACCAAGGGTCGTTGGAAAAGGACTATGTTGTGTATTACTAACAAATAATGTTCTCACTAGCATCGGCCATGGATTTAGATAGGCCTAGACCTCGGACAAGTTTCATAGGGTGAATCTCCAGATCGAACTCTTGCAAAATGGCCATCCATTTCCCCCTTCATTCTCCCAACTCGCTCTGCATGAGTAGAGACTTTACAATAGCATCAAGAACTACAACAATAATTTGACTTCAAAGGATGTAATGCCTGAACTTCTTGAAAGCTCTTACCAATGCAAAAACTTGTTTTTCAAGAGGTGGTTACTTAACTTCAACATTCTTAAATGGAGAACTCATGAAAGCAATTGGCCTCTCCTCTCCCTCTTCTCTTCGTTGAGTTAGGACAGCCACATAGGAATGTTTAGAAGCAAAAGAATAAATATAGAATGGCTTCAAGTAGTTAGGGCTGGTGAGGACTGGCACTTCCGAAATGGATTTTTTGACTTGAGAAAATGCGGCCTTTTCCTTGTTACTCCATTCTATTACAACATCTTTCTTCATCATTTCATTCAATGGCTTTACAATTTCTGCAAAACCTGTGATAAACTTTCTCACAAAGTTGATCTTTCCAAAGAAAGATCTCATCTCCTTCTTACTTCCTGGCCTGGCTATCTTCAGAATGGACTCAACCTGGTCTGGATCAATTGATATTCCTCTTTCCAAGATTATGTGTCCCAAAAGTTTCCCTTCAGAAACCCTGAACACACACTTTTTAGGATTTAGGGAGACACCATACCAGATACATCTTTCAAGAACTTTAGCCAATTCTATAGCATGGTTTTGTCTATCTTTAGAGAATACTGTCAAGTCATCCATGTAGACGATGATGCATTTACCAATCAAATCTTTGAACGCTACATCCATGGTGCGCTGAAAGGTTGCTTCAGAGTTTATCAGACCAAATGGCATCCTTCTATAAGCAAATGTTCCCCACTTAGTAGTGAAGGTCGTCTTCATTTTGTCTTCATGATTAACGATCACCTAATTGTATCCAGAATAACCATCCAAGAATGATATCATCTGAGACCCATTGACAGTCTACAAGACTTCGTCCAGTGAGGGGAGTGGATAGTTGTCTTTTTTTGAAGCTCTATTCAGATTCTTGAAATCTACACAGCCTGATCTATCCATTCTTCTTACGGACTGGAACCAAGTTAGCCACCCATGTTGAATGTCGTACAGGGAAGATTATTCTTACAGAAAGAAATTTATGAACTTCCTTAAAGATCAGTGGTTCAATCAGGGCATTGACAGGATGTTGTTTCTGCTGAAATGGTTTAGCTTTAGGCTTCAAAGGAATAGTATGAGTTATCACAGAAGCATCAAATATTTTTAGATCTTCATACCCCTAGGCTATTGCAGCAATATCCTTCTTCAATGCCCTCAGTATGTCTTTTCTGATTGTTACAGAACAAGCTTTCCCTATGTAAACATTCTTTCAGGGCCAGAATCAACTAGGTTAATAGTTTCATATTCACCTCCTTTATCCTTGACTGATACCTTTTACCAAGCCTTTGGGTCTGAATCAAAAATTATTTCTAAGGCCACCATTCCCTTGGGAATTCTATTTATTTTTAAATTGAGGACCCCTTCTGTATCACAATCTTCGGGGCTCCAATCTCCTTGATCACTATTGGACTCATTGATGATCTATCCTTCAAAAACATATGAGTTTTCTAGAAAAGCAAGGATATGTCGATCATCATCAAAAACCTGAAAGTTATTGATGTTATTAGGAACAGCTGGGGTGGATATCAACTCTACTAAGAATCTCTTAAGCTTGGAGCCTTGCATGGGTTCCAAGCTACTTGCGGCAACAGCTAAAGAATCAACTATTTGATTTTCTTCTCTAGGGATTAAACTAATCCCAAAAGCATCAAAGTCCTCAATCAGGTTCCATACCCGATTTCTATAGGCTGCCAGCCTTTTATTATGACATGTGTATTGGCTGCACACTTGCTTGATAACTACTTCTAAATCTCATTTAACCATCAAGGCAGTAACTTTCTTCTTATGTGCAAACATCAGTCCTCGAGCTAAAGCTTCATATTCCGCCATGTTGTTAGTGCATCTAAACTGCAACCTGTAAGAAGCAAATAAATTTTTCCCTTTCGGGCTGGTTAATTCAATCCCAACACCACAGCCTGTTTTGGACTTGGATCCATCAAACGTGAGGGTCCATAGCTGATCATGAGTTGGGGTTGATCCTTTGGAGGTTATTGTGGGCGTTTGTATAAGATGAGCCATAGGTGGGGCCACTTGATCTTTTGCATCAAATATTGGGAAGGGGTGTTCAACAAGTTCCTCAAGTGTAATTTCCAATTCCTACTTAGATATATTAGGTAGTCTGTGGCTATCCTTCTGATAGTCACTTGTATCTTTGATTAATCCCTTGGGTTTCGGTATACTTGTGAGTACAGGGGTGTCAAAAAAATGTTGGGGTTGTTCTTCGTAACTATGTTGGTCTGGTATTGTGACCGAGGTAAGTTCAATTTGAGGAGGGACTTCCTTTAAAGGTATCTTATCCCTAGTTAACATTATTACATTTTTGGCCTCAAATGAGAATTGATCTGAAACAATCTCGATGTGACTTAGGCTAGTTTCCTGAGTTTGGGAGACATGATTTAAAATACTGATGCAAGGTTGGCAGGTCAATTCAGAATGATTTTGGCAATGCACCCTGCACCAATTATGGAGTAGAAGACTTTGCAGATTGATATCTTCCCCCAAGACTAGCTGATCACATTACAGCTTCCTGATCAATACGTGTTGATTTTCATTAATCATGGGGTCAGGGAAATTTTGTATTGACAAATCCTTAGAATCAAGAACCAAAAAGGTCAAAATTTCCTCTCTTTTGTAAACCCCTATCCTGGTTTCAAAATAAGCTACCTCATTGGGACAATCATATTCAGTGATGACATGCTTGAGGCGAGGTTCGCTTTCAATCCTAATCTGCGTAGGCACTCCCCTCCATGGTAGCCACATATGTGAAAAGTCGAGGGAGAGATATCCCCCTATACTTTTCATCAAATATCTGCTCAACAGCATACCATAAGTCTTAGGAATGTCTACTACTTGAATATCTATATTGGTTAAAATCCTAGGGTTAGACCCTACTTGCATGTGTATATTTCTCAATTCTCCAACTACATTAACCTCTATTTTATCAAGTTGGATGACCTTCTTGTTTGTTTGGGTAGGGTTCAATCCCAATTTCTTGCATACAGAAAATGGCATAACATTTTTGGAAGCCCCTAAATCTAGCAGACAATTATGTAGATTCTTCCTGCAGATTCTTAAACTCAAAAGAAATGGTGAGGTACCTACCTTGCTTTTGTACAAAGCTGTGTTCATGTCTACAGTAGGTGCCACCTTGGTCTTCCTTTTTTATTTATTAGCTTCTTCCAAAGCTTTCAGAACTATCTCTCATTGGGCAGGGCACCACTTTAGGATGTCAAAGTATGATAGAGAGGTTTTCTGTTTTTGCATCTCAGAAACAATATCAAATTCTGTGTTATAGCTTGCATTACTTTTGACAACACCAAGTGAGTTACCTTTGTTATGGAAGTCAGGTTGACCTTTTGGTGGAGGAGGGTTATTATCAGCACTTTGATTCAGAGGCACCATGTGATTAGGTGGTGTTGATGTAGTGAATAGGCCCTTATTCTGATTTCTTAAAAAGTGTCTGCCTTTTGTCTAGAAAGATTGGGCATCATACACAGAAATCTTCTTCTGGTTCATTCTCACTTCGCATTGGGAATGAAGGTTCTTCCTCAAAGAGGTCATAGGTCATTGTTGTATCTACTGAGCCACCTTCTTTATTTGAATTCCCTTGGAATGTTCGGGCATCTGCCTGTTCTATCTTCACGACTTTCTCCATTTCAAGGTAGTTTACCTTGGAATGGGTCGTAGTGTCATGCAACCTGCACCAGTTAGTCAAAAAATTGAGGTCAGCCACATTTGCAGTATGTGACTTGTCCTCATTAGCTTGATAATTATGGGAAACTCCACCATTATTTGGCCCTATATTCCATTGTCGGTTATTATTTGTCCTTTAGTTATATCCTCTATTTTGATTTTGATAACCTTGGTTAGGGGATTTTTGGCCTTGATAACCCCTCTGGCTGTGATTATAGTTATTCTAATAATTACCCTAATTGTTATTGCTCTGATTAGGATAATTACCTTGGTTTTGAGAGGGGTTCAATCTAAGCTGAGCCATGTCATTTGTGACTTGAGAGAGAGTTTTATTTAAGGTCTCCACCTCGTTTGTGAGTTGGACAGTATTTTCACTCTCAACACTCTTAGCAACAGGTGGCTGACCAACAGGATTTGGTGTTCCAGCTTGATTATGATGACCATGTTGACTGTGATGAGCCTGTGATTGTTGAGAGAATTTAGGAGCTCCATTGGCAAAGAATGGAATAGGAGATTGAGTCTGCAACTCAGATATAGGTCCATAATGGGCATGAGATATTCCTAGGACAGTATTGAATAAATAGGTTGGGTTAGTCATTTGATATCCCATTGAAGGAAAACCTCCTCCCAATTTTCCTTGTTGAGAGCTAGTTTGTTGTTGCAGCTTGATGGCTAGATGATAAAATTTAGACATGGAATCAATATATGTCGGCTGATAAGTCCTTTGTAGGAATAGGCCAAGCAAAGGGTCTATAACTCTAAAATATGCTTGAATGGCACTATTCTCAGCAACTAGATAGGGGTCCTGCAGTCTCCTATACATTCATTGAAACCTGGTATTAAACAAGAGCAAGGATTCACATGGCTCCTTCTTAATGGTAGCAAATTGGTGGAACAAAATGGTTGGATCCATGTAAACTCTAAACTGATTGATGAAAGCATTCTCCAGGTTTGTCCAGCTCATAATAGAACCTTGTGGAAGATTTAGGTACCAGTTGTACGCCATATCCCCTAAGGAATAAGGGAAAAACCTACAAACCACATCATGGTGAGCTATGTGGGCTCTGGTACAAGCGTCCTTAAAAGCTTGTATGTGCTCTTCAACACTCCTTCATTCGCCATGAATGTATTTGGGACAAAATCTCTCAGGATTCTTAGGAATATCATGAAATCCTCCAAGAATAGTCCCTAATGGAGAGGGATTATTCATAAAAAATTCTATTGGTGGCGGTGGTGGGGGTTGAGCCAGCTATAATGGCACTTGAGATGGATTCGGTGGCAGATTCATAGGTCTCCAACGGGGTATTGGTGAAAATCCTGGTGGAGTGAGTGGAGCTGACAAGGGTGGTATAATGATTGCCCCAGCCTTGTGAATCTTGTGTCTCGTTGGGGGTCTTGAGTTCTATCAAAGGTGGTGGGTTTTCAGTTGATCGAAGAACTCTATGGGGCCTATCTGGTGAGGAAAACCCAAAATTATCCAGTTTTCTCTTCTAGCCCTCCTTCTAGTGCCAATTTTTGTTGATGGTCAGAATAGCACAACATGTAAACAAAATATTACTATTTTTTTCTCCTAAAACAGAAAGATAACACATGGATACCTAACTCCCAAGGTCCTGGTAATCGGTTCTCGACTATGTTGATTTCACTCAATGGTTGATGTGAACTATAATGTTCAAGGGGCCTACTGGTGTTGAGCTTCTGGATTGTTCTAAGATCAAACATAAATTTAAACCTACTTTAACCAGGGTTTTAAAGAAACAGAAAAAAATAGATCAAAGCTTGGAACTAAAGAGAATGTTAATTCATCCAACTTAATCAGACTTGTTACCCTTCAAGGAACTCCTAACTAGAACTGCAGAACAAAATTAACTTGTGATTAACACACAGTTTCATTCATTCACAGTGCTAATTTCAACAATAGCTTACAAATCACCATTTAAAAAAAACATAAAATGAAATTTCATTCCTTGAAAGCTTTCAAATCAAATGATTAACCCAAGATAAATATCATTTTGGAACATAATATGAAGTAGATTTAAATCTGGTTGCTTCTACTGTTTGTAAAACAGATAAACAACATTTACAAATATGGCACAATCACCAGTGTACAAAAAATCCATGTCTTCAAATCATCTGCATCTACACTAAGAAAACTTTGAAAGATACATCATTGCCTTCTACTCTCAAGTTTCTCTACCTTCTAATCATTACTAAGAAGACAAAAAGAAGATCCCATTGCAAAGAAATAGGATGCAGTTCTGTCCCCTCTATCTCTCAGAAAATTCCTATTGCTTGAAAATGTACTATATCCTTTTGTTTGTGCTCCAAACTGTTGTGTTACAAAAGGGTACCAAAAGTCCCATATACAAAACGTGCCAAAAAATAATGTGTCGGCCCCTGTTTTAGGGTTCACAAAAATATCAGTTGGTTGCAGAAGGGTCGGCCCTCAGATATTTTGGAATAAAGTTAATGTATTAAATGTGCATCCCTCGTGTCCATGTTAGTGAAGGATTGCTCCAAGGATGGCCTTTAGATCTTTTGCAACCATCGCATTAACTTTTGGCCTCTGTGCCCACCTTTGAACCTCCATCAGAGTTGCCTTGAATGTCCTAGAGTATAGTCATAAATGTCAATCTACCCTTTGCCAATAGACACCACAGCTGTCATTGAGACTCACAGCCTCTTCTTCCTTTCGGCTTTCTTCTTGCTCCAGATCTTCCTGCAAGTTGACCCCTTTGAGAGACAGCATCAGATTTTCCTGTTAGATCTTCCACACCATTGTTCACCGAGCCGATCCATCACTTCATTCATAGAGAAAATCCATACCACTCACATTTCGTTGATCTTCTTCACAAGACGATCGCCACAGTCAAACTACCAATGATTCACCCTTAGCCTCCTCTGATTGGTGGAACACATACCACGTAAGCTTTTCAGGCAGTCAAAAGTTCTTCAAAAATAATCACATGTTGGTGAGACAATATCTGTGTCTCCCTGATGTGATTACACTTCACAGCAACAGTCGGCATAGCATACAACTGTTGGCAAGAGTTCATAGCGAGCGGCCAGAGTTATATCGATATCCCAAGATCATCGACAAGACTATCGCTATCGGCCAGACATCATAGCGAGTCCTTAAGAATCATAGTGATGTGCTCCTCTATTGGATAAACATTTGCATTCAGAAAGACATTATTCGGTCGATAGGAGGTCATAGTGGGTTCCCATCAGTCACACCGAAGATTTAAAACCATCGGCAAGACTCTTCAATCAGCAAGACCTCATATCGAAGACCAACCATGCGGCCAGAAGTCTCCCCAATGCATGTAATCTTGTGAACCACTGTCGGCGAGACCACCTTTGGTCGGCGAGACATCACACCGAAACCATTTCATTTCGGTGAGACCCTACCCAATCGGCGAGAGGTTACACCAAGCTCAAACCATTTTGGGGAGACTCCACCTTGTCGGAAAGACTTCTCCCCGAACTCAAACCTTTCCATGACGCCGGCCTCTTTCGGCGAGACCTCCACTTGTCGGCCAGACTTCATAGCGATGACACCTCTTATCGGCGAGACTCCAGCGAGTCAGCCAGAAATTACGGTGGGCGGCAGAAGTCATATCGATATCCCTTTCCATCGCCGAGACCATCACTTGTCAGGAATACATCATAGTGAGAGCGCCCTCTGTCGGTGAGACATTACACCGTCGGCGAGACCTTTCCAAGCAGAGAGAGATATAAAACTTCACAGCGACCGGAACGTCTAGGTGACCAGTGTATCTCAAATTAATATAGCACAACGGCCAGTCGGCAAGACATTCAACTAGTCTCAGTGACTTTCTTCTTTGAGGATTTTTGTGCCAAATCTGATTGAGGCATGCCTTCCAAATGACTTCCTTTGAGAAATGCATCAAATGCATGATTTGACCCTGCAAAATAATGCCTCCATTAGTCTTCAAAATCATATAAAATGTAACATTTTTCATCATTTCTCTCAATTTTAACAAAAAGAAACCTAACTCTGGCTGAGGCAGAACCAAGGTGAAACCGGAACCGAGACAGGAGTCGGCACGGGAACAAAACATGGAAACAATCAACATTTCCAAGTTCATCCCACATTCTGGCTCCGCATCCGCAAAAGAGACTAAGCACAAGGGACAAAGAAGGAAACAAATGCAGGAGAAATTGGAGCAAAAACTGATCCTGGGCAAAACACAACGGGGGCGGGGGCGGAACTAAATCTGAGACTGAAACTTCTTCAAGGTTTCAGTTTTAGATTCCATCCCGATCCCGCCTCCGACAACATACAAAGAGACGACAAAAAGAATGAAAAAGCAAAGGGGAAGGGAAGAAAAACATCCTGCGACCAAACAAGCGAAACAGAAAGGCAAAACAACGAGAAAGTCGGAACCGGGACCAGAGTGGAACAGGAACCTGAAACTTAGAAAAGTTCCAAAGTTCGGTTCTGGTTCCATGTCCACCGGAACAAAACCAAAGACGTGCAAGGCAAAAACAAAAGAGGCGGAATTGGGACCGGGAAAGGAATAGGGAATAGATCTATGAAGGAACTCCAAGTTTAGTTTCCATTCTGGTTCTGGGTCCGCCAAAACAAAAAGAAAAACGCCCAAGGCCAAAAAGAAAATACCTAAGGCACAGGACACAAAACCAAAGGAAAACGACCAATGAAGAAGAGAGAGAAAAGAAAAGTGGAGTCGGAGTTGGGATGGAAAATGAACCAGAAACCTTGAAAGAATTCAATGTTCAGATTTAGCTTCGGACCCGGCTCTGACAGAACAAAAGATAGACTTAGGAGGAAAACAAAAGAACTCCTAAGTCCCAACCAAACAACCAAAGGCGAAGAAAATGAAAGAAAAGGGGGACCCATTTTGTTCCAAAATAAAATGGGGGTGGTTATGCAAGGCATAACACTCTCCTAACACCATTCCTACTATTTTTATCACATGAAATGCATACTTTAGAGGAGTATTCAACATTCAAAGTTAATTTATTATTTCAAAGAGATGGGTTGTTCTAGAAAGTATTCACAGATGTTCAAGCTTATCTCCTTCCATATAATGAAAAGCAAGATATAGTGATAAATACAAGAATTTGTTGTTGAGAATGATATAATGAAAGGAATTAATTATGTTTTTTTTCAAAAATTATAGTATGACAAAGAAGATCAATATGGTCAAAAGCACCTTCATTGGCTTTCATTGGCTTTGACATTAAAAGGAACATTACATAATAGTCATCATAGCCAAGCAAATAGTTTCAAGCATTTAGAATTGTTGCATAATCATGTAGAGAATCAAAAAGGTTTTACAGTCTGTAGGAGGCAGCAAGGTACAAGTGCAATGAATATCATAAGGGATTGTAAGGAGGAAGAGAGCAGCCATATAGGGTGATCAACACAAAATGTTGCAAGAGAATGTCAACCCATGAACATGTCATAATTGAGTATGATAATTCTTTGGAGATAGGAGGTGAAAGCAAGTTCAATGGCAGGTTTCTCTTGTGAGCACAATTTTAATGGTGATCTTGTTCAAGTGTAGACCTATAGTAAGGAGATAATGCAAATTAAAGGTAATTCTAAAGGAAATCTACCATCAGTGATATCTATGATCATGGACAGTACAAGCATGATAATGTGGATAAAAGTGTTGGCTTATTGGTTTCTAATTAAATTCAATAATTAAAGGCATGAGTTCCTTCTTAAGATGACATTACACAATACAATGTTGACTATGGAAATAGTGGTAATATAGCCAAAGGATCCCGAGACATGCAATATCTTCTCATTATTTTGATTTTTGCTCTTGATATGTCATCTTTTGTAAAATTATGAGAAGAGCCTTGGGTTGGTCTATGGGATAGAATTGGTGCTTGATCTCTTGTCTTGGTCTGCATAAAAGAGAAGACTCATAGAAAAAAATGAAATAAAAAATTGCGGCTGGGATTTTACCCTCATTTTCTAGAGAAACAAAACCCACAAGGATTTTGTAGAGATGATATTATGCAAAGTACAAATTTTCAATGTAAAATTTAAAGCAACCATAGACTATCGACTATCAAAAGTATCAAGATATGGGATCCCATAAATCAAAATGACAAAGCCTTGGCATTAAAGAATGTGAACCCAAAATTTTGGTAGAGGCTGAGCCAAACAAGTTTCAAATTTCAAATGTGATCAAGATAATTTTATTTCAAATGGAATTTTCTTCATCAAGTCTACAAATATTCATAAGGGAGCAATAATAAACCATGACCATGGAAGGATCTTTCAATTTCAGAAAATAATGAACCGAATGCTCCTATATAAAGAGAAATACATGGAAAAAGTGACCTCATAGTTTTTACAGTGGCTTTTGCATGAAGGGGCTCAAATGAGAACGTTTTTCAGAAATGAAGGCAGATTGTATGTCAGAAAGGTTTACTTGGCACATAATTTGTGCAAGTTTCTCCACAAAAATCTCCAGACCGCCTTAAGTTAACCACCATCAAAAGCTCCTCTAAACTCCAAAATCTCCATGGTGGCCATTACAGGAAGAGAAAATTTTGCTAAGTGTCAAATGATGTGAAATGCAAGAGGAAGCCAAGGCTAAAAGGCCTTAAAAATGCATATAGAATGATGGAAATGCACGGATTGTTGCATATTCGACAGGAGGAATGCTAACCATGCCAGTTTTCTACAAATGGCGGCTTCAGAATCCGAAAAACTCCTTTGCAATCCTAGTTTGGTGGTGGCACCCAACAGAGCCAAGTTCTCTAGAAAGACAGTGAAAATGAGGGCAAAAAAATAGGGCTCGACAATTTTGTGTTAGGGTTTTCTTGGCAGCCCTCAGTCGACTTTGGGCTTTTTGCACATTGATTTATTTTTTTATGCCTTCACTAATACCTTCATGGTATTAAGTCATGCTTTGCATATATCTTGCTCACCTAGGCTGCTTTGTGCCTTAGAATTTTTTTATGATTTTGAAGAAATCATGTGATATGTGCCTTAGTTATTTCTTGATTTTTGGAGAAAATCAAATAACATGGGAGCGTTGGAATATTTACCTTGATTTTCTGCAAATCAACTCAAACTCAAGTCTTTTCTTTTGTAAAATGGAAACTGTGAAATTTTAAAACATTATTAAAAGCAATATTCCTATAAATTGCTTTAATAATTGTTATCTAGATGTAGTTAAATGAAAGAAAGTGTTGATAGAACTTTCCCATTTGAGTTTGAGTCACAGTGTGCAAAATAGGAAAAAATTGAGTGAACTAGGCCTTTAATTCTTGTTTTTGGCCAATTTTGGGTGGTTTTAGAGTCTTTTTTGTGTCGACCCACTTGAGGTAGAAACTTTCCATCTTTTTCATCCACTTTGGAGGTAGTTTTGGCACTAGTTTGAAGGATTTTCTTTGGAGCTTGAAAATCACATTGAAGTTTCTATTATGGAGATCAATTCAGTCAGATTTTTCCATTCTCATTATTAGAGACACTTTGGAGGTATAAGTTGGAGAAAAACTTAAATTTTCTTAGTTCATATTAGCTTCTTACTCTCTTGACTACTTGTAGAGAGCTTTGTAAGACATTATTTGTACTTAAATTTTGATATTTTCATACTCCTTCAGTTTCAATAAGAACAATAGAGCATTCCTATCTCATGTTTTTGTCTCATATTTACAGTGTTGATTCGATATTTCATTGTGATCATACAAATTGGATCCTTTTTTATTTCTCATTATTGTGAATCTATGTGCTAGAATTTCATATGATTAAGATTGTGTGTTGTGTTCAATTTTTGAGCCTTCATGCAAATCACTATTGAGTTGTATGTTTTAGATGAGATTGTGAAAGTTAATTTTTTTAGAAATTGATTGTTAGTGAAGTCATTAAAATAAGTTAAATTTCTGGTGCATCACCCCTTAGGAGTTTAGGATTTTCATTTTCAGTTATCTTTCTAAACCCTTTTCCTTAGAAAATCTTGTGGTTTAGGTGATTTTCCAGGGGGACTAGCCCCATCTGGAGATTCATTCTTGCTATGGGTCACCCACAACCTAAGAGTGTTTCCATGTTTGAATAGGATAGTTGAGCCAATCTTAGCTAGGGTGCAATCCTGATTGACAATAGTTTTTAGCATGCCCGGTGGGACTCTAAAACTTGTTTTGGAGAATATTTTTTAAATTTTTAAGCTATTGTTTTGATAAATGTGGTAGTTTTCTAGCCTATAGAGCTTTTAAGATATACCTAGTGACTTTGTTATCTTGTTTTATGTGTAGATCTAGTGTGACTAGCTTATGAGAAGAGTGCAGACCAGATCAAGTCCTACTCCATTTGAATATTTGTAGTTATCTCCACCAAGAAGGAGGTGTAGGACAACAAGAAGAATTTTTTATGCACCAAGAAGGTCAAAATCCACACCTCCAAACCTTAGCCCTATAATTTTTGTGCAAAAAAATCTGGTACTTGTAGCATGAGTAGCACCAGTGATGGCAAGGTAGTTTGTATTTGGACCATTTAATGGGGGAAACCCATTATTTCTTGCACAACATGATGATATTCTAGTTGCAGCCCTCAAGAGTTTTCCATATTTCACTGGAGAAGATCAAACCACTCCTGTTGAGCATATTCAAGATGTAGCAACTTTGTGCTCGGTTCATAATATTATTGAAGAAAATGTTGCACTAAGGATTTTGGCTGCATCACTGAAGGGAAAAGCCTTGTAGTGGTTTAAAGGTCTTCCAGCAAACTCAATTGCAACATGGGATCAACTGGGTAATAGCTTACATCAACAGTTTGAGGACATGAAATCTGATTATTTGTCTTTGTTGGAGCAGTTAAGTACCATCAAGAGAGCTCCTCATGAGAATATGTCAGATTTTAACTATCAATTCCAAAGGACTTGGGATAGGATTCCAATGATGGTAAAGCCTTCACTGCAGCATGCATTTTTATTCTTCCTTAAGGCTTTAAATAGTGAAAATTTTGTAATGATTCAATCTATGGGTGGGTTTATGCTTCCTAATGCTTATGATATAGCTATTAGAGCATAAAACTACCTTATTCAAGCTAGTAAAATAGCCCCAAGGCCTCCTATTCTAGTTTTTCCTGAGGTTCAACCACATATTCTTGTGTCATTACTCCCTTTAGTTGTTGTCCCACCTACTCTAGCAATAGGATATCAAGTTGCAACCTAAGAAATCCAAGAGCTAAAAGGTATGCTACAATATTTTAGCAATACTGTTAGCAATGAATTTGTTAATATTAAGAAGCAAGTTGGACAAGAGCATAGGCCCTATCAAACCCCATATCAGCCTAACCAATCAAATAGGCCACCTTTTCAAGCTAATTCTTAAGGCCAGAGGAGAATTTTCAATCCTAGACCCTTTCAACCTTATAATCCTAATGTTGTCATCTCTTCAAAAGAGCTCATGCCTACACAAAATAATAAGGCACAAGAGTGTGACTAGTGCTATCCACACAACTAGCCTCATAATCAAACTGCATGCATGAATGGTATGAGAAATTAGGCTCTAATGGTTCAAAATAGCTATGTTGGTTTGGAAAGTGTGCTAAACGAGAATGTAGAGCAGCAAGTTTTACAAACTCGGCAAAGTAATCCTGATATTGCCTTGATGAAATGGAAAGGCACTAAATTTTGTGGGGTTAACCATCATCAAGGTCAAAACTATCCAGATTCACCTATTGTAGCCAATACTAGATCGAAAAAGAGGGTTGTTGATATGGGGCAACAAGTTGGAAATGTCCAACAACAGCCTACCAAGGACAAATTTTGTGCTTCTTCATCTCAAGTTGTCCCCACAACACAACAAAAAGTGCAGATTTTGTAAAGAGGATAAGAGAAGGAGTAGCCTAAGGTGCAATCACAACCTTTTCAAAGGAAAAATGATGTTGTTACTCTTAAAGGACAACAAAAGGTGAGCCCTATTTCATTTAATGTTGTTAAGCATCTTAAGAAGGCCACTATTAGCATGTCAATAATGGATGCATTGCATATTCTGAGTCAAAAATATTTGTTACAAGATGCTTTGGCTAAGATTACTATTTCTGATGTTGCTAACCAAGATTAGGCTAAATGTGTGCTTGCAAACAACCCTGAAGTTAAAAATGAGCAACAAACCCAAGAGGTAAAGCCACCTCCATTTTTTGTAAGTTTGATTATTGGTGACAACATAGTGCGCAACTGTATGATAGATTCAAGTGTGAGTAGTTCTGTAGTGCCCAAGGTCCTAGCTAATAGATTAGAGCTAACATATGAGCCTCTTTCAAAAGGGGTAATCCAATTGCATGGTTTTGTTGTTCAGACAGCTGGGATTGTTAAAATTTAACTCTTACCTTGCATGCATGCCAATTTTGCAATTTCTCAAGACATCTATGTTATTGACCTGCCATCCCACTTTGCCATTTTCCTTTCTAGGGATTTCACTACTAAATTGGGTGGATTTCTATCATTTGATTGGTCACATCTATTTTTTAGAACAATAGATGGCTCTAATGTGACCATAAAATCAGAATCACAAGCCAAAGTTCATATTGAATCTTATGTTCCCAACCCTATAAATGCTAACCTCTACATTACCCATGAGCTGAAGGATCAATCCATGACCCTAGACCCGAACACACCTATTGAGAATGTAAATCTAGATGAGTGGGCAGCCCTGAATCACAAGGTTGACCCTTTTAGTCACATGGGTGGGGTAGGATTAGGCATTTACATGATTCAGGAACATGATTTTTTTGTCCCAAACTTGCTGAAAAGGGATGATCATGAGGAGGTTGAAGATTATTTGTTTCAAGATGAGATTGATCTATTTTGTTCATGCTTAGATGAAGGCCCAATACATTTGGGGAATGGGATCTTTGGGCATAAAAGAGTGGAAGTTACCATATTTCCAGGTGAGTCACTAGAAATGGAGTATCATGGTCAACAAGATGACCAACAACATTCTCAACAACAGAATGAAGCAATTAAGGAGGTTGAACAAGAGAATAATTTCACAATGTGGTTGAATGAGCTACCTACTTTCATTGAGAATGATGATGAAAATTTTGTTTTTGAACAATAGGAAGGTGTCAAAAAGTGTGATGAATTACTGTTTGAGGATCATTAGTTTGATAACATAGCCTTGGATCAAAAAGAAAACTTCCAAAATGAACCCTCTAAGGAACCTGAAAAGCTTATTGAAAGTTGTCATGAGGTAAAAGACAATTCCCTTCCATCCAAAACCCAAGAGGAATTTCAAGAAAAATTGTTTTGGAATGATCTTAAGCTTTTTGTTGCAAATGTAGAAAATGTGAAAGGAATTAGTGTTGAACCACATTTTCTAGTTGATTTGCTGGATGAGCTTCCTAATTTTTTGGATAAGATTCAAAGGAGCATGTCCTCATTGGAATCAGTGCCAAGTTATGAGCAAAAATTTGATGAAAGCATTTTGGAAAAGATTTTGTTTCATGATTAGATAAATGAGAACACCCTTTATTTGAATATTCAAGAGTTTGAAACACATGCAAACCTTGTGCAAGATAATCAAGAAAAGGGGCAAGGCATTGCTTTTCAAGGTATCAGTTATGATGTCTTTCTCAATTCTCATCGAATCAGTCATGAAGACATCTTAGAACCTATTATGATTCAGAAGACTAATGTTCAGTTAGATGGAGATTTAAGCACAAACATGATAGAAGAGTTTTGTGCAAAGTCTAATGATATTTTTTTGAGTGATTTCAGTGGAAACAATGATGAAGTTAAAATAGTGAATAATCAACAAGAAGTTAGAAATGAGAGTTAAGGTTTCATCCTTTCAAGGGGATTCCCTATCAGGGATTTGGCCAACAAGGGTGCCAATGAGATGCAATAGATTATTAGCACACCCAAGGATGAGATTGCAGCAAGAGAACAATATACTCTCTCATTTCAAACTAGTAATATGTTTCATCAAATTCAAAAGGGGGGAGATTATGATTATGTTCTTTAGAATGCATCGCAATAGTTTGTGGGGTGTACTCTTTCTTCTCATAGCTTATCAGAAGATCATGAGCAAGCTAAGCATCCTTTGTTGGTTAGAAAAGGGAGCTATTTTTCAAAGTTGGTTAATGGTTTTAATTGAGCTCCATTCCTTTACTAGTTAGAGTAGGTTTTTCTTTCAAATAAGGTGTTTCACCAGTGTTCACAATTTATTAGTTTCCTCTAAGTTCTTAAGGCACATTTATTTTAGTTTTTTTCTTTCCCTAAGTAGTGTTGCACATGTTTGTTGGCCACTAGGGCCTTTTAGTTTGCTTTCAGTTTGGTTCTATTTAGTTTTTTTCTGTTGTTTGAAGTATTTGCAGTTGGGTTTTAATGGTTTTCTGAGTTTGAGAAGGGGCAGATTTGACTCCACGCCCAATGAATTGTTTAAGGAAACTATTCTATATGCTTAGCAGACAAGCATTCAACATAAATCACTAGAAATGTTACCAATTTTTCACCTATAGCTCAAATTGGAAGAACTGAAATAGTTTCATTATTCTTAAGGTGAAGAATACTCTAACACATTTTTTCTATGCTTAACCATTGCATATTTTAAGGTGCTTTAAAAAGATTGAGTTCATTTTTATCATTCAGTATTTTGCAACATAATGGAAAGTACATAAAAAACACAAGATGTTGCTTTCATTCATTTTACAATGTTTCATCCATTTTGCAAAAGAAATATACACAAGACTGAATAAGTGTTTTTTTTCTATTCATTGGAAAGAAATGAGTAATCAAAATGTCCCACACAAGATGTGGGAGTAGTTGAACTAAAGCAACATAGAAAGTACACTATACATCTAAAGATGAAAGCAATAAAGGGAGCTTATAAGAAAAAACACATCCATCATTTCCTATTGAAGTTTGGTGTTGGTCTTCATTGTTGCCTGTTCCTCCTTGCTCCTAGTCTTCAAGTAAACCTACAAATGATAAGAGGGTTGGTTAGAGCTCTGGATAGGAATCTCATTATGTTCCCTATCAACAGAAATATAGCATATTCCTATGATACTTTAAGTTAGTTGAGCAAGAATCAAATGTATGCAAGAAAATTGAAACATCACAAGAGCATTGAGCTTCACTCTTTTTTTATCTAACACATTTGTTCACTATGCAAGTATAGGTGAAATCATGTTGCTAATTCATTTCTAAAGACATCATAGCATGTGGTGAAAAAATGGGCTCCCACAAGGGTTGCGCCCAACATGTTGCCCCTAAGTTTCAAAAGGGGAAATGAGAAAAGAATGCACATTCAAAATTACCAAATAGAAACATTTTTAGCTGAAGGAGTAATCCACAAGTGAATGCAAGAGTCTCAAACCCATGGCTCATTCATGATCATGAAATCAAAGGAAGAAATAAGGCAACCCTCCATTTTGAAATGGGAGTCACAAATGATCAATGAGCTCATTAAAATGCTTAAGTAATGTGCAAAAATGAGTGAAATTGCATCATTTGCATCAAGGTTTGTATTATTCATTTTCTCTCCTAACACCATTCCTATTGTTTTTATCACATGAAATGCATACTTTAGAGGAGTAGTCAACATTCAAAGGTAATTATTATTTCAAAGAGGTGGGTTGTTCTAGAAAGTATTCATAGATGTTCAAGCTTATCTCCTTCCATATAATGAAAAGCAAGATACAGTGATAAAAACAAGCATTTGTTATTGAGAATGATATCATGAAAGGCATTAATTATGGTTTTTTACAAACAGTATAGTATGACAAAGCAGATCAATATGGTCAAAAGAACCTTCATTGGCTTTCATTAGCTTTGATAGTCAAAGACACATTACATAACAGTCATCATAGCCAAGCAAATAGTTTCAAGCATTTAGAACTATTGCATAATCATGTAGGGAAGCAAAAAGGTTTTACAGTCTATAAGAGGTAGAAAGGTGCAAGTGCCATGAATATCATAAGGGACTGCAAGGAGGAAGAGAGCAGCCACATAGGGTGAGCAACACAAAATGTTGCAGGAGAATGTCAACTCATGAACATGTCATAATTGAGTATGATAATGCTTTGGAGATATAAGGTGAAAGCAAGCTCAATGGTAGGTTTCTCTTGCGAGCATAATTTTAATGGTGATCATGTTCAAGTGTAGACCTATAGTAAGGAGATAATGCAAATTAAAGGTAATGCTAAAGGAAATATACCATCAGTGATATCAATGATCATGGACAATACAAGCATGATAATGTGAATAAAAGTGTTGGCTTATTGGTTTCTGATTAAATTAAATAATTGAAGGCATGGGTTCATTCTTAAGATGACAAAACATAATACAATGTTGACTGTGGAAATAGTGGTAATATAGTTGAATGATCCTGAGACATGCAATATTTTCTCATTGTTTTGATTTTTGTTCTTTATATTTCATCTTTTGTAAAATTATGAGAAGAGCCTTGGGTTGGTCTATGGCGTAGAATTGATGCTTGATCTCTTATCTCAATCTACATAAAAGAGAAGAGTCATAGCAAAAAATGAAATAACAAACTGCGACTGGGGTTTTACCCTCATTTTCTAGAGAAACCAAACCCACAAGGGTTTTGTGGAGATATATATTATGCAAAGTATAGATTTTCAATGGAAATTTTGAAGCAACCACAAACTATCGACTATCAGAAGTATCAAGATATGAGATCCCAGAAATCAAAATGAGAAACCCTCGACATTAAAGAATGTAAACCCAAAATTTCTGTAGAGGCTAAGCCAAACAAGTTTCAAAGTCCAAATGTGAACATGATAATTTTATTTCAAATGAAATTTTCTTCATCAAGTCTCCAAATATTCATAAGGGAGCAATAATAAACCATGACTATGGAAGGATCTTTGTATTTCATAAAATAATGAACCTACAATGCTCCTATATAAAGAGAAATACATGGAAAAAGTGAACTCATAGTTTTTATAGTGGATTTTGCATGAAGGGGCTTGAATGAGCACGTTTTTCACAAAGGCAGATTGTATGTGGGAAAGGCTTACCTGGCACAAAATCTATGCAAGTTTCTCCACATAAATCTCTAGACCGCCTTAAGTTAACCACCATCAAAAGCTCCTTCAAACTCCAAAATCTCCATGGCGGCCATTACAGGCAGAGAAAATTTTTCTAAGTGTCAAATGATGTGAAATGCAAGAGGAAACCGCAGTTAAAAGGCCTTAGAAATGCATACAAAACAAAGGAAATGAAAGGATTGTTGCATATTCGACAAAAGGAATGCTCACCATGCCAATTTTCTGCAAATGACGGCTTCAAAATCTAGAAAAACTCCATTGCAACCCTAGTTTGGTGGTGATACCCAACATAGCCAAGTTCTGTAGAAAGACAAAGTGAAAATGAGGGCAAAAATTAGGTCTTGATAGTTTTGTGTTAGGGTTTTCATGGCTACCCTAGGTTGACTTTGGGATTTTTCCATGATTTTTTTTTTATGCCTTCACTAATACCTTCATGGTATTAAGTCATGCTTTGCATATATCTTGCTCACCTAGGCTGCTTTGTGTCTTAGAATTTTTTTTTATGATTTTGAAGAAATCATGTGATATGTGCCTTAGTTATTTCTTGATTTTTGGAGAAAATCAAATAACATGTGAGCCTTGGAATATTTACCTTGATTTTCTGCAAATCATCAAAACTATACTTTCCTTGTGTAATTGCAAAAATCAAGTCAAAATCAAATCTTTTCTTTTGTAAAATGGAAACTACTATATTGTAAAAAATTATTAAAATAAACTTTCCTATAAATTGCTTTAATAATTGTTATCTGAATGCAGTTTAATGAAAGCAAGTGTTGATAGAACTTTCTCATTTGAGTTTGAGTCAAAGTTTGCAAAATAGGAAAAAACTGAGTGAACTAGGCCTTCTATTCTTGTTTTAAGTTAGTTTTGAGTGGTTTTGGAGTCTTTTTTGGGTCGACCCACTTGAGATAGAAACTTTCCATCTTTTTCATCTAGTTTGGAGGTAGTTTGGGCACTATTTTGAAGGCTTTTCTTTGGAGCTCGAAAATCACATTGAAGTTTCTATTATGGAGATCAGTCCAGTCATATTTTTCCATTCTCACTATTGGAGACACTTTGGAGGTAAAATCTAGAGAAAAACTTAGTTTATCTCATTTCAAATTAGCTTCTTACTCTCTTGACTACTTGTAGAGAGCTTTGTAAGCCATTGCTTGTACTCAAATTTTGATATTTGCATACTCCTTCATTTTCAATAAGAACAACAAAGCATTCCAATCTCATGTTTTTGTCTCATATTTGCAATGTTGATTCAATGTTTCATTGTGATCATAAAAATTGGATCCTTTGTTATGTCTCATTATTGTGAATCTGTGTGCAAGAATTTCATATAATTCGGGTTGTTTGTTGTGTTCAGTTTTTGAGCCTTCATACAAATAACTATTGAGTTGTATGTTCTAGATGAGATTGTGAAAGTTAATTTTTTGAGAAATTAATTATGAGTAAATTCATTAAAATAAGTTAATTTTTTGGTGCATCACCCCTTAGGAGTTTAGGATTTTCATTTTCAGTTATCTTTCTAAACCCTTTTCCTTAGAAAATTTTGTAGTTTAGGTGATTTTCTAGGGGAACTATCCCTATCTGGAGATTCATTCTCACCATATGTCACACACAACCTAAGAGTGTTTACATGTTTCAATATGATAGTTGAGTCAATCTTAGCTAGGGTGCAATCCTGATTGGCAACATATACCATCTTCAACTTTGAAACATATCCAAAGTCAGTCACACACACCATTTGTATTTACAAATTCAAATTAGGTTAGTTCCAAAACATTCTAGGGTGGAATTAGAACGAGGGTGACCCAAACACACGTTTAATGAGGACCCAAATAAGTCCCAACATGCTTCATGAACTTCACAAGTAGTGTTCAACACAAGGTCTTCCAAACCATTGTAAAACACATATAAAAATTAAACACATGCAACCTTAGAATGAACCAATCCTCCTAGAAAAAAAATTTATCTTCAACACGATCATATTAGTTTATCTCTAGAACCACAAGTCATAAAACTTGAACAAGAAGAAATCTATAGCAACTACATTTCTCCCGAACCTTAGCCAGAGACACTGAAAAACATAGTTCACAATTGGTGTACATAACTCACACTGTACAATGATCTAGAAACACAAAATTTGGATATAGCAACTTCCAATAGCCTTGATCAACATGTCTGAACCACACAAACATAGGAGTGAATCTCAGAGCAAAACCCGGAGAAAATATTGAATAATTACAACCTTTCTTTATTACAATTTTCTCAATGTCCTCTACATATACAACCAATAACTTGCATCCATGACATTAATGACAACAACAACTAGTTAATAACCAGTTATCCAGTTGGCATCAATGACAACATTGTCATTCTTGCAACAATCTCCCCTTTTTTCTTTGATGGAAACATATGATGTGAAGAACCATCAAAGATAACATAACAACTCTAAACACACTTTCCCATGATTTTACTTTCTCCCCATTAGTAGATACTCTTCTCAACTTTTTCACATGATACTCTCTCCCCCTTTGACATCATTGGAAAAGGAAAAATATATTTTCACTAATTTCCCCTTTGAAATAACCATTACCAGTACTGAATACTCTTTCAACACAAGATACTACCTACTCCCCCTAAGAGGTAGCCACCAAACATCAGTCTAGAAGAAAAATAGATCCATAGACCACTGGACTGATGCATCTAGTTCAAGAAAGGAGGGGAAATAACCCCTAACTTCTCCCAAAGATACTCAAAAGTATCTTTAGGAAGAACCTTTGTAAATATATCAGCAATTTGATCCTTCATCGGTACATACTCAAGCTTTACTTCATTCCCCATAACCTTCTCTCTCAAAAAGTGATACTTGATAGATATATGCTTTGTCCTTGAGTGCATCACTGAATTCTTTGAAATTTTAATTGCAATTGTATTATCACAAAAGATAGAAATGGGATCTTCATACTGTTGGAAACACAAGGGCAGACAACTAAGGGGGGGGGGGGTGAATCAGTTGTCACAGGATACTTATATCTTTTTATTACTTTATTTAACTCAATCTCAGATATGATGAATAGACAAAAAACCACAAACATTCAACACATCAAAAACACAAAGAACACCAAGATTTTTTTATGTGGAAACCCTGTCAGGGGAAAAACCACGGTGGAGGTTAGTCCACAATATTATACCCTGTTAAAAGTATAATGAGAAATAATGGGAATGCACATGCATTCAGGAACACTGCCTAGAGCTCACTGCTCAAATACAAAAGAGGAATCATTGTCCAAAGAAAATTTTGGATTAAAACCATCCAAGTTGTGAACTGAGAAAATAACTTCTACACAAGCCTGATTACAGTTCTAGTTAAGCACAGAAAAACCTTCTTCACTCTTCACTCAAACTTCTTCACACTTCGCTTAGACTTCTTCACACTCTACTCTGCAATTGAATGATATTCGAACATACACACATGGGAGCACATGGAGCACACTTTACACCATTGAAACAATCGCTCTTATATATCTGCAACATTAAATTACATCAACAACTTAGTCGACCAAAGATATTAAACATATTTTCAATGTCAGCCCAAATTTACAAATAAATTTTCAATGTGTATCCACCAAGGTCAGCCACAACATAGTGGAGACCCAAATTAATAACTCCAACACAAAAATACTTCAATTAATTTCACCTCAAAGATCCACCACACATTACACCCATCATGTCGGCCAAGAACATGAAAAATTGAACATACAGAGAAAAATCTTCGACCATGACCACATTGATCAATGTGGATGTACCATAAAGATAGATTACGATCTAGAAACATCCAAGAACACCAAGAAACAATAGTGAAATATCCAAAACAACTATAATTACTAGAATTACATAAACTTTACTCAATAATACTGACAAAACCCACAAATACTGTAATAACATAATTGTTCACAACATGATCAATTCTTCATGTGGACCTCTAAAACTTTCGGTAGATGAAATAGATACACTCAAAAGAAAACCCTTTAATCCACAAAAATTTATCTCCAACTTACAAAACAAGACACCTTCATGACCTTCACAGTTCCATAGGGAGGTTGGAACACTTTCTTTTACAATTTTCTCAATATCCTCGACATATACATCCTTCAATACATCAAATGCTAATAGTGTTGACATCAATGACAACCATATATCATACACACAACCACACCATCCAAAAATATCTCCCTTTGGAATTGATGGCAACACATGATGTGAAAAAAACCATCAACCCAACTCTCAATCAACACTTACCCCTCCTTAGATTCTGACTCTTCTTCCTTGACTTCTTCTGCAAGATCTTCTCCCCACAAGACTCTTCACTCCAAATAAGCAAAAAAATTTCACATTAATCTTCTCCCCCTTTGAGATCAATGACAAAGTTAAACATTATTTTTCCACATGCAAGCTCTGAGCCACATATATGCACATCTGACTACTCCCCCTGAGTAGCAGCCACATAAACATCAATCTGGATTAGAATATGATCATGAAATGCACAGACTGATGCAAGTTAATGCATCCTAGTTCATATTAGGAGGGGTAATCACCCCTAGCATCCCTCTGAGATACTCAAAAGTATCCTTTGGAAATGGCTTAGTGAAAATATCTACAATCTATTCTTTGGTAGGCACATACTCCAGTCTGACTTCTTTTTCACTCACTTTCTCCCTCAGAAAGAGAAACTTGATTGATATATATTTGGTCGTAGAGTGTAGCACTAGATTCTTTGATATGTTAATTGCACTTGAGTTATCACAGTATATGGCAATAGGTTCATCTATACTACTTTGATATCTTTGAGCATCTGTTTAATCCACATCACTTGAGTACAGTTATTTGCATCAGCAATATACTCTACTTCATCAGTAGATATATAAATGGAATTATGCTTTTTTCTCAACCAAGACACCAACTTCTTCCCTGGGAAGAAAGCACCACCACTAGTACTCTTTCTGTCATCTACATCTACCCAATCCACATCAGTATATGCATTTAAAGTAAGATCATCATCCTTAGGGTACCAAATCCCAAAATCAATTGTCCCTTTTAGTTACCTAAAGATTCTCTTAACAATAGTCACATGAGAATTCTTTTGGATCAGCCTGAAATCTAGCAACCATACATACAACATTCATAATTTTTGGTCTAGTTTGAGTTAAGTAGAGAAATCCACCAATCATTGATATGTATCTTGTTTGATTTTCCTTAGGAGAATCATCATTTTGTGTCACCTTACATTCGGATACCATGGGAGTACCAACAGGTTTTGAATCATCCATGTCAAACTTCTTCAGCAGTTCTCTCACATATTTGGACTGAGATATGAAGATCCCCTTGTCTAATTGAGTAACTTGAAATCCTAGAAAGAAATTCATTTCTCCAATCATACTCATCTCAAATTCACTCTTCATTTCATCGGCAAACCTCATACATAGATTATCATATCCTCCAAAAATAATGTCATCAACAAATACTTCAATAATTAATTCTTTATCATGATCCAATTTGAAGTATAAGTTGTTGTTAGTAGCACCTTTATTGAATCCAAGCTTTAGTAAGTATTTGTATAATCTAGCATACTAGGCTCTGGGGGCTTTCTTGAGTCCATACAAAGCTTTCTTCAATCGGAAAACCATGTCTTCCTTATCAGTCAGTTGAAATCCATCAAGTTGTTTGATATATACTTCTTCTTTTAGCTCACCATTCAGAAAAGCTGACTTCACGTCCATTTGATAGACTTTATAGTTTTTGTATGCATCATAAGCAAGAAATAACCTTATAGCTTCAATTCTATCAACAAGGGAAAATGTTTCTTCAAAATCAATACCTTCCATTTGTGAATACCCTTTACATACCAGTCTTGCTTTATTCCAGACCACTTCACCTTGTTCATTTAGCTTATTCTGAAAGACTCATTTAGTACCAATTACATTTTTATCTTTTGGTATGGGATCTAGTATCCATGTATCATTCTTTTCAATTTGCATTAATTCTTCCTTCATAGCTTCCATCCAGTGTTCATCTTTGTAGGCTTCTTTGACATCTTTAGGTTCAATCTTGGAAATCAGGAAATACTCTTCTGCAATCTTTCTTCTAGTTTGCACACCTTTATTCTTATCTCCTATAATTTGATTTTCATAATGATTTAGCTTTACATACCTTGGAGTTTTAGGATTTTCTCGAGCTTCTGATTCTTCTGTTCTTTCTTCTGCACTTGCACTTGTCTATGCTTCCTGACTATCTTGATTTACCAGAACAAATTGAAGTTGATTTTGTGTTTGAACATTCTTCCATTTGTTTGTATTTTCTTCATCTGAATCATATCCACACTATCTAGATGATTTAGCAAAATCCTCATCAATTCTGACATTTGTGCTCTCAACCATTTTCCTTAGTCTTATGTTATAGCACCAATAGTCCTTGCTTTTAATAGAGTAACCTAGAAATATTCCTGCATCGCTTCTTGCATCAAACTTGCCTATATCATCATTTCTCTTGATGTAGCATTTGCTTCCAAAGATCTTGAAATATTTAACAATAGGCTTATAACCAAACCATAATTCAAAGGGACTCTTACTAGAATTACCATTTACATTTTCCCAGTTCAAAGTATACACAACAATGCTTACTACTTCACTCTAGTATATGTGAGGCACATTTCCTTCAATCATCATTGTTCCAGAAGCATCCAAAATTGTTCTGTTCTTTCTCTCAACAACACCATTTTGTTGAGGGGTTGGGGAGTAGATAACTATCTTTTGATTCCATGCTCTTCACAGAAATAATTAAACTCCCTAGAGGTGAACTCACCACCTCTGTCTGATCCTAGGCATTTTATTTTTAGAACTTTCTCATTTTCTACCATAGCTTTGAAGCTTTTGAATTTTTCTAATGCTTCACATTTTTCTCTTAAGAAAGCAACCCATATCATTCTAGAATAGTCATCAATAATCAACATAAATTACCTTTCACCATGAAGACTTCCAACTTTGGAGGAACCACATAGATCAGTATGCACAAGCTCCAGTAATTCGTTTGAGTTATGTTGTTTTCTTCGAAAAGAAACTCTAGTTTGTTTTCCCATCTGACACTCTTTGCAAATTGTGCTAGCAGGATTCACTAGCTTAGGTAGATCTCTTACTGCTTGAGTGGAACTTATTTTGACAATGTTATCAAAATTCACATGACATAGCCTTCAATGCCACAACCATCTTTCATCTACTTGAGAAATTAAACAACTTTCACTAGTAGCATTCAGGTGAAAAATGTTACCTTTTGTCTGTTTACCTGAGGCAATTACATTTCCAGAGTTTCCATATATCCTGCATCTTCCATCTTTGAACTGAAGATGATAACCTTTGTCTACCATTTTTACAACACTCAACAGGTTGTGCTTCAAGCCTTCAACATAAAGAACATCATCAGTGTTATGCTTACCACCAAGACAAATAGATCCTTTGCCATGAATCACACAAGCATTGTTATCTCCAAATCTTACAACCCCACCGTCATACTTCTCTAGACTTACAAATTTGGTTTTGTCACCAGTCATATGATGTGAGCACCTACTATCAATGACCTACTCATCCTTTTCTTCAATTCAAGCTGCAAGAGCTTTCTCAACTTTAGCAGATTTGGTAACCACAGGACAATTTTCATTGATAGCAATGAAAACCCAATCATCTTCATTTCCATTATCTTTATCAAACTCATCATTAGTCACAACTTCTTCAACAAAGTAACATTTCTTTTGGAATCTAGATTTGTAAGGCTTAGATCTAGGAACTCTTTCAAGACATCTTGATGCAAAATGACCTATTTTGCTACAAGAAAAACATTTGATAGGAAGCTTTCCTTTATACTTACCTTGTCCTCTACCTTCTTTCTTCACTATCATTGGTTCCAACTCTTCTACCTCTCTTTCTTCATCTTCAAGCTATTTCATTTCTTCCTCATACTTGAATGTCTTTATAGAACTCTCTCCCAGATCATATATTTTCTTGTTTCTTCCGGATACAGTAGCCTTAAGTGCGGTTTCAATCTTAGGAACATAATCACCAAATTCACTCAACTCAAAGGAAACAAGTTTACCAATCAGTGTGTTCCTTGTCACATTCGTCAATGATCTGGTTTCTTCAATAACATGAGCCTTAGCTTTGTAGGAGGGAGGCAATGATTTGAGCACCTTAGCCACAATTTCTTCCTCATCCAACTTACCACCAACACATCGAATACGCATCACTAGTTCATTTACTCTCTTCATAAAAGAAGAAATATTTTCATCTTCACCCATCTTCAAATTTTCATACTTACCTTTCAAACTCTATAGCTTAGCCATCTTCACATCTACATCTCCTTCATACAAATTTTCTAGCTTCATCCACATCTCATGAGCTGTCTTCAGACCTAACACATTTGTCATTTCTGAATCTATTAAAGCACTCAACAAAGCTTCCATAGCCCTAACATTATTCTCAACCTCTTTAATCTCATCAGCAGTGGAGGGACCATTATGAGGAATAGCATATTGATTCTTTGTAATTTTTCAGAAGGATTCACCAATACACTTCAAATGACACCCCATCCGAGCTTTCCACAATGAGTAATTTGTTCCATCAAATCTAGGACTGTCCTTCTTGTATGATTCCATATCAGATCACCTCAAGCTTTTAAACTTCTTCAGAGGAACCTTCTTTGATACCAATTTTTAGCAAAACAAGGACAAACAACTAAGAGGGGGGTGAACCAGTTGTCACAAGATACTTAGATCTTTTTCAAACTTTATTTAACTCAATCTCAGATCTGATGAATAAACAATAAACCACAAACATTCAACACATCAGAAACATAGAGAACACCAATATTTTTTATATGGAAACCTTGTTAGGGGAAAAACCACAATGGAGGTTAGTCCAAAATATTATACCTTGTTAAAAGTATAATGAGAAATAAAGGGAATGCACATGCATTCAAGTACACTGCCTAGAGCTCACTGCTCAAATACAAAAGAGGACTCTTTGTCCAAAGAAAAGTTTGGATTAAAACCATCCAAGTTGTGAACTAAGAAAATAGCTTCTACACAAGCCTTATTACAGTTCTAGTTAAGCACAGAAAAACCTTCTTCACTCTTTGCTCAAATTTCTTCACACTTCGCTCATACTTCTTGACACTCTGCTCTACAATCGAATGATATTCGCACATACACACATGGGAGCACATGGATCACACTTTACACCAATGAAACAATCACTCTTATATATCTGTAACATGAAATTACATCAACTTAGTTGGCCAGAGATATAAAACATATTTTCAATGTCGGCCCAAATTTACAAATAAATTTTCAATGCGTATCCACCAAGGTCAGCCACAACATAGTGGAGACCCAAATGAATAACTCCAACACAAAAAGACTTCAATTAATTTCACCTCAAAGATCCACCACACATTACACCCATCATGTTGACCAAGAACATGAAAAAATGAACATACAGAGAAAAATCTTCGACCACGAGAACACCGATCAATGTGGACGTACCACAAAGATAGAGCATGATCTAGAAACATCCAAGAACACCAAGAAACAATAGAGAAACATCCACAAGAACTAGAATTACCAAAATTACATAAACTTTACTCAGGAATACTAATAGAACCCACAAAAATATTGTCATAACACAATTGTTCACAGCACGATCAATTCTTCACGCGGACCTTTGAAACTTCTAGTAGATGAACTAGATACACTCAATAGAAAACCCTTTAATCCACAACAATTTATCTCCAATGTACAGAACAAGACACCTTCATGAACTTCACAGTTCCATAGGGAACCTGGAGCACTTTCTCTTACAATTTTCTCAATATCCTCGACATATACATCCTTTAATACATCAAATGTTAATAGTGTTGACATCAATGACAACCAAATATCAGCCACACAACCACAACATCCAAAAAATACACTACTTTGATATCTTTCAATGACTATTTCATCCATAAAAATTGTGCACAATAAGATGTTGCAGCAATATACTCAGCTTCAGTAGTAGATAAAGAAATTGAATCTTTCTTTTTACTCAACCATGACACCAATCTACAACCAAGAAAAAATGAACCACCACATGTACTTTTTCTATCAACACAACCTATCCAATCTGCATTTGTATAAGCACTAAGTGTAAATTTTGTATCCTTATGTGTGAGGGGGAAGGAATCCATCAGGAAAATGCGAAGGAAATGATCAAATGTAAGATTGAAATTAGAAACTATCTAATCCAAAACACTTAATCTATCCTATTCCATCACTCATGAAATGTACAAATCTAAGCTATTTGAATGAAATGAGATCCTAAGATATTCAAAATGAATTTAAACAAACAAAAGAAGATCTTACCATCCCATGTTGGAGTGTATTTGCATGATGTTGGGTTGTTTGTATCACTGCAAAGCCTCCATTGCTTATGTGCAAAATATTGATGAACAATGCTTGTGTTTGAAGAAATGAGGAAGATCTATCAATGGTGATCTTGACAACACTTCGTTGCATAAGGTAAGTTGAAATTTTGATCGATATTTGTGAGGAGAGAGGTTTGTTATATAGAAAAAGATATTTTGAATCGATGATCAGGATCGCGTTGGAGAATATCCTGATCAATGGTCAACATGTGTTGAGAGGATTTAGACATGAGAAGATTGTGCAAAGTTGATTGCACAATTAGGGTGATTGAAGAATAGACTGGCTAGTCAGGGTTTTAGATTGATCAGTCAGCAATTGATTGCTCAATTAACAATTGATTGATCAGTTAGGGTTTAGTTAGGAATTAGATGGTTGAGTTAGCAAAATTATATTGCTTAGTTAGCAAAAATAGATTGCTTAATTAGCAATCCATGATTTTCTCAATCAAAAAGTGGGTGAGGAATATTAATTAATTAATTAAATTAATTAATTCCTTTTTATGTTTGATTTTTAATAATTGATTTGAATAGTTTGATTTAATTATTCAAATTTCAGAGGGAAAGTGTGATAATTAAATTATTATGATTTAATAATTTAATTAATTTTGAGGAATAATGCGAATTAGTGATGTAAGCAAATAATTGGCGTTGTTTGACTAATCAGGACAAAATAAGATAAGATTAGGACTTTATTAAATAAATGTAATTTATTTAATTGGTTGAAACAATGAAATGAGAATTAATCAAATAACATTGTATTATTCGATTAATAGTAGAATTAGGGTTTTCAAGACTTTATTAAATAAATGGTATTTATTTAATTTGTTGAGAATGATGAAAAAGTGAATTAATTAAATAATGTTGTATTATTCAATTAATAGAGGAAATTAGGGTTTCAGATGTTGTTTGATGCATTGTGAGATGTCGTCAGATAATTCCAAGGTGTTTTGAGATGTTTTAGAGATGTTCCAAGTTGATTTCGAGATGTTCTGAGTTGATTTTGAGATGTTCTGAGTTGATTCAGAGTCATTCTGAGTTGATTCAGAGTCATTCTAAGACATTTTGAGTTGATTCAGAGTCATTCTAAGTTGATTCGGAGTCATTCTGAGTTGATTTAGAGTCGTTTTGAGTTGATTTAGTCATTCTGAGATGTTCCAAGTTAATTCAAAGTTGTTCTGAATTGATTCAGATTCGTTTCGAGACATTTCGGTTTAATTCAAAGTTGTTCCAAGTTGTGGTAGGTGTTAAGTCAATTTTACATGTCTACACTTTTCCCCTCTTTGATACAAAGTATTGGTTGCTTTGTTTCAAAGATTCTATTTTTAAGATCAAGCTTTTGAAAAAAATTTATGCCCCACTATGCCCCGGTGTTTCATGGAATGATGGTAGGACTCTATGTTGCCCCCTCGAGAGGTTGACTAAAAATTTCAAATTTTGAGGTCAGGCTCACGACTCTGTTTTATTTCCGTTCTGATGTATTTAGGTCGCAAAATCAGGTTTATAGGTCCATTTCTCATTCTGATGTTTGTGAGAGCTTATAATTTGAAAGTAGGAATGTTCCCCAAGTAGAAATTAGGATTCCTAGGTGAAATTAGGGTTTCTTGAGGTTTTATATAAGCAAATTTTCCTCTAGATAGCTCATTTGTGTTTTGACTCTATAGCTAATTTTTGTGTCTGGTTCTCCCATTTTGTCAATTTTTGAGGAGAAATGTCACGTTTTGATGGAGCCCCACATCATTTTGAGCTCATTCGAGAGGTTGGATAGCCTTCAAGTGTTGGTGGCTCGGTATGTACCTTCTCACTTTTTCACTTTTGTCTTGTTTCATTCTCATTTTGTGTGTACTAAGTTTTCTAGGTCAAAAGCGAATTTTTCTAATTTTTGAGCTTTTTCCTCAATTTTCACACTTTTTCCTGTTAAGAATCCATGCCTTTGACTTATATCCATGCTTTTGACATGTTTCTACACCTATGACTAGTATCTTCACTTTTTCTTTTGAGCATTTGCTTGAAAATCTCTCCTTTGACTGTTTGAAGTCTTGAAATCTTGCCTTTAACATATATCCTCGCCTTTGACATATTTCCACACCTTTGTTTCCTCTTCTTTTCTTGAAAAGCTTGCCTTTGCCTAAAAAGCTCGCTTTTTCTTGGTGTTTTCTAAGCATTTGACCCTCATCTTTTCTCAAAACCCTTGCTTTTAACCTTTTCTATTGAGTTTGACCTTAGCTTTTTCCCCGAACCCTAACATGTGTTCATTTGTCATCCTAAATATCATTTGTCATCATGTTTTGTTTTATTATGTGTCTCTTATTTGTTTAGAGTGAAACCCTAACATTGTGGGTTGAAAACAATTACAGGTTGGCCTCAGAGTACTACAACCGAAGGAGAGACGTCCTCAACATTTGTTCAATCCTATTGCCCGTTTTGGTGTGTTGCAGTGATATTTTCTTGATGTTGTGGGACTACTTCACATTTTTTATATGCCTCCTATCAGGACCCATACTACTATGATGACTGCACTTGTGGAACGATGGCATTCAAAGACACCCTCGTTTCACCTGCCTACAAGAGAGGCGACCATCACTCTTGAGGATGTATGGAGGATACTTCATCTTCCTATTCATGGGAATTTTGTTACTTATCATATTCAACGTGGTACTCATTCCATGCAACAGGTGTTAGATGCTCAACACTTGGTAGTACATCAGTTAAAGATCGATCTATTTGAGTTTTTTGACAATGCAGATCCTATCTCACTTGTCTTATGTGGTTTTATTTTAGGACTCATTGTTCCTGATAGCCAAGGTTGATAGTTTCCCATAGGTTGGGGTGTGTATATTACAAAGAATGTTAGAGCATGGTATGAGGAATGCTTAGGGTCCATGTCTTCTTTCCCACTTGTACAAAGATATGCACGAGTTCGTGTATAAGGGCAATAAATCTATTTTTGCAAGTGTTTCACTTTTGCATGTCTAGGTGTGGAAGCATATTGCAGTTACTTGGCTAGATGGGATACAAGATCGTCACCTTGATGATCCATACTCATATCATTATGGGGATTTTATGCACTATACCTTGCCTCGAGATCTTCCTTATTGGCATTGAGTTTTCAATGATATGCCTAGTTTTGTGTGGAGACCTTATTTGGGGTGTGATGCTTGGCCAAAGGATGTAGATCACCTTGTCTATTGTCGAAAAACCCATTGGTTGCTTGGTCATTTTGATCTTGTGCTAGATCATTATTTACCAGACTAAGTATGTCATCAATTTGGTGAGAGACAGGGCTGAGTTCCTAATACTTATGAGGCTCGTTTCAGTTAGACGACTCAGGAGCTTTGTGTATGGGGTATTCAACCAGATATAGATATTGCCATTGTTGAGTTCAGAGTACTTGCTCCAGTTGGTTGGGATTGGTCGATTGGTCCAACAAATCCAGGTACCTTTGATGACTATGATGAGTGGTGGTCCTACTGTAGGCCTTTGAGACTCACTGTTCTTGGGGGTACTCCCACTTTAGGAAGATTAGGTATTACATGTTGTTGTGGGGAGCAAAAACATATTGAGGTCCTCATACAATAGTTGGATAGAGCTCATCATGGTGGAGCCCAGGGTGATTAGGATGAGCAGCCACCTCAGGTGTAGGGTCGTAGGCAGGTTCTAGGTCCTCCTCCACTAGCTAGGGATGGAGACATACTATTAGCTCAGATGACTACTACTAGAGATGCAAAGATAACAAGATGACAGGATGTAGAGGCTTAGATAGATATTTTGAGGGCTGAGCGAGATAGCGAGAGTGGTTGACAACATGTTGCAGAGGCTTTTGTACAGTTGTTGACCATAGAGAGAGATACTCTTAAGGAAGAACGTGATCATTATTTGTAGAGGTCTACCTACTATCAGACTTTATATGATTTTATTATTCCCAAGGGTTCTCAACATCCACGGTTTGGAGAGCCTAGTTATGTGGGTGGTGATGGGGCAGTTGATGGTGCAAGTGATTAGTTTGTGAGATAGATCATTTTAGTGATCTATAGGGTTCAATCCTTCTTGTCGAGGTCTTACTTTTATACTTGATCTTTATGTTGTTCATTGCTCAAAGGAATTTTGTAGACATGTATTTTGTATGCCTATATTCATTGGTCTAGTCGAGGCCTCGTATAGATATTATGATTTTGTATATCCTATCACACTGATGATGTACTCTCTTTTTTTGATGATGATATATATGATATATACCTTCTTCGATTCATTATCGTTTTATGCTCATGTGATGATGATATATGATGAGGCATGTTTATATGATTTTTTTATTGGTTTATTATCATGATGATGTGTATTGACAATATTGTGGATGCAAAATGGTACTAATGATATTGCTATGTAGATTTTCACTCAGAAGAAATGTTGATGTTTTGATAGAAAAACAATGTTAATTAGAGGAAATATTGATGATAGATAGAAATGTGATGTTAATTTAGAAGAAATATTATTGATAGATAGAAATATGATGTTAATTTTAGAAGAAATATTGATGATAGATACAAATATGATGTTAATTTTAGAAGAAATATTGTTGATAGATAGAAATATGATGTTAATTAGTAGTTGATGAGTTGCTTTTTTTTGTTTTAGAGACTTTGCGGTTTTGAACAATCCATTTTGATATAGAAAATAAATATGATGCACCAGGGTATTAACAACCAAGGTGACTTTGTATTTATTGCATGGAATTTGACTCTACAACAAGGAGTATTCTTGCTCATACCAGACATACGAAAACCCTGTTAGAGTGTATGGGTGAGAAGCTTTAAAAACATGTCAAAATAGTAACACAAGAGGTATTAAGAACCAAAAATGTCACTATTACATGAAATTTTCCAAAGACGACTTCCACACACAAAACAAAGAAAGTATTTGCCATGGTAGTATAACAAGACTATCCACAAACAACAAATAAAAATGACATTCAATTTCCCCCATTCCTTCTCTAAATCCTTATGGACATCCTTGAGAGATCCTAGGAATGAGTTAATAATGTAAACCACAAAAATAAGACAACAAAAAGATAAAACAATGTTGTTATATCACTTTCCATATCTATTTGTGGTGGGTCTATTGATCCAATGTTGATCCTATCTATCGTAGGAACGAATCCATTAAGACATATCTCAGGATGTTGTTGGGTCTTTTCAAAAAGATATGTATTTGATACTTGGCTTTTTTTTAGTTCAATTTGTGATCAAATTCTTCTGCGATTGTCTACTTGAAATTTCTAGTTGTTGATGTTTGCTTTGCTTGTTTTCTTTGTTTTATCAAAGGGTGAGTGTGAGGATCTTTTTATTATGGATGATGTCTTATTGAGAATTTTGATGGCGGACATCGGTCTTTTTGATTTTTCTAAGTTTTATGATGTTTTTTTGTTTTTTAATGGGACTAACCTAGGGCCTCAGGGGCTCATCAAAGATAAACCTTGCCTATGTTGTACACGCAAAGGCTCGTAGTTCACTTGGTTTGAGTGTTTTTGACTTTTTTATGTTTTGTGAATGTTTTTGGATTTTGTATTTTTTATTGTTTTTGAATTTTGTGTTTTTGACTAAGTTGAAATAAAGCATGTTGGAAACCTAAGGGGAATAACCTAGGGTCTTGAGGGCTTTCAAGCCTTTCCTATGTTGTACACATAGAGACCACATAGTTCGACCATTTCACTCAAAGCACAAACTATTTTTTGGGTAAACAACATTGATAATCTAGATTGCTATTCCACTTCTATGTCTAGAGGATATGTTGTGGGAGATCTACTTGAACTAGCAATGAGGTTCAAGAAAATGTTGATATCTTAGACTTTTTGAGTGAAGAAATAACCCCATGATGTTGTTTTGTTTTCGATGTTTTCCAAATGTTTTTGTCTTTTGTGGTTTTCTAAATGTTTTTGAATTTTTTGCTATTTTCCATTATTTTTTATTTTTTGTAATTTTCATGACCATGATAGGATGCTCAAAGATCTAATCCATGACCATCTTTTTGAAACTGCCCCTAGTTGTAGACAAGACAACTTTCCTTAATTAGTGGCAAGCCATGGTTGGATACCTTTTTTTATTATGAAATGAAATGGGTGGATGCCGTGGATAGTACCAATAGATAATGATGTAAGTTTTATTCAAACATAGTGCCTATTTGCTAGGTTTTCACTACGGTACCTATTCTAAGAGTGCCACAAAGTAGTTTTCACTCAGAGAATGTTTTATTTCTCTTTACTATTTTTCTTTCTTTCTAATTTTTTTGTATTTTTTTGTTCTTTTTTCTATTTTTTGGATTTTTACCCTTTTTCCTGGGGTATTTTGACATGCTTCATGTGTAGAACTTCTTGAGGTGGTTGTTGTTCAGTGGTTCAGCTAAAGGTTCTCCTTCAGGAGTAGCTAATTGATATGCCCCAGAGTCGTAGCTTGTTGTGATGACAAACGGGCCTAACTAGTTGGGTTCAAATTTTCCTTTGTTGTCTTGATTTACTTTCCAGGCATTGATGAAAGTTGTGAAGTTTTCCTTTTCTTCTGGGTCTAGTGATGTAGCATGGTAGGTTTCGGGTCCTTTGTTGTGCCACAAGACAAACTGCATGCATGATATCTAGTCTAGTAGCAGTTAAATACAAAAGTCCTCCAATCATATATATGTATTTGCTTTGATCAGCCTTAGGTGAATCCTCATCTTTACTCAATTTACAACCAATCACCATAGGAGTGCATACCGGTTTGGAACCATCCATCCCAAACTTCTTCAACATCTCTTTTACATATTTTGTCTATGAAATAAAAATCTCTTTTTCTATTTGATTGATTTGCAACCCAAGAAAGAAATTCATCTCACCAAACATAGACATCTCAAATTTTTGTCGTATTTCTTCAGCAAACATCTTACTCATTGTTTCATTTCATCCAAAAAAATGTCATCAACATATACAACTATAATAAAGATCTTGTCATTTTCAATTTTGAAGTATAAATTACTATCTGTCATACCTTTATTGAAGCCTTGTTGAATCAGATATCTATCCAACTTTGCATACCAAGCTCTAGGAGCTTGCTTCAATCCATATAATTTTTTCTTCAATTTGTAGACCATATCCAGTTGATCTGACAATTTAAATCCTTTTGGTTGTTCCATGTACATTTCTTCCAACTCACCATTCAAAAATGCAAACTTAACATCCATCTGATAAACCTTGAAATATTTATGAGTAGCAAATTCTAAAAACATTCTAATTGATTCCATCCTAGCCATTGCAACAAAAGTTTCCTAAAAATCTATACCTTCTACTTGTGAGTAGCCCTTACACACAATCCTTGCCTTATTTCTAACCACTTCTCCATTCTCATTCAACTTGTCTTTGAATACCCATTTTGATCAAATTATATTTTTTATGTTGTTCTAGGGACCAATTCCCAAGTTTGATTCTTCTCAATCTGCATAAGTTCTTCCATAGCTTTTGTCCAATTTTCAACATTACATGCTTCACTCACTGTGTTTGGTTCCACTTCAGAAAGTAGACACAAATTTATCTCACTAGCAGCAACAACTCTGCTTCTTGTCAAAACTCCTTTCCTCTTGTCTCCAATTATCTAATCTTCTAAATGATTCTTTTGCACATATTTAGGTGTCTTTGGGACACCACTGAGGCTGCATTTTTCTCATTTTTCTTCTCTTATTCTTCAACAATTTCTTCAATTTCTATACAATTAGGTTCATCTGATACATATCCATCAACTTCAATTGAATTCTTCATAGTTTCATCCACCTTGACATTTTTTCTTTCTACAATCTTTCTCATCCTTTTATTGAAACATCTATAATCTTTGCTTCTAGTAGAGTATCCAAGGAAGATACCTTCATCACATCTAGCATCAAACTTTCATAAATTTTCTTTATCCCTTATGATATAACATTTGCTTCCAAACACCTTGAAATACTTGACCATAGGAATTCTTCCACACCATAGCTCATAGGGGGTATTTGTACTATTAGCCTTTGCTTGCACTCGATTTAACACATAAACAATAGTATGAATAGCTTCTCTCCACTAAAATTCTAGTAGACCTGCTTCAGTAATTATTGATCTAGCAACTTCCTAAATTGTTCTATTTTTTCTTTCAACAACTCCATTCCACTGAGGAGTTCTAGGAGTAGATAATTTTATTTTTATTCCATGAACTTCACAAAACATGTTAAACTCATTTAAAGTGAATTCACCACCTTTTTCAGACCTTATACCTTTTATTCTCAAATTTTCTTCATTTTCAACCATAACCTTAAATTCCTTGAATCTTCCTAAGGCATCAGATTTTTCTCTAAGAAAAGTAACCCATGTGTATCTAGAGTAATCATTAATCAAAAGTATAAAATACCTATCACTTTGTAGACCTCTCACTCTTGTAGGACCATAGAGATCTGTGTGAATCAAATCCAATAGTACGATATTAGATTGTTCCTTTGACTTGAAGTTGTTTCTAGCTTGCTTTCCAAACTAACAATTCTTGCAAATAGCATTAACAGGTTTTGTAATCCTCAGTAGATCTCTTACAACTTTCACAACATTGATTCTTACTAAGTTATCAAAATTCATATGAAACATCGTCTAATTCCATAACCAACTGTCATTAATTTGAGTTACAAAGCAATGTCCATCAACACCCTTAAGTTAAAATAAATGTTTCCTTCAGACTTCTTACCAACATCAATCACTGTTTTGGATCCTTTCCTAATTTCACATCTTTCATCCTCAAATAAAGATTATATCCTTTACTACACATCTATCCAACACTTAAAATATTATGCCTTAAACCCTTAACATAGTAGACATCATCAGTATTATGCTTGCCATCAAAACTAACTGAACCTATTCCACAAATATTAGCACCAACATCATCTCTGAATTTAACTAAGCCACCATCATAATTTTCAAGTTTAACAAACTTACTCTTATCACTAGTCATGTGATGTGAACAACAACTATCAACAACCCAATAGTTCTTTTCTTGTTTAGCATGAAGAGAAAAAACCACCATACCTTCACTCTTTTCTGGAGCATTTTCCTTCACCTGACTTTTAGTATTAGCATAAGTAGATTCATCTTTTATAGCCAAGAACAAGCATTCATTGTCATCAAAACCTCCTTAATCAGATTCTTCATCAGAAATACCATCTTCATTCACATAATACACTTTGTTGATCTTCTTACCTTTGTTTACTTTGCTTAATCTATGTTGTTTATTCTTCTTAGCTCTTTCTAGACATCTCGAAGCATAATAACCAATTCCTCCACAACTAAAGCATTTAAAATGTAACTTACCTTCATATTGATTAGAGAAATTTCTCATCCTTCTTACAAAGATAGCTTCCACTACATCGAGGTTCTCTTCATCTAGATCTTCACTACATGTAGCCTTAAAAGCAGTTTTTGATTTGGATCCATTTCTCAAATTTGGTTTTCTTATTTCATTAGATGTTAGAGTACCCAACAACTAATCTTTAGTATAAGTCTTGTAATCCACATATTCTTCAATAGAAGATACCTTTTCATTGTATGCATCAAGGAGAGTTTTGAGAATCTTCTTCACTATCCTAGATTTATCCGCAGCTGCACCAAGTCCTCTCATTTCACCTACTAGCTCATCCACTCTCTGTACATAGGATTTAATGTTCTCATCTTCATACTTATGTAGGATTTCAAACTATGCTTCCAAGTTCTGTAACTTTTCTTCTTTGACCATTTCATCTCTGACATGAGTTGTTTCTAATGCATCCCATACCTCTTTAGCAGTCTTTAGATTTGTAAATTCGATTAACTCAGACTGTGAAAGACTATTCTTCAGAATACTTCACCTTATTATTTGCTTCATGTGCCTTGATTTCACCAATTATACTTGAACCATTAGCAGGAGCAGTATATGTAGTCTTATAAGCTTTGTCAACGTCATATCCACAATATTCTAGATATCCTTCCATATTTATTCTCTAGAAGCCATAGTTAGTCCCATCAAACCTAGGACACTCAATAGTGATCTTGCTCACCATCCTAGACCTTCCTTAAGTGGTTAAGCTCTTCTCCAAGGAACCAATATTTGATACCAATTGTTGAACAATACAACTGAGAGGGGGTGAATTAGTTGTAGCAAATTTTCTTTTACAACATTCATTAAAGATTAATTCAATTACCATTCACAAATCCTTTACTCTACTAATATGATTAATCATTAAGTGAAAATGCAGAAACTAAAAGAAGTAAAAACCATACACACACTGCAACACTAGATTTATGTGGAAAAACCACGACGAAGATTAGCTCACAATATAGAGAATATCAAAACTGAATACAAAGGCTCACTGCCAAAATAGGACTTACTATTCAGATCAGGACTCACTATCCAATAAGGGTTAACCACCTAGAGGGCTCACTGCCACACAGATATAAAGAAGATAAAAGAGATTTGTTACAGAGAAAAACAATATCAATGCAACCAATATTTCCACCACAATTTTCTCTCACACTTGCAAGCATGCTTGAATGATAGAGTACACCTTCAGCTCACTGCATCTAGAAGCTTGCCACTAAGATTTCACATTGATCTGCTCAACAAAACACTCTATTTCACATCTATATCGCATCTATCTTGCTCTATTTATTTGCACATCTTTCAAAAATATCTCATCATGTATTTATACCATCTTAAACTTTGAAACATATCCAAAGTAAGCCACACACGCCATTTGTATTTACAAATTCAAATTAGGTCGGTGCCAAAACATTCTAAGGTGGAATTAGAATGAGGGCAACCCAAAAACATGCTTTATGAGGACCCAAATAAGTCCCAACACGCTTCATGAATTTCGCAAGTAGTGTTCAACACAAGGTCAACCAAACTAGTGTAAAACACATAGAACAAATTAAGCACATACAACCTTAGCATGAATAGATCCTCCCAGACAACAAAATTATCTTCAACATGATGATATGAGTTTATCTCCAAAACTGCAAGTCATAAAACTTGAACAAGAAGAAATTTGAAACAACTACATTTCTCTCGAGCCTCAGCTAGAGACACTGAAAAACACAGTTCACAACTAGTGAACATAACTCGCACTATACAATGATCCAGAAACCCAAAATATGGATATAGAAACTTACAATAATCATGATCAACATATCTAAACCACATGAAAATAGGAGCATTCCAAGAGAAAAACCCAAAGCAAACACTGAATACCTACAACCTTCATTATAATTTTCTCAATATCCTTGACATATGCATCCAATAACTTACATACATGACATTAATTGATGCAGACCTAGGAGGCCCAAACTCACTCAAAGTGTTAACTTTCCTTCAAGAGGCATCTAACAAGATTAAATGGATCTATTAGACCAATCAAAACAACTCCCAAAGTTTGAAATCAATTAGAGGTAGGATTTCCCACTTTCACCCTTACAAACCTAGTAGCAGTGTAAAACCGGTTTTAGGCCCTTAACTCCAAACCTTTCCAAAACACTTGACAAAAAAATGGATGATTTAGACACCCATTATAGAGTTACAAAACATAGCTTAAACCCCCATATGTCCCCTTTGGAACAACTTTGAGAAATCTGACCTTTTCACTTTTTTAGGCCTCCAAGTAGGCCACGTTTACAAAGGACTTGTGTCTTAAACTCTCTCTTTCTCTAAAATTCCAATTGGTCAGCACTAGGAAGGGTTCCAATCCACTAAATTCATATTCAAACTTCCATGGTACGACCTCCAACCTATCAAACCCCAAAACCCTTGTTTTTGAGCTAAACTAAGAGGGTTTATTGAAAACCTACATTCCATGCCTCCTGAGATCTCAAAACCAACTCAAACACTCTTAAAAAACCTTTTAAATTCTTAACAATTCAAAATAAATGATGTCCCACTCAGATTCCACCAAACCCTAGACTAAACCTCTACTTTCATGCATTTTTCCACATAAACTCAACAGGGACAACAACCCAATCTTCTTTATTTCTTTCCCTCAACATAAAATACTCATTCTAACACCTAAATATCCTCCATGAGTCCCAATATATCAATCACAATGAGTACAATCGATGTATGGGCCTTCAAAACATGATAGATGCTACAAAACCCCAAAACAAGGTATACCCGACAATCCTCAGGAAAATAGTTATAAGATGCTTCAAATTCACTTTTAAACCTCCAAACTAGATGTAAAACACTGGTGATTCATGCCACTATAGAATACACAAAAAATGTATACAATATAATGACTGTATGTTACCGTACAAATATGAAAAAGATGGAAAAACTCATAAAATTCTTCAAAATAGTGAAAATTCAATTGGTTTTTCTTTCCAAATATCCAAGACAACCTTTACAACAATGATTCCCACATTTTTAAAGGTTTATTCACCCAAGACAACTGACACAACAAACTCTAACTGAATTTTGAATCCCTTATGACTATTAGAGTGCAAAATTGCTCTTTGTTTACATTCTTGCTAATAACACTTTGGCTCCTTTTACATTACTTTACTATTCGACCCTACTAGATATTTAAAACATTTATGATGGTCTATTTAGACCTTATTGGACCCAAAACATGACCTTATACATGAAAATAAACATTACCCCTACCTAGACCCCATTTGTCATAATTGACAATTTCTTAACATGTTTAACATCATTTACATTATGGATCAATGAGACACCAAAGCTACCATTTACATCAAGCATGGTCTTCTTAGACCTTATTAAGAGAAAATAAACTCAAGACACCCCTACCAACCTACTAATCACCCATAAAACTTGCAAAGAATCAAATTTCTTGTGAGTAAGGTGTAGGTGCTCTTGCACCATTAATGACAACAACAACTAGTTGATAACTAGTTAACTAGTTGAAATCAATGACAACACCTTCATTCTTGCATCAACATCTTCATACTTGCAACAGGGTCATGGTTGGAATTTTTTTTAATATGTTCAAAATCACAATAAACATTCTTAATAACATCAAAAATATCACTAACCTCATTGGATTTGTAATCATAGGGTATGTATCCTTACCCCTAATTTTCTATATTTTATGTATAATCATATGTTCTAGAATGTCTTGCTCATTAATTCCAATGCCCTTTCTTTTGTAATTCATGTTTTTAACATATTCTATTGGCTATAGTATATTCATTATTTTGTAATTCATTATATTTTTTTATTTTTTAGGAACCCATGTTATATAAAGGTAGTTGAGCTATAATGACCTAATATTTTTGTTTGTTTTAGGTTGTTACTAGGCTTGTCAAAACATTGGGGAGAGAGGGGAAGTTTTCCTACATGAAATGAATCTTGGATCTCATATTCTCCACAACCTTTATTAATGATCTGGATGTGAGATTTAAGATGTGGTGGTATATGTAGATGCAAGATTGACTAGATCTATGTATGAATATTATTGTTTAGTTTTAGGATTTGAGGTAACAATATTAATGGGGCAATGATTGATTTTGTAATAGTGATCTTCCAACATTTTCAATATTAAAATGAATGGGGATCAAAAAATACCATTGCTTCCACTCCTAAGTGTGGGAATTTCATGCATGATGGAATGTAGAGGGAATGCATTTCATTACATAGATCCATGAATGACCTAAGAGTATATTGTAAGGAAGATCAATATTGATAGCATGTAACAAGGCTTTTATATGATAGGCCCCACTTCAAACTTGGTATATCTATTGTTTTTTATAAGATAAGCAACATTTATAGGGTGTTGTACCCTTTACACATCGAGCCACAGGAGCCAAAAAGTTGCAGGTTCATAGAAACATAATAAAAAAACCATCAAAATAAAACACAGTAACAACAAACAAATAATCAACAAAAAAAACCGAGCAGACAAGACACAACAACAATAGACTAGCTAGCATTCTCCCAATTCTGAGAGAGGAGGCAAACAACATCCTCCCCAACCCAGTTAGGGCCTTCCATTGTAGCCTTCTTATCCATTTCATACTTAAGTACAGTAGAAAGGGTGCTAGCTACACGGTGGACCATCTTGACAATGAACTGAGCCAGACTAGTGAACTTCTTCTTGAGCTTCTCCACCCACTCCAGCAGCATGCGATGATCCTCCCCTTTTTCCACAGTCTTCACTATGTCTTCCTGCTCCATTTCCTGAGGTTAAGAGGATTGGGAAGTTGAATTCTCCTTTAGAATTTTGTTGAGGTCAGAAAAGTGGCTAGGCCCTTCAACAAATTCCTCCTCCTCCTCCTTCAAGTCTTCCTCATTCTGATTGCCCTTGTTGGCAGACCGCTCCTCATCAGTAGAAATTTCATTAATCTGCACCTTCTTGCTATTTTTCACCAACCCACCAAATCTCCTAATGCTGGTATTTTCATCCCCTATCTCCACCATAGCAGCAACCATAGTATCCCCCTTGGAGTCTCTTCCCACTACATTCTTCTAGTCATAGTCAGTGGCCAGCGGCTCCACCAGACCTTTCCCTTCTTTAACTTTTTTCTTAGCTGCAGGTTTGTTGTCAGACTTGTCAAGGATGGATTTGAGCTCACAAAGCCCAGCCACAACATTCGACTGAGCAAGCCCCACACTCCCATTTTTCTTTTTGGCTGGTAGCTCAGGCTTGGGGGCTTCAATATTCCTTGAAGGGTTTTTCCTTTTGGGTCCGTTAAATTCAGTCAGAGAGATATTTGTCTAAGAAATGGGTTCAACTTCCTCAATACAGACAGTAGAGATGGGTTTGGTCAGGTAGAGTGTGAGGTGAAAATGATAAAGCCTCAAGATGAGGCCTCTATTGTTCCAACTAACTCTTATTCTACATTATTTTAAGATTTGATGGTGAATGTTTGAGAACCACACACTCCCCTTTTTCTTTTTGGCTGGTGGTTTAGGCTTGGGGGCTTCAGTATTCCCCAAAGGGGTTTTCCTTTTGGGTCACTTAGACTTAGCCAGAGAGATATTGGTCTGAGTAGGGGTTTCAACTTCCTCAATACGGATAGCGGAGATGGGTTTGGTCGAGTAGAGTATGAGGCGAAAATGATAAAGCCTCAAGATGAGGCCTTCGTTATATCAACTGACTCTTATTCTACATTATTTTAAGATTTGATGGTGAATGTTTGAGAATCAAAATTTTCTTCAAAATATCAAAGGTTTTGAATCAAATTTGAAGGGAAAATGTTTATACTAGACCTAGATTTATGTTTGATGACAATCACTTCAATTTTTTGAGTTGGTAACTCCATTGCCAGGTACATGTTGGTTTTTGCTAAAGAATGTGGATTTATCAAGTTGAATTTGATCCTTTGAAAATATTTTCACAAAATCTTTATCTATGCGGTTCATTTTTATTTGCACACATTTTTATAATTTTGTCAAAAGTGGTAACACAATGTACTTGTAGATTCAACACTATTTCCTATTTTAGGTTTACAATAAAGACATTGACCAAGTTATTTTCAAATATTGGCCAAAGGAATCAAAATTTTAAGCCTTTTTGCCATTATAAGGAGGATAATTTTTCCCATTACACTTTTTGGTATTAAAAAGGCCCATCATAATGCATTCATGTTCTATATTTTATGATAAATGTGTAATAATGCTCTTAGATAAATCTTTGAATGCGGTAATTTGTATTCTTTGGTACATTTAATAACCACTCAAGCTCTTTCCACCTAATCTTTGTGGAAATAACCTAATAAAATACATGTCAACAAAATCAACTTCTTCATAGTCATGTAAAATTATTTAACATGCTCTTGAGGATCCCTTTTTACTTTATATTTATAAAATTTTGGAATCTTAAAATATGGAGGGAATGAAATTTGGGTTATGGATCTATCTAATAGAGAGGGACATAATTCTTCAAATTTGTATCACTTGCATTGAGTTTAGTTTCCCACTTGCAAACCCCTTATTATGTTTTTATTAACTGTCATTCTTAGTCAAATGGGCAATTGGGAGGTGGTGTTTGTTTGTTTTGATTATTTTGATTGCACATACATAATATAAGTATGTTGAATTTTTTAGATTACATTGATTCAATTGATGATTTAGATTGGATTGATTTTCTAAATTACTTTGTTTAGTTAGATTGTATTGATTGTTTTGTGGGTTATTTTGATTAGATTTATTTTATTGAGGATTTTGATGATTAGACTTAGATTGGTATGAAAAATTGGGTTTCCTTAAAAACTTGAGTGATTAGGTTTTTATTTTCTCTTGGTGTTGGGAATCATGTTATGATTTTTTCTTCATGAGGCTAGGTACTTTTAGATTAATATTATTTTGGTCCACATCAATAATGCTAGGATTTTTTTGGATGGCACTTAGTTTGTAATTTTACTTAGATTATCTAGTTTACAATTAAGAATTAATTTGGCTCTTTATTCTATAATAATTCTAGGTATGTCATCCTTATTTTAGTGTATCATTTTATCAAGGTACATACTTGTTTAGATTCAAGTAAATCATGAGTCATGAGAATTATTGATTTAATTAGGGAAATTATTATTATCATATCACTATCTTATTGGTTTCATAGGGAATATGATGGGAGGATTCTTTAAATTGGTACATACGTGATTACATCTCATGTCCTATTATGATATTGATGATCATGTCTATGTTTGGAAGTAGAAAATTATCCTTTAGACATTATTTATCGAGATCTTTGAATTTTGTGTAAACTCTAATTCCTTTTTTTACTAATAAGGATAATGTTGGAGATCCATTTTAGATAGTCAATTAGTATAATAAAGCTATCCTCCAACATTTTATTAAGCTCTTATTTGACTATTACTTTAACATTTGGATGCATCTTAAGAAGATTTTATTTCATTGGTTTGGTGGTTGGATGCACCACTAGATGTACTATGAGAAGGTTTGAGCCTCACATATTTACATAGAACCAAGAATTTTTTGTGTAATTCACTTAAGAATAGATATGATAAATTATCATTCTTTTGTACTTTCTATAAGGAAGCTAAGGTAGAGGAACAACTTCCTACACTAATCTTGAGAGGAGGATAATGTAAAATTTTTACAAATCTTTAATAGTTACAAAAATTTAAACAAAAATAAAACATAAATATCATGCATACCACAACACAATTATTTACATGGGGAAAACCCTTTCGAGAGAAAAACCCCATACTCCAAAAGTCACCCAATATATTATTCAAAAATCACAAAGATTACAATATACTTGCAGACCAAGATTCTCGTTAGAGTATCACCAACAAGAGATCCAAAGGCAACACAACTGCTATTAGACTTTCATAATACAATGCCCTCATAAAATAGGGTTACCTTCTAGGGAAAGTCAAGTTAATAAAATATCAAATATTAGATCTAATACCTAATGATGAATGGTCTATATTTACAATAATAAAAGATAAATAAAATTTTCCTTTCCAGGGAGCTACCCCCAGACCCCTCACGATGGGACCCCTATCGCCGACATATCAATAGCACCTTTTGTATCAACAATACTTTATGTAATTTAAAGGTTGAGAAACATTATCCCAAAATTATTTCTCCCAATTCCGCCACACTAAATGATGTGAACATGAACCTCCATGAATTATCCATAGAAAAAAGAGATAAAGCATGTAAATCATATCACACAACATGTCCTTCTACCAACACCTCAAATTTATAAGTTGTGTCAAGTAAGATATCCTTCATATCCCCAAATGAATAGAATTAACAATACCTAACCATTCAATCTCCAAGATAAAACAAAATATACGTATCTAATATAACCAATCATGGATGTAAGTCTCCATAAACAATTGAGATCAAACTCAAATCCAATCCCAAAACTTAGAAATTATCCCAATAATAGATATCTCTTAAAACCTATCATGAATGACATCATAAACCAAATTCATATGTACGAGGAGGTAAACATTCCACAAACTCTTTATATCAACCCTCCAAAACTAACAAGCATAGATTAAGATCCATAACCATGAGAAGACAAATCATAAAACATAATGCATCTAAAAACAAGATGGGTAATACCTCTCAAATGATTGTCCATTGAGTAGACCAAGAGTAGGGAATGATATTTCTCCTCTAGGATACACCAAGACACAATGAGTCTCTTGAAGAGCAATCTCCTTTATAGGTCCACAATAAAGTCACATTCATGTCTAGGTGAAAGATCCTCAAACTTCCTACTGAAACCTTCAAATGGTAACTACCTCAACAAATGTCTCTAGAATCAAGAGAGTTACAACCTCATCCAACTATCAAAGTATTCATTAGCACCTACAACTGATCAATCCATCTAGCTCCAAATGAAACACCAAATTCTCATGAATCTCCCAAGTACATGACCAATAGACTCAATACTAAGAGAACTATCTAAACCATTTTCAAAGCTCTAACTACATGGACCTATAGAATGAAGAGAACATCATGACATTATGATATAATCGTATCATGACAAATCTCTAATGTTAAATCAAGAGTTCACCATGGTATAATGCAAAACCATCCTCTCAAAAAATTACCACCTATCACAATTAACAATTCATAAACCTAACACACCAACCAAACACTCTAGGAATCCTCCATGGCTAGACAAGATATCAACATCTCGTATCACATGAAAATAACCATCTCATATCAATGAAAATAAAAATGTCAAATAAATCTTACACAATAAAAAAGATCCAAGAAATAATCTATGACAACAAAAACCACTATAAAAGATCATCCATCACCAAGTGGTGAATCCATGTCACTACAAAACTCCCACTTAACCATGATAGCGAGCTCTCCATGGCATTGTGATAACCATATCCTAAGTGAATATCACCCATGGTTCACACACACTCAATTGCAATAATAATAGCTCTAGATAATAAAATAGAACCAAGATATCCAATCCATGAAGATACAACCACCACCAAAACATCACTATCAAAAGCTCTAATTGAATGGTGTAACCAATCTATCCATGACATCATGATAACAAACACGATACAAGTCCCAATAATCAACTACCAAAGCACTCTCATCATCCATTCTTTCATCTTAATGCAACATACCAATATATAAATGACCAAAAACAAGGCCAACTAGATGGATCTAAAATAATAATAAAAAGACTTATTGATATAGATAGTACATATTTGAGTCATCTCTTTTCAACTAAATGAGTGCCCAACCCACACAACTTTATAGCTTGAAAATTATCAATTAATGTAACATGCAAACTCACCTTCACATCAACAACCTGAAAACTGAGATAACTAAGAAGATAAACTATAGATCTAAAGACTTAAACACCAGATCACCTACACATTTAATTTGCCAAAAAAATCCACAATTGAGTAACCAAAGTTAAGGATCTAAAAAAACATCTAGGAGATAAGAATGACCTCCTAATACTAGACCACCCCACAACCTATCAACCACATATATGATCATGTCATGCCAATTTTCAAATGTACATGAACATCAATGACACCATAATTTTCACAATTATTGTATCTTAGTCAATTCTCACTAAATCAAGACTCCAACTCTCCAACACATATCAACCATGTCATTAAGCTAGAAGAAAACTATTGTACTCATCTCCACCAGAGTCCTAATGTTGAAAATAAATGTAAACCTATATCAAGAATCATAGGATCTAAAAACCAATTATACCATTATATGTATCATAAAAGCACACACTCCCAAAAAAAAATTCCCTCCAATTTGTGTAGAAGCTCACATAATCACACCTCAAATTTCAAGCTCTTGTAAATGATCAAACAAGTAAAACCTTCTTTCTACTCATCCAAGTGAAAAACCACTATAATCTACCATGTAGTACACTACAAATTATCTCCATTTATTATTTGAAATAAAAAATTCAAATATGTATGTGAAAGTTATGGTGTGTTAACTAGTCTAGAGAAATATAAGCATCATGGTACTAAATTCTTATAAAATAGAAAAGCCTAACTACCAAAACTATACCATTGTGTACTACTTAGAGAGATATTTTTACAACTATAAGAAATAAAAAATTTGATACTTGGGTGAAATTTATGCCCCCAAAATAAAATTACTCCTTTAAGCTATAGGGGGTTGAAGGTCAATTGTACAATGGTACATGCTAATGTAAAAATGATATAAAAAATAGCACAAGAGAAAAAGCCAGGTGGCACATTGGTAGTGATGGAACTTAGTGGGTGATGCATGAGCTCAAATACGATGAAAAATTTCAATTTTTTTTATAAATATTTAGTACATTAAATTTTAAATTTAAACAACCCATCAATTGGCACTAATGGGGGCCTAATGGTAGTTCACAGCCTCGTACACCATCCTTTCCAACTATCAACTAGCAATAATTATTGAAACTATGGGTACAAGGGGTCTATAGACTCCCTCACCCCCATAATAATTTTTTTTAATTTTTTAAATAAGTTTTTCAATAATTTTTTTATTTGAAAGTTTTAAATTATGTTTTTCTATGGACATATGACTGTATTGTCATACAATTGAGAAATAGGATGACATAAACATTAAAGATATAGGATGACACAAAATATAGGGGATGCACTAGCGGGATGCACTAGCCCCCGGGCTCAAGATCTTATGGCAATACAATGTAAGGACAAAGAAACACACACATGAGGTGCAAAGCAACATGAAAATCATGAACCATACTTGATGAAAACACAAAACTAGCATAATAAGCATGAACATGAAATGTAAACACTACATGGTACAAATATAATGGAAACATAATGCAAACACAATGCAAACAAAATGCAAAGGGGGTATGAACATCATGGACTAGTAAGATCTGTAGAAATCTTACTATGATCCATTCCAAAGGTGTTCATGAATCACAAGCTAACAAAGTCTGGTATTTTCTAGGTGACCCAAGCATCACAAGCTAGTGAAGTATGATATCCACTAGGTGATCTTGGACAAGAAACAACACAAGCTAGTGAAGTATGATATTAGTTCTAGGTGATTTTATGCAATAGTAGTAAATAAAAAACACACAAGGGCTAGATAATTCTAATATTTACTAGGTGTGTTTTCATGTCAACCATACCAAGAATTGTAATCCCAATAATTTTGATAAGGCACTACAAAATGATAAATATTCCATAAATGCATCACTAATCTCAATGCGTGTGAACAAAGTGAAGCACACAATGAAATGTATACTCCCACCTTAAAGTAGTTTCTAACACCAGCCATGAGAAATAGCCTTTAAGGTAGAGTAAAAATATATATGAAACATGATAAGTCCATGAGAGATTATTAGAAAATTATCTTCCAATTATATGTTCCCAACAAAATTGCCTCTCATGAGGAGTTGCCCCCAAGACAAAGACACATAACAAGACAAAATATATCATGTAAAGGATCCAAAGATCTAGGGTCACTATAGACCATAGATAATATATAATATGATTATGCTCAGAATCGACATCATTCCCCAAATACTTGTAGAGCTATGGACACAATAGAATAATGACACATGAAAGCAACATAACAAAGCTTTTGGTTCAACATGCAAGAGAACTAAATGTCTCAATCCCTTGCATAATTCCTAAGGGAAACACAAGGAAATAGTGTTCACAACATAAAGATGAATGGAGGTACAAATAGATGAATTTCGTGATAGGTTCATTCTCTTTGTATCCTTGTGCCAACAGGAAAAAAGGGTCATCCAAAGAAAACTAACATAAAGATACACCAAGTAGTATATCGCGGGAAATCACATTACATGAAAGAAAACACATAAAAACACATGAGAGGTACTAAACATGCAATTCAATCTAAATCAAATCATCCACATTCTAATCTTGCTCATCATAAATTGAAGGTGGGAATATGTTAAAGGAACTATAGAAAGCATAGTATATGGAGAAGCATCAGGTGCAACATGCAATGATTCACACTTATTAAGAGTATAATCATGGTTGTCCCCATCTAATTTCATGGATTTAGATAACATAAGAGCTAATTTTTTATGTTCTTCTTTTTGTTCTTTTTTATCTTCTTCTTTACCCATATGTATCTCAATAGACTATATATTAGTGCTATCAGCATGATTGTGAGTATTATCATTCATATAGGCCTCTTTCATTCTTTGCTTTGGTTAGGATAGGTAAGGTTTGGCTTTATGGTTTGGTGAGGATGGAAGAGTGGAATTAGGAAATGACAAGGATGGAAGGGTGGTAGGTATTTCATCATAATTGAGTTAACTAGTATAGGGAATTGTGATGGTCCCTTTGATTCCTCTTCCAAAGGAAGAAAGAGACCAATATTGTAGAACACCTCAATTAAATCTTCACAAAATTTTAAACTCATATTTCTCTAGACCAGTTAACTTATTTCTGATGAAATACATGCCACCCATCCATCCTTGTCATTTCTCGATTCCACTCTTCCATCCTCACCAAACCATAAAGCCAAACCTTACCTATCCTAACCTAAAAAAAGAATGAAAGAGGCCCATATGAATGATAATACTCGCATTCATGATGATAGAACTAATATGTAGCCTATTGAGATACATATGGGTAGTGAAGAAGAAGATAAAATAGAAGAACATAATGAATTAGATCTTATGTTATCTAAATCCATGAATTTAGATAGGGACAACCATGATGATCCTCTTAATAAGTGTGAATCACCACACGTTGAACCTGATGCTTCTCCCTATAATACGCTTTCTATAGTTCCTTTAGCATATTGTCCAACTTCCATTTATGATGAGCAATATTAGATGATTTTATTTATATTATCAACTCGCATGTGTAGTACCTCTCATGTTTCTTTATGTGTTTTCTTGTGCATAATGTGATCTCCCATGATATACTACGTGGTGTATCTTTATGTTTTTTAGTTTTCTTTGGATGAACCTTTTCTTTCTTATTGGCGCAAGGATATAAAGAGAACAAACCTATCACGACATTCATCTATTTGTACCTCCATTCATATTTATGTTGTGAACATTGTTGGCTTGTTTTTCCTTTAGGAATGATTCAAGTCATTTAGACATTTAGTTCTCTTGCATGTTGGCCCAAAATCTTTGTTATGTTGCTTCCATGTGCCATTCCTCTATTGTGTTTGTATTTCTACAAGTATATGGGTAATGATGTCAATTCTAAGCATAATCATATTATATATTATCTATGGTCTATATGACCCCAAATCTATGGATCCCTTACATGATATATTTTTTCTTTTTATCTGGCTTTGTCTTGGGGGAAATCCCTTGTCATGAGATAACTTTTTTTGGAACATATAATTAGCATACAATTTTCTAAAAATCTCTCATGGCCTTATCATGTTTCACATATTGTTTTACTCTACCTTAAAGGCTATTTCTCATGGTTGGTGTTTGCAACTACTTTAAGGTGGAAGTATACATTCCATTATGTGTGTCACTTTGTTCACACACATTGAGATTAGTGATGTATTTTGGCATATTGATCATTCTATAGTGCCTTATCAAAATTATTGGGATTACAATTCTTGGTATGGTTGACATGAAAACACACCTAGTAAATATTGGAATTCACTAACCCTTGTGTGTTTTCAATTACTACTATTGTATAAAATCACCTAGTTAATATCAGACTTCACTAGCTTGTGTTGTTTCTTGTGCAGGATCACCTAGTGGATATCAAATTCACTAGCTTGTGATGCTTTGGTCCATGGGTCACCTAGAATATATCAAAATTTGTTAGTTGATGATTCATGAACACCTTTGGTATGGATTGTAGTAAGATTTCTATAGACCTTACTAGTTCATGATTGTTATACCCCCTTTGCATCATGTTTTAATTTTATTTGCATTATGTTTGGATTATTTTTTCATTGTGTTTGTATCGTGTAGTGTTTACATTTCATGTTCATGTTTATTATGTTAGTTTTATGTTTTCATCAATTATGGTTCATGTGTTTCATGTTGTATTGCACCTCATGTGTGTGTTTATTTCCATACATTGTCCTACCATAGGATCTTAAGCCCAGGGGCTAGTGCATCCCCTAGATTTGATATCATCATGTAGACATGTAAAATTACTTTAAACTTATCACAAACCCGAAACGACTCGGAACAACTCTGAATCAATTTGGAACATCTCGAAACCAACGTGAAATGACTTAGAACAACTCTGAATCAATTAAAGAATGTCTTAGAAAAAACCTAAACCAACTCGGAACAACTCTAAATCAATTCGGAACGTCTCAAAACAAACATGAAATGACTCAGAACAACTCTGAATCAACTTAGAATGTCTCGGAACGACCCCGAAACAACTCAGAATAACTCTGAATCAACTCAGAATGTCTTGGAATGACCCCAAAATGACTTGGAACAACTCTGAATCAACTTGGAACATCTTGAAACAACCCCAAAATGACTTGGAACAACTCTGAATCAATTCAAAACGTCTCTGAATGACCCTGAAATAACTTAAAACATCTCGAATCATCTTGAAATCATCCCACGACATCTCACAATGCATCAAATTGCATCAAACGACATTCAAAACCCTAATTCTACTATTAATCAAATAATACAACGATATTTGATTAATTCACATTTCATCATTTCGACTAATTAAATAAATTACCTTTATTTAATCAAGTCCTAATCTTATCTTATTTCATCCTGATTAGTCAAACAACACTGATTATTTGATTACGTCACTAATCCACTTTATTCCTCAAATTTGATTAAATTATTAAATCATAACAATTTAATTATCACACTTTTCTCCAAATTTGAATAAATCAAACTATTCAAGTTGGAAAAAATAAAAATTGGAATTAATTAATTAATATTCCTCACCCACTTTTTGATTGAGGAAATCATGGATTGCTAACTAAGCAATCTATTTTGCTAACAAAGCAATCAATTCTGCTAACTCAACCATCTAATTCCTAACTCAACCCTAACTGATCAATCAATTGCAAACTAAGCAATCAAAATCCTAACTAGCCAATCTATTCTTCAATCACCCTAATTATGCAATCAACTTTGCACAATTCCCTCATGTCTAAATCCTCTCAACTCATTTTGATCATTGATTTGGATATTCTCCAATACGATCCCGATGGTCGATTCAAAATTGATTTTTCTATATAACAAGCCTTTCTCTTCACAAATTAAGAGGAGAATTTCAACTTACCTTATGCAACGAAGTGTTGTCAAGATCATCATTGAGAGAGTTTCATCATTTTTTCAAGAACAAGCATCGATCATCAAGCTTTTGTGTACAAGTAATGGAGGCTTTGTAGTGATACGAACAACCCAACATCATGCAAATACACTCCAACATGGGATGGTAATCTCTTCTTGTTGTTTGATTTTTGTTGTTAATCTTAGGATCTCATTTCATTCAAATAGCTTAGAATTGTTCATTTCATGAGTGATGGAATAGGATAGATTAAGTGTGTTGAATTAGATTAGTTTCTAATTTCAATCTCGAATTTGATCTTGATTTCATATCATTTTCCTGATGGATTCCTTCTCCCTCACACATTCTGGCATGCCTGGTGGGACCTAGGTCCTCCTCACTAACATTTTTTTGAGCTAAATTGCAAGTTACAGGGTTCTGGGAGCTTTCAGAGGCATTTCACGAATTGCCCAGTAAAAGCTCATTTTTTACTGGAAAAATTTATGAGCTTTTTCCAGAAAATCCACGCCTTTTCCATGGGAATGGCGCTTTTACACAAAGACTAGCGCTTTTGCTAAAAAAAACCACGCTATTGATTTTTCTTCTAAGTTTGCACTGTACAGGAAATCTGAGCTTTTACAAATTTGTTTTTCTAAGCTTTTGATCTTTTTTCTGAGCATTTTCTTTAGAAAAAAAGTGCATGGATCCTACACTATTGTAATGAACTTGCTAAATATTTGCTTTTTTTGCAAGAACTAATGAATTTTATGCAGAATTTGAAACACATTGACTTGTTTTATGCAGGGAAGATGATCGGTCCAAGTTGTTTTTAGATCCATAATTATTTTTAATTAACTTAGGAATTTTCATTTTTGGTGCTTAAAATTGAACAAAACAACTTTCACATTTTGATTTTGGTGCTATCTAAAATGAACATTTTCAAAGCTTTCTAACTTAGGAATCTTCATTTTGGTGCTTAAAATTAAACAAAATAACTCTCACATTTTGATTTTGGTGCTATCTAAAATGAACATTTTCAAAGCTTTCTAACTTAGGAATCTTCATTTTGGTGCTTAAAATTGAACAAAACAACTTTCACATTTTGATTTTGGTGCTATCTAAAATGAACATTTTCAAAGCTTTCTAACTTAGGAATCTTCATTTTGGTGCTTAAATTTGAACAAAACAACTCTCACATTTTGATTTTGGTGCTATCTAAAATGAACATTTTCAAAGCTTTCTAACTTAGGAATCTTCATTTTGGTGCTTAAAATTAAACAAAATAACTCTCACATTTTGATTTTGGTGCTATCTAAAATGAACATTTTCAAAGCTTTCTAACTTAGGAATCTTCATTTTGGTGCTTAAAATTGAACAAAACAACTTTCACATTTTGATTTTGGTGCTATCTAAAATGAACATTTTCAAAGCTTTCTAACTTAGGAATCTTCATTTTGGTGCTTAAATTTGAACAAAACAACTCTCACATTTTGATTTTGGTGCTATCTAAAATGAACATTTTCAAAGCTTTCTAACTTAGGAATATTCATTTGGGTGCTTAAAATTGAACAAAACAACTCTCACACTTGATTTGGTGTTGTTAAAATAAACCTTTTTTGAAGCATTCTAAAGTAGGAATTTCCTTTTTGGTGCTCATAAAATGAACATAAAACACTTCAAATTTGGGCTCTAAAAATGAACACATTTCATGTTTTCATAGTTACGAACCTTTAAATTTGGTGCATAAAAAGAGCGCAAACGTCTTTCAATTTGTTGATAAACGTCTTATTTACATTTTGTTGACCATTAATGACAAGGCCTGACTTTCTTAGAAACACTTCAACTTTGGGGCTTAAAATGAACAAAAAAATTTCACATCATTGCTATCTTAATTGCTTGATGTCTTGAACACTTCAATTGGTGTAAAGATAAAAAGAGCATTTTAGTTTACTCACATATTCTTGGGGATAACACCATTCGAGGTGTTTAAAATGAATCAATTTGCGATGAATTTTCTTTTGTGCATGCATTGATTGGCAAGCTGAAGTGTTTTGTCTTCTCCCCTCCAACCATTTTGGTGATCTTGGGTGAGTGAAGAACATTTTTGAGCTTCGCATTTATTTTAAAGTATTACCTTATTAGAGGGCCTGCCTATTGAGACACATCCCGTGCTAGAGAACTCATAGGCAACCCAAGTAGTACTTTTGTTTTGGACCGCTATATAAATATTTTGTGAGTGTAAGGAAAGCTCATCACTCACCGAGTGCGGATGTCCTATACCGGTGTATTCTTCCTCAGTATCCTTGTGATGCATAAAAACTCGAAAGGGCTGGAAGGTTCTTAATTGAACAAAACACCGCATGTGTAGGTGCCTAAAATTAATATCCCTAGAACATGACTAAGAGCCAATTATTTTAGAAGCCACCCTATTTATCCAAAACATTCTCTGAAAGTGGTGCAATGGAATTTACTTCTGAGAAGTTACTTGCCAAGTCTGACTATAGGCCCATGCCATAAGTCGCATGTAAAATCATCTCTTTGGAGCATGAGGCAGGCCCACCTAAGAGGATGGCTTCTCTCCACTAGGGTTGTAATTGTTTGTTAATGTTAAACTTATCCAATTACATTAAAAAACAATTGTGACATCAAATTTTGTGTTTGATTTAAAGAAAAAGAACACAACAAAACAAATATTGAACCAAATAGTCAAAACACAAACCCTTTGAGTTAGTGTATACTTGTGAAAAAGGCCTTATATTTGCACTCCTTGAAAGGATTTATCCTTAAAAGGTTTCTGAACATTTTGGTTTTATTTTCAGGTTGCATTGATCAAAGTAAACACTTTGGTAACTATGGCTTGGGTGTTGTGATTTCACAACTCAAGTTATAGATATTCAGGTCACACAAAGTCCATGCTTGTGAGTCAGTTTAGTGATATTATATCATTTTCCATACTCAAGAACACAAAGGAATCAAACACAAAGAGGTTACAAATTCCCATTCCAAACTCACAATATTTTTGCTAAAACACTTAGATTGCTTATAAGGCCATTACTTGAACAAGATACTTGGAAAATTAGATTGTTCATAAATCGCACTCATTATTCCCATACTACTTATTTGAAATCAAAATCCAACAAAACATTAGGATCATTCCTCTACTCAAAAACCTATGATATCAATAGTTACTTGGAACTCAAATAGTTCAAATATCTTTCCCACAACATATCCTCTAGATCAAGAAGTGGAATATGGACCCTAGTTCTTCAGCATTTTGATTTCCAAAACAGTGGGTACATTCCAAAACAACACTCAAACTTTAGGGTTTTTGAGTTTCATAACAAACCACCCCATGCCACCATACCTTATGACCATTTGGCGACCTACAACTCTTGTTCAACAACCAGGCCTTGTAGCACCTATTGTACAACCTAGCCTTATGCACATTGAAAGTGCCCAAACCGACATCATTAGCAGTTTGAGAACATTCATTTTCGAGGAAAATGAAACACCCCATAGATTTCTCACAACATCCATCATCTTGAACAAAGAAGAAGAAAAGGAAAACATAGCAGTAGGAAGACCCATGTTACTACCTCTCACCTGGAAATAGGTAGTGAATGACCTTACAATAAGGTACTGAACACCATAAACCACCATACAACATACCTCATGACCATTTTGAGACCCACAGCTCTTGTTCAACAACCAGGGCAGTCGCACCAATCTTTCAGCTAGGTAATGCACATATTGAAGGTGCCCAAACCAACATCATCAATAGTTTGAGAACATTTATTTTCGAGAAAAATGAAACACCGTGCCAATTTCTCACTACCTCCATAGTCTTAGACGAAGAAGAAGAGAAAGTAGACATAGCAGCCGAGAGACCCATATTACCATCCCCCACTTGGCAATAAACATTCTTATTCATCCATGATCTCACACAGAGTTAGGATCCCCAAAGCTAAGACTATAAGTCATTATTCTCAACTTAGGCATCTTCAACAAAAGGATCTCAAGAAACACCTTGTAGCACTACACAAAGATAGAAACAAACTGGTGGCAAACTTTTATAGACGTGCTTCTAGAAACAATCCAGAGTTGTACATGTTCTTTTTTGGCCAAAACCTAGGCCTTTTCCACGATACTAAACTTCTCTAGAGAGGTAAACCAAATTCACATACCCAAATCTACCCTCTTATTCAGACCAACATTCAATTTGGAAACTTTAGAGATCTAGCACCATTTTATTTTTTTTATGAAAACCACGAGGTCACAACATAGAAAGAAAATGGAAGCAAACAAAACCAACACTAGCATCCCACCAACTAATACCATCAATGATGAAAGTATCCATTGGGGCTATAGGCCAAATGATCTTGAAACACTACAAAAGAGTCCTATGTATAGAAATACCTTCAGTGAAGAGGAACTAAATCACAAATAGGAGGTAATTGAACAAAACAACCAAGACCCAAACAAAGTAGTTATAGAAGAGGTAGACACAGAGGAGGAAATAAATGAGGATGAACTGTTCAAACATTCCAACAACCCCAAGGTTCTTAAACTAATGAACAGGTTATTGAGAAAGGATCCAAACTCCTATTTTTTCAAGTTAGCACAAAGTGGTGCTAAATTATTGGTGGATTTTAACATAGAAGCTCTCAAAGATGCCAACCTTATTCCCTTAGGAGATAACTCGGTTGTAAGACAAATAACCAAACCTCTAGAGATGCTAAACATGCCACCTGTGTTCTCACAAAATGATGGTCAACCCAAAGAGAACCCCTTATTCAGAAGACCAACTCAGGTTGAACAAGCAGCAGTAGCACAACTATATCAAGGAGGACCATCACAATATGAACCACCAAACAAAAATCCTCCACCTAGATAGTATATACCTCAAAATACCTCAAACATTGACCCATCTCAAAACATTCAATACCTTCAATAGGGTGGAACACAGGGTCCCCCTCCCAATGATCAATACCTTCAACAGGGTGGGACACAAGGTCCCCCTCCAAACATTCAATACCACCAACAAGGTGGACCATGTGGCCCCATTTTTTGACCAACAATACCAGCAGCAAGGTGTGCCATAGAGCACCCTTCCTCAGTCTTCCTACCAACAAGGTGTCCCAATAACGCATCAACAAGGTAACCTTCAGTTTAGTCCTGCCCAACAGCAAGGTGTTCCACAGAGCACCCTTCCTCAATCTTCCTACCAACAAGGTGTCCCAATAATGCATCAACAGGGTAACCTTCAGTTTAGTCCTGCCCAGTAGCAAGGTGTTCCACAGAGCACCCTTCCCCAGTCATCCTACCAACAAGGTGTCCCAATAATGCATCAGCAGGGTAACCTTCATTTTAGTCCTACCCAACAGCAAGGTGTGCCTAAAAGCACCCTTCCTCAATCATCCTACCAACAAGGTGTCTTGATAACACATCAACAGGGTAACCTTCAATACACTTCATCTCAGCAACAAGGAGCTAACCCTCCTTACACCCATCAAGGAATTGACACGATATATAACCAAAACGGTCACCAAGGTCTCATACCTTCACAATATCTGATATACAAACAAAACATGGTAAGACAACAAGGTTATTATACATAGAACTCACAAACAAACCTGCCAAAAATGGACATGGACATGAAGCTAGAAGCAATCACCCAACAGGTAGCAGGCATGCAAGTTGGAAAACAAAAGAAAACCTATACTATCCAAGAGATATGCCCCTTCCTGTTCGATCAATCTGTTACTACAATACCCTTTCCAAAGAATTTTGAAATACCTAGGTTTGACAAAAAAATATAAAGAATAGGGGATCCACTAGAGCATATACAAGATTTCTCAGTATCATGCATGGAATTACGACACAATGACTCATACCTCATGAGACTATTTCCACACAGCCTTACAGGCCATGCTATGGAATGGTTCACCTATTTGACACCAACGGTCAAAAACTTTGATGAATTGTCTAACAAGTTCATAAGTCACTTCTCCTTTAACATTGAACAAGATGTCACCATTACAAGCTTATCCACAATCAAACATAATCAAGGAGAATCTTTTATTTCCTATCTACAGTGATGGAGACACAAGGCTAGTAGATGTAAATGGCCCATTCTCGATAAGGAGTTGGTAGACATATTCATTGCCAATGTCTTACCTGAGATCAATTATCGACTCACAATGTTATGTCTAGTAGACTTTGAAGAAACCATTGAGAAGGGATTGAATATCGAAAGAGCCCTCATTGCAAGAGGGGCCCTTAAAATAAATAGCTCAAAAGATAGTCCTTTTACTTCAAATGAGAAACCTAAAGTCTGGGCCAAAAAAAAAAATGTCACGAACGACAGAGTGGTTGATGCTAGGACATTATGGCTAGCACAAAACACACTTCCAAATAAACCATAGGTAGCATAGACAAGCTATGTTCCAAAAAATGCGCAAAACAACCAAAATACCTATCCAAAGAACAATCAGGTTGTAAACCCAAAAATGAATCAGGGGGGACAACAGAGGAAGTATGATCAACCAAGAAGGAAATTCACAATTCTAGGTGAGTCGTTAGAAATAGTCATGTGCAAACTAGTACAACAAAACCTCCTCAAAACTAATGACCGTCCAAACTATGAGGAACCTAGTTTCAAAACACCGTGGTATAATGAAAAGGACTTGTGTGATTTCCACATGATCAAAGTACACACCACAAACAACTGCATGAGACTCAAGCACCTTATCCAAGATTTAATTGACAAAGGGGAGGTAGATGTCAAACTTTGTCCTGGGAATAAGGACCTACAAATTTACACAAACCTGATCCCAAACCATGCCAAAGGGAATGACAAAGGAAAGAAACAGGAGTACCATAACACCAATTACACTTATGGGGACACAGTTTTAGGAACCATCTCACAAGTTGATGATAATAGGGAAAATGTGGTGACTATACAAGGAGGGGACAATAATTGTAATGTAACCACCTGTCAAGGAAGAGTTACAATTCAAGGAGCACCACCCAAACCTACAATCAAGTCACCCAATGACTATAGTATTGTAGAACAATTAAAGAAAACACCTACCTTAATCTCAATTTTATAGTTGTTAAAACTATCACTTGCCCATAGAGAAATACTTGAAAAGGAATTAGAAACAATAGTCCCTGATGACCTCAATCCTAGTCAGTTCCAAGCTATGGTTGGTAAAATCACACAGACTAATCACCTAATATTTTCTAAGAAAGATCTACCCCAAAGAACCTTTCATAACCAAGCCCTCTACATAGAGGTTGTTGTTCATAAAACCATGGTCAAACAGGTATTGATAGATAATGGTGCAAGTTTAAACATATGTACCTTAAAATTTGTCAAACAGCTGGGGTATTCTGACAATGTGATTGACAAAGGAAAAAGTATCACAATAAGGGCTTATGATGATCTAGAAATAAATTCTAAAGGAATAGTCAGGTTACCGGTATAGATAGGGCCAGCCCTAATAGAAACCACTTGTCAAGTATTGGATCTTGAGCTGCCATACAACCTCCCTCTAGGACCACCTTAGATCCATGCTTTAAAAGAAATCCTGTCCACTTTTCATCAATGCCTAAAATTCCCCCATGAAGGAAAAGAGGTAACACTATATGTCGATCCTGAGCCTTTTCATTTTTGTTCCAATTTAGAGGAGAAATACAACACAATCCAACGTGTGCCTAGCAATGACATAGCATTCCACTCTTTTTCTTATGTTGACCCATCAACACTTCCATCTACCTCAACCAAAAACACCTCAAGTGACCAACCAAAAATGGAAGCCAAGATTCAGGTACTTGACAAGGGTAATGGGAATTACTTTTTTAAGCAAGCATTCTGCATTGGCATGCTTCCACCAACACCCAAAGTATATGGAGTTCCAAAGGAGATCAAGATAAAACAAATGATTGCCAAGCCCACTATTTTCACTAGATGGGGAGACATGCAAGATGAAGAAATATTTGAGGAGTACTTTCTATCTATGATCTACAAGGAGGACAAAGAAGAACCAGAAAAGTCGGAACCTAATTTTGACCCTACTAATATAGGTTATCAATTAGTTAAATAGATGGGATATAATGGAAAAGGTGGCTTGGGGCTACATGAACAAGGATGATCAGAACCTATTATATTAGAACAAAGGAAGAAGAATATGGGGTTAGGTTATGAACCAAAGGAGGTGGTTATTCCAAAAATTGGACGAAACTCTTGGAAGAAGCGAGGAACTTTTGCTAGCATCAAGGCACTGGATACCTATCATACCTTAGACAATGATTTACCCATTGAAGATTTATTTGATAACTTTAGCTTTGATAGGTTCCCTCTCCAACATATTCAAACTATTCCCAACATCTACTACAATTCTGGTATAGACTCTAATGAATACAAGTGGGATTCCCCTTCCTTCATCACCAGATATGATTCTCCCACTTCTAGCAATGATGACCTAGACACCCAGTGCGAAAAAGATACCCGAGCCATACTAACCCTTTCATCCACTTCATAGGTTTTGCAAATCAAGATGATAACCTCCCACTCCAATACCCACAACTCATAGATTGGGATCAACAACAACATGCACCTATTCTGGATCAATTCCAGAATGATGAGGCAATTGCAAAGTACATGGGACTTTTAACGGACATACCTACAGGTGACCACAAGGTAGGGTTCATCGTGGAACTAGAAAAGGAGGCATACTTTGGTGGAGATATTGAATCTTCCAGTCGTAAAAATGAAAGAAAAAACATAAAAATATGGTCCACTAGATAAAATCACTTTATGGCTCTATCAGATCTTGAAAAGAGAAAAATAAAGGACTCATCCGAAGGTGAAAACCTCTCAGAGGCACTCGAGGATGGAAGATTCAATCTCCCCATATCAAAATATCAAGAAATATCAACACTGCTAGTAGAGGAAGTAGAACCCATAAATGTTGGAACAGTAGAGGACCCAAAGATAACCTACCATGCTGCATCACTAGATCCAAAAGAAAAGGACAACATCACAGCTTTCATCAATGCCAAAAAGATAAATTTTGCATGGACCTATGCTGACATTCCTGGACTAGATCCAACATTAGTGGTACATGATTTAGCTGTAATACCTGAAGTAAAGCCTATCAAGAAAAAACTCAAAAAAATGCATCCATAGTTAGCATTATTGGTAAAAGTAGAGCTAAATAAATTAATAGATGTGGGTTTCATTAGACCCATTGACTATCCACAATGGATATCAAATCTAGTACTAGTATCCAAACCTACTGGGGGCATAAGGATATGCAAAGACTTCAGATACTTGAATAAAGCATGTCCAAAAGATGACTTTCCTTACCAAGTATTGACATGATTGTAGATCTAATAGTAGGGCATGAGATGCTATCCTTAATGGATGGTTTCTCCGAATACAACTAGATAAAGATATCTCCAAATGACCAACACAAAACAACATTTACTTGTGCTTGGGGAACATTATGTTGGAATGTAATGCCCTTTGGTCTAAAGAATGCAGGAGCGACATATCAAAGAGCAATGACGACAATATTTCATGATATGATACACACAATCATGGAGGATTAAGTGGATGATATTCTAGCAAAATCAGTCAAAAGAGTAGACCACTTGACAAACCTAGCTAAGGTATCTAATCATCTTGAACAATACAACCTGAGACTCAATCCTAAGAAATGTGTATTTGGGGTAACATCTGCAAAAAAATTTAGGGTACATAGTATCAAGGAGAGGGATTGAAGTAGATCAAGATAAAGTAAAAGTAATAATGGAAATTCCTCCACCAAAGACACTAAAATAGTTGGGGAGCCTACAAGGGAAACTGCAATCCATAAGGTGATTTATCACACAATTAGCGAACAAATGTCACCCTTTCACTCATCTCCTACACAAGGACATCACCTTCAAGTGGGATGGGAGATGTGACCAAGCATTCCAACAAGTCAAGGAGTACCTACTTACTCCTCCTATACTCATGCCACCCATCCCAGAAAAGGAAATGATACTTTACATGTCTACCACATAGGAAGCACTGGGAGCTCTCTTGGCCCAACTAGATGATAACCATAAAGAAAGGGCAGTCTACTATATCAACAGAACACTGGTGGTATATGAACTAAACTACTTGCCCATTGAAAGAGCATGTCTCTCAGTCATATTTTAACCACAAAAACTGTGAGATAGACCCTCTTAAGATTTACTAGCAAAGGCAGCCCTAACAGGCTAAATAGCCAAATGGGTCATGATCTTAAGTGAGTTTGATATAGAATATGTGGATAGGAGAGCTATCAAGGGACAAATTATAGTAGACCAACTGGTTGAAGCACTCGTAGATGATCATAAACCTCTCATAGTGGACTTTCCAAATGAGAGTATCTTGATGACAGAGCAGATAGACCAATGGACTCTATACTTTGATGGGTCCCATACACAAAATGGATCAGGAGCTGGTATTCTATTTCTCACACCATAAGGAGATAGTATACCCAAGGCCTACAGGATTACATTCCCATGCATGAACAACATCTCAAAATATGAAGCTCTTATCACATTATTAAAAATGGCTATTGAATGGCAAATAAAAAAGCTACAAGTCTTTGGAGACTCTCAACTAGTGATCAGACAAGTGAACAATGAATACTAGACAAAGGATGAAAAATTGTTGCCATATAAAAGGATGGTGGATAGCTTCAAGGAATACTTCATCAGAATAACCTTTGAGAAAATTCCACAAATCAATAACAGGGTTGCCGATGCAATGGAAACAATAGGCTCACTGCTTGATATTCCACAGAATGTGCCTAAATATGAGTTCCTCATGGAACAGTTGTTGGTATCAGCATTCGACATCCCAGAATCAGAATTGGTATGTGTTGTTGTTGGTCCTAATTCCCTGTGGTACCAAGATACCTTTGACTACATCCAGCATGGTACCATACCCATTGACTTAACGACCACTCAAAAGAAAACCTTTACCTGTAGAACTTCCCATTTTACCATCTTAGGAGATACCCTATATTGTCGTAGTCTAGATGGTATGTTACTCTGATGCCTTGATGTAGAAGAAGCAAAAATAGACTTACAAGAGGTTCACGAAGGTATTTGTAGATCTCACTCTAGCGGACTTAATCTAGTCCAAAAATTACTCAGAATTAGATACTATTGGCCCTCTATGGAACAAGAATGCATACAATATTCTAGAAAGTGTCGACAATGTTAGCAGCACAGTGACCTTGTTCATGCACCAGCACAAGAACTGAGACCTATAACCACACCATGGCCTTTCTCACAATGGGGATTAGACTTGGTAGGCAAGATATCACCTGCTTCATCAAACAGGAACAAATTCATTATCACAGCAACAGAGTACTTCACTAAATGGATAGAGGCAATTCCATTGAACTATATCACCGACAAACATATACAAAAATTCATTTTGAATTATCTCATTTACAGGTATGGAATTCCCCAAACGATAATAATAGACAATGGAACTCCATTCAAAAATTAGGATGTTCAAGAGCTTTGTTCCCAATTTTCTATCCACCATCACTTCTCCACGCCCTATTACCCCCAAGGAAATGGTCAAGCTAAGGCATCTAACAAAACCATACTGAAAATACTCAAAAAGACTATTAATGAAGTCGGTCATGATTGGAATTTGCAACTAAACCCAACCTTATGGGCCTACCAAACCAACATTTTCACACCTACTGGCGCCACACCCTTTTCCTTGATCTATGAATCAGAAGTCGTCTTTCCTCTTGAGGTCAAAATCCCTTCATTACAAGTTTCACTAAAAGGCATGGTCAACAAGGAAGAATACAGGGTATCCAGACTGAATGAATTAGAACTCCTAGATGAAAAATGTTTGAGCGTGTTAAACCATCTACAGGTTTATCAGAATCAGCTCAAGCAAAACTATGACAAAAGGATCAAGGACAAGAACTTACAAGTTGGTGAATTAGTCCTCAAATAGAATCAAAAGGTACAATTGAATCAAGATGGCAAACGAAAATTTGAACTTAACTGGTTAGGCCCATTTGTCATCACAACAAGCTACGACTTTGGGGCATATCAGTTAGCTACTCCTAAAGGAGAACCTTTAGCTGAACTATTGAACAACTGCCACCTCAAGAAGTTATACACAAGAAGCATGTCAGAATACCCCAGGAAAAAGGGTAAAAATCCAAAAAAATAGAAAAAAGGATAAAAAATACAAAAAAATCAAAAAGAAAGAAAAAATAGTAAAGAGAAATAAAATGTTCTCTAAGTGAAAACCACTTTTTGGCACTCTTAGAATAGGTACCATAGTGAAAACCTGGAAAACATGTGCTATGTTTGAATAAACTTGCATCATTATCTATTCGTACTATCCATAACATCCACCCATTCATAATAAAACAAGATATCGAACCATGGCTTGTCACTGATTAAGAAAAGTCGTCTTGTCCACAATTGGGGGAAAAGTCAAAAAGTTGGTCATGGGTTACATCTTTGTGTGTCCTATCATAGTCACGGAAAACATAAAAAAATCCAAAAATATACAAAATAGAAAAAAGGACAAAATCATTTGAAAAACATTAAAAACAAAACAACTTCATGGGATTATTCCTTCACTCAAACTGTCTAAGCTATCAACATTTGCTTGAACCTCACAGCTAGTTCAAGTAGATTTCCTACAACATATCCTCTAGACACAGAAGTGGAATATCAATCTAAATTATCAATGTTGTTTACCCAAAAACAATTTATGCTTTGAGTGAAACGATCGAACTACATGGTCTCTGCGTGTACAAGGTAGGCAAGGCGCATTAGCCCGTGAGACCCTAGGTTAGTTCCCTTAGGTTTCCAACATGCTTTATTTCAACTTAGTCACAAAACACAAAATCCAAAAACATTCAAAACATACAAAAGCCAAAAACATTCACAAAACAGAAAAGGTCAAAAACATTCAAAACAAACCAAGCGAACTATGAACCTCTATGTGTACAATGTAGGCAAGGCTTATCTTTGATGAGCCCCCGAGGCCCTAGGTTAGTCCCCAGAAAATTTCAAAAACAACATCATAAAACTTAGAAAAATCAAAAAGACCCATGTCCACCATCACAATTCACAATAAAACATCACCCATAATAAACAGATCATCATACTCCTTTGACAAAAAAAAAAAAAAGAGCAAACATCAACAGCTAGAACTTTCAAGCAAACAATCATGGAAGAATTTGATTGCAAAATTGAACTAAAACAAAGCCAAGTATCAAATAAATATATTTTTGACAAGACCCAACAACATCCTGAGATATGTCTTAAGGGATCAGTTCCTACAATAGACATAATCAACATTGGATAAAAGACCCACCCCAAACAGATATGGCAAATGATATAATGGCATTGTTTTATCTTTTTGTTATCTTATTTTTTTGTGATTTACATTATTGACTCATTCCTAGGATATCTCAAGGATTTCCATAAGGATTTAGAGAAGAAGGAATGGGGGAAATTGAGCGTCATTTCGATTTGTTGTTTGTGGATACTCTTGTTATACTACCATGGTGAATACTTGCTTTGTTCTGTGTGTGGAAGTTGTCTTTGAAACATTTCATGTAACAGTGACATTTTAGGTTCTTAATACCTCTTGTGTTACTAGTCCAACATGTTTATAAAGATTCTCACCTATACACTCTAACAAGGTTTCCATATGTTTGGTATGAGCAAGAATACTCCTTTTTTGTAGAGTCAAAGTCCATGCAATAAATAAAAAGTCACCTTGGTCATTAATACCCTAGTGCATCGTATTTATTTTCTATATCAAAATGGTTGTTCAAACTGCAAAGTCTCTAAAGCAAAGAAAAGGAAACTCATCACTACTAATAACATCATATTTCTATCTATCATCAACATTTCTTCTAAATTACATCATATTTCTATCTATCATCAACATTTCTTCTAAATTACATCATATTTCTATCTATCATCAACATTTCTTCTAAATAACATCATATTTCTATCTACTAACAATAATTTATTCTAATTAACATCACACTTCTAATCAAATCAACAACATTTCTTCTAAGTGAGATCTACATGGAAATATCAATAGTACCATTATAAATCCATGAATAACAACATACATCATGATGATATAAAAAAATAAAAACATCATGTATGGGGCATACATTTTCACATCATAAACATACATCATCGTATATCATCATCACATGAGCATAAAACGAGATTGAATCAAAGAAGGTATATATCATGTATATCATCATTAAAAAGGAGAGTACATCATCAGTGTGATAAGATATGCAAAATCACAATATCTATATGAGACCTCGACTGGGCCAATGAGTATAGGCATACAAAATACATGTCTACAAAATGCCTCTAAACAAGAAACATCATAAAGATCAAGTACCAAAAATAAGACCCCAATGGGAAAAGGAAGGAACCCTATAGATGACCAAAATGATCTAGCTATCTCATGAACTGATCACCTGCACCACCAACTGTACCATCACCACCCATAGAACTAGGCTCTCCAAACTGTAGACGTTGAGCACTCTTGGGAACAACAACCTCATATAAAGTCAGATAGTAGGTAGACCAATGCAAATAATGATCATGTTCTACCCTAAGAGTATCTCTCTCTATGGTCAACAACTATACAAAAGCCTCTATAGTGTGACGTTGACCACTCTCGCTATCCCACTCGGTCCTCAAAATATCTATCTGAGCCTCCACCGCCTGTCGTCTCGCTATCTCTACATCTCTGGCAATAGTCATTTGAGCTAACAGTATGTGTCCATCCCTAGTTGGTGGAGGAGGATTCAAAACATGCCTACGACCCTGCACCTGAGGTAGCTGCTCATCCTGATCATCCTGCGCTCTATCACAATGACCTCTACCTCGAGCTCTATCCAACTGCTTTGCAAGGACCTCAATATGCTATCACTCACCATGACGACCTGTAACACCTAATCTACCTAAAGCAGGAGTACCCCTGGGAATAGTAAGTCTTAGAGGCTTGCGACGAGACCACCACTCATCATAGTCATCAGAAGTACCTAGATCTGTAAGACTAACCAACCAACCCCAATCAACTTGGGCAAGTGCTCTAAACTCAGTACTAGAAATATCTATATCAAGCTAAATACCCCATACACGAAACTCCCGTATCATCTGACCAAAACGAGCCTCAAAGGTGTCAAGAAATTGGTCATGTATCTCCCCAAACTGACGACATACTTGGTCTAGTAGATAACACTCTAGCACAATATCAGAATGACCAAGCAACCAATGGGTCTATCGACAATACACAAGGTGATCTACATCCTCTGGCCAAGTATCACACCCTAAATATGGTCTCCACACAAAACCAAGAATATCATAAAAAATGCAACACCAATAAAGAAGATCTCTAGGTAAGGTGTAGTGCACAAAATCCCCATAATGATATGTGTATGGATCATTAGGGTGATGATCATGTATCCCATCTAGCTGAGTAACTACAATATGCTCCCACGCCCACACATGCAAAAGTGAGACACCTGCAAAAATAGATTTCCCACCCCGATACACGACCTCATGCATATCTTTATACAGGTGAGTGAGAGGACATGGACCCCAAGCATATCTGATACCATGCTCAAGAATATTCTCAATGCACACACCCCAACCTATCAGAAACTGATGACCTCAACTATCAAGAACAACAAGTCCTGAAATCAAACCACATAGAATAGGCGAGATAGGATCTGCACTATCTAAAACATCAATCTCTGACTGATGTATCGTCAGGTTTCAATCACCAAACACATGTTGCATAGAAAGGATACCATGTCGAATGTGATATGTAACTAGCTCCCCATGGATAGGAAGATGAAGTATCCTCCATACATCCTCAAGTGTGATAGTCACCTCTCCTATAGGTAGATGAAATGAAGATGTTTCTAAATGCCACCTTTCCATCAATGTGGTCATCATGGCAGTATGAGTCCTGATAGGAGGCATATAACAAATATTCAAAAGTCCCAGAACATCAAGAAATTCCTGCTCTAACACAACAAAATGGAAAATGGGATCGAACAAATGTTGTGGACGTCTCTCCCTAGGTTGTAGTATGCTAAGGCCAACCTGCAATCATTTTTAAACTATAAAGTTAGGGTTTCACTCTAAAATAGGTGGGAGACATAATATAACATAAAACATGATGACAAACAACATTTAGGATGACAAACGAACAAATGATAAGGCTCCAAGCACAAGCTAAAGTCAAACGAAGAAGAAGGGATCAAAAGCAAAGGTGAGCTTTTCAGGCAAAGGCGATATTTTATGGAAAATGCTCATAAAAAAAGGTGAGGATCCTGAGCAAAGGTGAGGGAAAAATTCAAAGGTGAGTTTCTAGGGCCAAAAAAGCAAAAGCGAGCTTCTGAAGCAAAGGCAAGCTTTTAGAGAAAAAGCTCAAAAAAATAAAAGTGAAGATTCTAAGCAAAGGTGAGGAAATTTTGCAAAGGCATGGATTCTTGATAGCAAAGGTGTGAAAACTGATGGAAAGGCATGGAAAATAGGAAAACCTCACTTTTGACCTAAAAAACTTTGTACATGAAAAATGGGAATGAAACGAGACAAAAGGGAAAAAAAGAAAAGGTATATATCGGGCCACCAACATCTGAAGGTCATCCAACCTCTCGAACAAGCTCAGAATGATGTGGGACAACATCAAAATGTAGCATTGATCCTTAAAAATTGACAGAATGAGAGAACCAAAGACAATAATTAGCTATAAAGTCAAAACACAAATGAGCTATTTGCAAGACAAATTTCCTATATAAGCCACAAGAAAACCCTAATTTCTACTTAGGGAAACTTTTTACATTCAAAATAGAAGCTCAGAGAAACATCAGAATAGGAAACGAAGGACCTATAAACCTAATTCTATGATGTAAACACATTAGAACGATAAACAGAGTTGTGAGCCTAACCTCAAAACTTGAAATTTTTGGTCAACCTCTCGAGGGGGAAGCATAGAGTCTTATCATCATTCCACGAAACATTGGGGCATAGTGGGGCATAATTTTTTTCAAAACACTTGATCTTAAAAATAAAATCTTCGAAACAAAGCAACAAGTACTTTGTATCAAAGAGGGGCAAAATGTAGACATGTAAAATTGACTTAACACTTATCACAAACACAAAATGACTCGGAACAACTCTGAATCAATTCAAAATGTCTTGGAACAAACCCAAAACAACTTAGAACAACTTTGAATCAATTTGGAACATCTCGGAACAAACCCAAAATGACTTGGAACGTCTTGGAATGACCTCAAAACAACTTGGAATAACTCTTAATCAACTTAGAACGTCTCAGAACAACCCCAAAATGACTCGGAACAACTCTGAATCAACTCAGAATGTCTCGGAACAACCCCAAAATGACTTGAAACAACTTTGAATCAATTCAGAACATCTCAGAACGACCCCGAAACAACTTGAAACATCTCTAAATTAACTCGGAACATCTTAGAACATCTCTGGAACATCTTGAATCATCTTGAAATCATCCCATGACATCTCACAATGCATCAAACTACATCGAATGACATTCAAAACCCTAATTCTTCTATTAATCAAATAATACAATGTTATTTGATTAATTCACATTTCATCATTTTGACTAATTAAATAAATTACCTTTATTTAATCAAGTCCTAATCTTATCTTATTTCATCCTAATTAGTCAAACGACACTGATTATTTGATTACATTAGTAATCCACTTTATTCCTCAAATTTGATTAAATTATTAAATCATAATAATTTAATTATCACACTTTCCTCCAAATTTGAATAATTAAATCAAACTATTCAAGTTGGAAAAAAACAAAATTAAATCAAAATTGGAAATAATTAATTAATATTCCTCACTCACTTTTTGATTGAGGAAATCATGGATTGCTAACTAAGCAATCTATTTTGCTAACAAAGCAATCATTATGCTAGCTCAACCATCTAATTCCTAGATCAACCCTAATTGATCAATCAATTGCTAACTAAGCAATCAAAATCCTAACTAGCCAATCTATTCTTCAATCACCCTAATTGTGCAATCAACTTTGCAAAATTCCCTCATGTCTAAATCCTCTCAACTCATTTTGACCATTGATCTGGATATTCTCCAACGCGATCTCAACCGTCGATTCAAAATTGCTTTTTCTATATAACAAGCCTTTCTCCTCACAATATAAGAGGAGAATTTCAATGTACCTTATGCAACAAAGTGTTGTCAAGATCACCATTGAGAGAGCTTCATCATTTCTTCAAGAACAAGCATCGATCATCAAGCTTTTGCGTACAAGCAATGGAGGCTTTGCAATGATACGAACAACCCAACATCATGCAAGTACACTCCAACATGGGATGGTAATCTCTTCTTGTTTTTTGAATTCCTTTTGTTAATCTTAGGATCTCATTTCATTCAAATAGCTTAGAATTATTCATTTCATGAGTGATGGAATAGGATAGATTAAGTGTGTTGAATTAGATTAGTTTTTTATTTCAATCTCACATTTGATCTTGATTTTGTATCATTTTCCTGATGGATTCCTTCCCCCTCACACACATCCTATCTCTTTTTTTGAATAACGAGGGTAAAAATTTATTAATATTAGAAAGTCACCAATACAAAGAAATCAGGGTCCACAAAGGAACCCAGAGATAAACAGAAACACCAGACTAGCAAACACCTAACCATGATGGAAAACCCACACAAAACTAACCACCAGCCAACATCAGCCAACCATGTCCTCTGAAATAATCTTCCCTAGAACTTGGAAATAATCAAGGGGTAAATGCCCCAGCCTCAATCTGCTAGTCATCAAAATGCTCAGAAGCCCATTTGGCCAAAAAGTCAGCAACATTGTTCCACTCTCGAGAGATGTGAGTAAAGGACACCACCTCTAGCATGGAACACAGTCCCAAGATATGTCAAACAACTAAAGAAAGTTTCCAATTAACCCCCTCCAATTTTTTCTCATTCAACAAAGTAACAATGATTAGAGAGTCTAATTCATAATAATATTACGCCAAACAACAACACAGGCATGCTCAATATCCCAAAGGATCACCAACCCCTCCATAACATTAATTTTTTTGTCCCTTATGAATGGAGAATAAGAAAATAAGTAAACTAGAGCTATCTCTCCCAACACCACGAATCCCAGCAAGCCCAGGATTACCCCTCAAAGAACCATCAATGTTGATCTTTAAAACATCCGTTAGAGGAGGAGACCAACCCCCAACCCTTTGGACCTTCTTTTGGCATGCTTACCTCTTCAAACACAAAAAGAGTCAAAGGCCAAACCATGTAGGCCCAATCTATTCACAATCCCATCATCACTCCTTTCCAAAGGAAAAGCCACCTCAAATTTAGCTTCCATAGTCTCTTGAATCATACAACTCTCTACCAAATCTGTTGAATCATCAACTTTCCACCACGAAAAATCTTGTGATTCCTTTCCAACCAAATTTTCCAAAGGATGAAATCAGGGCAGATGCACCACATAATCTGGAGGAAAGAGGCTTGTATTGTAAGTCTCCCCAAGCTACTCCAAAATTCAACCAGAGAAGAGGCATGAATACAAGGATGTCTCCAAATACCCCACCAAAAATTACAAATAAGCATAGAAAAATGGAAACGAAATAAAAAATGATATGATTCCTCCTCATTGCAACCTCAAAGAATGCAAACAAAAGGGTCCTGGAATATATCATCCTATCTCTTCAATTTTTATGTCATCCATCAATTTTTATGTCAAACTTCATCTCTTGGGCCTCTTGGATTCAATAGCAAGATTTATTTTGTCTTAATGGGTCATCTATGAAACTTCCCACATAAAACCTTCATAATGAACACCTAGATAAAGCCTTTTTCAAATGCTTTTTTAAAACCCAAAATTTACAAAAAGAACCACAAATATTCAAACCCAAAAACCTAAAATATACAAATCTCAACCTGCAAAAAATATCTCTACCTTGAAATTTCTAAAATCTCTCCAACATTATCATGACTTCAACTTTGAATTAGATACTCATGTGTAAGGTTTAAACCAAAATATGAATATCTCTCCTCCCACAACCACAACCATGACTCTCATACCACTTGTTATAAAATTTATATAGGTCGATCAAACCATTTCCTAGATAACCCCATGAGAGAAAATTATGCATACAAGCTTATAGAATAACCATAATAAAAAGATCAAATATATACCACAATATTACACAAGATATACCCTAGGAAAATCCTCAATAGGGAAAATATATCCTCCAAAATAATTCACACTTAATGCATTATTCAACAATGAAAACATTACAATACACTTAAAAAGTCTCCATAAATACTTATGAAATATCAAGATCCTCCAATGTATTCTCCATGTGTCCAAACATATAACCACACATATCATGACATGCTTCATATATGTACTCTTCAAAAGAGAGCTCAATATAATGAAAATTGAGCCAAACTACCAACTAGCCAACGTCAATCACTAAACATATGCTTGCTTTTATAGAACCAAGCTCACACAAAAAAACCAAGTGGTAAGGTAAAATCATGTGCCTCAAAACCATGACTATACAAAACCATTGACCCCAAAATTTACCTTTTACTACTAATTTTCTCAATATTAAATATTTTTTCCATGTGCATATTGCATACAACTTTACAAGTAGACCCAACTAAATATTTAATGTGGCTAAATCCATCACCTTAGATGCACTAGAAATATATATTTGTTTTACATAATCAAATAATTATATCATGCAATGTGTATAGAGGGCTCCACATGGTTGGGTGGTGTTGAACCTATTGGTGTGAAAAGTGTCTTTAGTTATCTAGATACTTTATGACTCATATTCACACATGTGGGATAGTCACTTACCTCAATAATCTTCTTTCCTCATCCTTACCTTTATATACAAGGGATACTATGCATATTTTGTTCACATTTGTATGAGTATTGGCATATAGCTTATTTTTCCTTATTTCTCTAATAGAAGGTTATTTGGTTTCATAAGGATCCTTTAACTCTTGTGAGTCTCTTGGTGACTCCAACATGGTTTCAAGGCTTTGAATCTCTAATTCTCGTGTCTTTTTTAAGGTATTTTCATTAACTACTTTTATATAGTGTTTCTTGAAACAAAAACAACCTCACCATTTCATCTAAAAGGCCCACAAACATATGGATCAATAGTAAACTTGATAGGGTTTGTTGATAGTGTTATAAAAAAAAAATTGGGAGTTTTCCAGTAGTAACTATACATTTTTTGTAGCTTATATGGGTTTATATAGTTTTGCAACCACTATACTATCTAACTATGGTTATTCTATCTTAGTTTGTATATTGATGCAAACCCTACACTACCTTTGATATGGCTCAATTTCTTACTAAGTTTTATTTTCTTAAAAACATATTTTTTTAGGGTTGATTCCTACATGGAGTGGAGTAGGTAGTTGTAGGGGATTCATCCCCTAGTCAAACCTATTGGGCTTAAACTTGTTCTACACTTATTTCCTCATCCAAAATGCACCTCTTTATTGTTGGTATTATTCCACCTACTTGCTAAAACAAACTTGTTCCTATCCCACATGCCACCCCTATTATTGTTGGCCTCTAAACCACCTAGGGACTACCTTTCTACCACCAAGAGCTCCACCTATCTAAGAAATTTTGTCTCCTATCCACTCTAGCAGTGCCAGGGTATTTTTTTATGCCTAAAATGGGTTTTTTCCAACAAACCATAACTTTTTCCAAGGATGTCAAAATTGTCACTTCTTATACGCATCAAAAATCTCTTTCCAATCACTAAATAATGGATCAAGTTTGTGACTTTATTTTTTGTTTGTGACTATTTTTTGTTTGAAGCCCTAATTTTTTATTTTTTTTTATAAGAAATAAAATTTTCCCACGATATTCAAATTAGGAAATTTAAAATATATATATTAAAATATCATAAGAATTCTATTTTTAATATCATTTTTTTTCAATACCTTTTCTTATAAGTTTATAAAATAATTTTGTGTTATAAACGGTTGATTCAAGCTTTTTCCTTGTAAAATTTACACTGAGTGCACCTTGTAATTTGGGGGGCTCTACTTTTAGTATTACTCTAATATGGGGGTTGTAAGGAGTGATTTAAAGTACCCTTTTATTTTCTCATACTTGCAACAATCTCCCCCTTTGTCATTGATGGAAACACATGATGTGAAAAAACATCAACAAGAAGCACAACAACTATGATCCTCAATACTATGCTTCATACCAACTCATTATCTCTTTTTCTTTACTTTATCCCCTTTACACAATGAACTCATTACTTTATTTCACATGACTCTCTCTCCTTTTCTCAACTAAATATTTTTCGCATTGCTCTCTCTACCCCTTAGATCTTTTTTCACATTACTCTCTCCCCCTTAGATCTTTTTTCACATTACTCTCCCCCCCTTTGACATCAATGGAAAAGGACAAGATTATTTCATCATTCATTCTCCTTTGACATTAATCATACTATTCACCACTACTCTACAACTTCCTTTCCTTTATTGCTCTACATACTCCCGCTTAGGACACGCACCAAACTATTGAATATATCAAATTCTAAGAGGGGAGGTGAATCAGTATTCCATTGGCCAAATTAATTATTAACCATCTAATTATCAATCCACATCTAATAGCAATAGAGAACCAAAACATAAAAGAGATCATAACACATTGACACAAGGATTTTTACGTGGAAAACCCAAAAAAGGAAAAACCACGGTGAGGATTAGCTCACAATATATTATAACCAGTTATAAGATATTATAGGGCTCATTGCTAGGACTCACTATCCTTAAGAAGGCTCACAGCCTTAATACAAAATGTGGCTTATTTCCAAGATACAAAAGATGTGGCTCACTACCAAAAATGAACTAAAGAAGTGCACCTACAAAGTGCTAAAAGCGGTTCCAATTACGCTTTGGTAACATCAAAATTCTACTCTGGTTGCTGGTATACAAACACTATCAGTAACTTTGCACTATTACACTTACAATATTTAAGCTTATGGATTTGACAAAAAAATTGACATAGTCGAATCCATAAGCTTAAATATTGTATCTTCATGGACTATGGAAAATTCATACCAACTACTACTATTACACTTATCGCATTACTTGCATATCTACTCTCTTCTTTCATCACTTTGACCATCATAAATATATACACAGGCATAACTTCCTTTATCAACTAGGTGGTCCAAAATGAAGGAACACTCAAAATACAAAAGGTCTTGTCGGCTTAATACAAAATTCCTTTTGACACACAGAACAAAACGTGTTATCCAAATTTTGCGTCAGCCAGGACCTAAAGAGGAACACACAAGAGATAAACCTTGTTGACCATAAGAACACTAAAATTCTGTCATCAATATAGTTCAATCGGATTACAAAAAAATGTTGAAAACTCATTTATACTTGTAACTGACATTCTTGATCAACATATCAAAGACTCATTAAATTCCCTTTTACTGTGAAGATTTCTGGATCAAGATATTAGATCAGTATGGAAGCATTGATTACATAGTCAATCATGAAATAATGTTGGCATCAATGACAATAAATCTAGAGGGCACCTTCTTCATTCTTCCAACACAAACTACATCAATCAACAACCACTGCATAATGGCAACACTCACTTATCCTAACTACAACAATCAAAAATTCCACTACCTACTCCCCTTGAGTGGTAGCCACCAACATCGGTCTAGACCAAAGACTGAATCTTGATATCCACTAGAGTGATGCACCTTCTTATGCATCTAGTTCAAAGGAGGCGAAATAGCCCCCAACTTCTCCCAAAGAAACTCAAAAGTATCCTTAGGAAGAGCCTTAGTAAATATATCAACAACTTGATCCTTTGTAGGCGCATATTCAAGCTTCACTTCATTCTCTACAAACTTCTCACTCAAAAAGTGACATCGGATTAAGATATTTTTTTTCTTTGAATACATTACCGGATTCTTTGAAATATTGATAACACTTGTATTATCATAGAAGATAGAAATTGGTTCATCATATACCACCCTGATATCCTTCAATTTTTTCCTCATCCACAACACTTGTGTGCAAAAAAGATGTTGCCGCAATATATTCTACCTTTGCAATAGATAAAGATACTAAATCTTGTTTCTTGCTTAGCCATGACACCAATTTGCATTCAAAAAAAATGCACCACCACTTGTACCTTTTTTGTCATCTACACAACTAGCCTAATCTACATCTATGTAAGCACATAGAGTAAAGTGAGTATCATTTGGATACCACAAGCCATGATTTGGAGTGCCCCATCCAAGAAAGAATGAACCACCACTTGTACTTTTTTTTCATCTACACAACTAGCCCAATCTGCATCTATGTTAGCACACAGAGTAAATTCAATATCATCTAGATACCACAAGCCATTAGCTGGAATGACCTTCAAGTATCTGAATATCCTCTTTGTTGCTGCAACGTGTGACTCTCTAGGATCTTCTTGAAATCTAGCCACAATAAAAATTGCATGCATGATATCCGATCTAGTAGCAGTTAGATATAGCAGTCCTCCAATCATTGATCTATACTTGCTCTAATCAGCCTTAGGATATTCATCATTCTTGCTCAGCTTGCAACCAGTAATTATAGGGGTATATACTAGTTTAGAATCTTCCATTCCAAAACTTCAACATTTCCTTGACATACTTTGATTGTGAAATGAAAATACCTTTATCTGTTTGATTGATTTGTAGCCCAAGGAAGAAATTCATCTCCCCAAACATAGAAATTTCAAACTCTTTCTGCATATCCTCTACAATCTTCTTACACATAGCTTAATTTCCTCCAAAAATTATGTCATCAACATATGCAACCACAATCAAGATTTGATCTTTTTCAATTTTAAAGTAAATATTACTATCTACGATACCTTTATTGAATCCTTGTTGTAACAAATACCTATGTAACCTTGCATACCAAGCTCCAATCCATATAATTCCTTCTTTAATCTGTAGCCATATCTGGTTTATCTAATAACTGAAATCCTTCTAGTGATTTTATGTATACATCTTCCAATTCTTTGTTCAAGAAAGCAGACTTCACATCCATCTGATATAGTTTGAAATATTTATGTGCTGCAAAAGCCAAAAATATCCTGATAGATTCCATTCTTGCCACCAGAGAAAATGTCTCCTCAAATTCTATTCCTTGTGAGTAACCTTTACATAAAAGCATTACCTTGTTTCTTACCACTTCTCTATTCTCATTCAGTTTGTTCTTGAATACCCACTTGGTTCCAATTACATTCTTGCTTCCTAGTCTTGGGACAAGTTCCCAAGTCTAATTCTCCTCATTCTGCATTAATAATTCTTCCATAGCCTTGATCCAATACTCATCCTTGCATAATTCAATCACTATTTTCGATTCAAATTTAAAAAATTTAAACATATATTTCTGTGTTCTTCAATAGCTTTCCTTCTTGTCAATACACCTTTGTTCTTATCACCAATGATCAATTCTTCAAAAAGATTCTTTTGCATATACTTAGGATTTTTAGGAATCTTTTTCGAAGCTTCTTCCTCTTCAATACGAACTTCTTTTTCCTTATATTTTCTTGTTGATTACAGGTAGACTCATCTGATTCATATCCATCTATTACCACTAAATTCTTTTGTAGGTCTTCATCAACCTTAACACTTGTACTCTCAACAATATTTCTTAGCCTCTTGTTGTAGCATCGATAAGCTTTGATTTTAGTAGAATATCCAAGGAAAATACCTTCATCAAACCTTGCATCAAACATTCCTATGTTTTCTTCATCCCTTTTGATATAGTATTTGCTTCCAAACACTCTGAAGTATTTGACAGTAGGAATCCTTCCATATCATAGCTCATAAGGATTCTTTGTGTTGTTTGCTCTTGCTTGCACTTTGTTAAGTATATAAACAACAATATGAATTTCTTCTCTCCAATATACTTCTGGTAGATTTTTGTATTTCATCCCTGTTCTTGCAATTTCTTGAACAATCTTGTTCTTCCTTTCAAACACTCCATTTTGATGAGTATTCCTATGGGTAGATAAATTCCTCTTTATTCCTGATTCTCACAAAAAATATTGAACTCATTTGGAGGTGAACTCTCCACCTCTGTCAGACCTCAAACATTTGATTTTCATATCCATTTCATTCTCAACCATTTTGAATGCTTTAAACTTATCTAAGGCTTCTGATTTTTCTTTGAGAAAAATAATCCATGTCATTCTAGAATAATCATCAATCAATAGCATGAAATACCTATCACCTTGAAGACTTCTTACTTTGGTAGGACCATGAAGATCTGTATGCACCAATTCCAATAGTCTAGTAGAATATTTTTCTTTGAATTTGAAGCTTATTTTTGCTTGCTTTCAAACTTGACATTCCTTATAGATAGCATTGATAGGCTTTTTAATCTTTGGTAGACCTCTCACAACTTGAACTAAACTTATCCTCACTAGGCTATTAAAATTGATGTGACACATTATTTTATGTCATAGCCAACTCTCATTAATTTGAGTCATGAATCAATAACCATTAGCACCTTTGAGCTGGTAGACATTTCCATCTGTCCTTCCAGCAGTAATCACAATTCTAGAGCCTTTTATGATCTCACAACCATCATCATGAAACATAATATTGTATCCCTTGCTACACATTTGTCCAACACTCAATATGTTATGTCTTAAACTCTTAACGTAGTAAACATCATCAGTATTATTCTTTCCATGAAAACTTATTGAACCTTTTCCATATATCTTAGCAGATGTATCATCACCAAACCTAACAAGTCATCCTTCATGTTTTTCAAGTTTAACAAACTTATTCTTATCACCGGTCATTTGATTAAAGCTTCCATTTTCAATGATCCAATAATTCTTCTCCTATATACAATGAAAAGTAGACACCAAGGTGCCTTCAATTTTAGCACTTACCTTCAATTTCAACACTTTTTTTCAAAGCCCTTTCCTTCACACATCTATCAGATTTAGCAAAATTAGTTTCATCTTTTAAAGACATGAACAAGCATTCACTATCCTCATCATCTCCATAATCAGATTCATCATCAGATATAATCTCTAACATAATAACTTTTCTTAATCATCTTACCTTTTTTCTCCTTATTTTTGCTATTTAAAGATCTTTTTGGATATCTAGAAGCATAATGACCTATCTTTCCACAATTAAAACATTTGAAAGATGACTTATCATTGTATTTTTCAATACCCTTTTTCATTCTTCTTACAAATTTAGCTTCCACATCATCAAGATCCTCGTGATCTAATTCCACTATCTTCTCTATTTTTCCAGCCTTAAAATTAGTCTCAACTTTTGCACTACTTGTACCAAATTCTCTCATTTCAAAGGCAGTTAAAGAACCATACAATTGATCTATGGTATATTGATTCAAATTTTGTAATTCTTCAATAGTAGAAACTTTATGACTATAAGTTTTAGGAAGAGTTGTGAGTACCTTCTTTACCACTCCTTTTTCCAGTTCTGTACCAAGACCTCTGATACTGTTGACAACTTCATCCACCTTTTGCAAGTAGCTTTTGATGTTTTCATCTTCAGACATTCACAAGGTATCAAACATGATCTTTAAATTCTATGTCTTGGCTTGCTTTATCTTATCATCTCCTTCATAAATGCTTTCTAACTTCACCCAAATTTCTCTAGTATTTTTCAAATTCATAACTTTCACCAATTCAAAATAGTGAGACCACTTAAGAGAGCATACCTTGATTTACCATTGTTTTCATATGCCTTGATATCATCATCAATGCTCAAACCATTTGTAGGAATAGTATATCCTCTTTCAACTGACCTCCAAATCTCAAATCCAAGAGAAACCTAAAAACCTTCCATCCTTGTCCTCCAAAATGCATAATACGATCCATCAAATATAGGAACATCTTTCTTGTGTGTCATCCCAAATCTACCTCAAGCGGTTAAGCTTTCTTCCAAGGAACCTTGCTCTAATTCCAATTGTTGAATGCACAAGACAATTGAGAGGGGGGTGACTCAATTGTACCTTAAAACTTCAAAACCCTCACAAACATTTAGATCCACATTAATCCAATTAACCCTTAGTTTTTTAGAATGATTTATCATGAAAACAAACAATAGAAGCAAAACTAAATCAACACCATACACAAGGAAACACCAGATTTACGTGGAAAACCAAAGATGAAAAAAACCACGGTGAGGATTAAATCACAATATAAAGTAATATCAACATTGAATATAATAGGGATCACTACTGAAAGCCTCACTACCCAAAAGAAAGAAGGGCTCACTTCCATAATAGAAAAGAAGATAGAGAAGAGTGCTACAATGATAAATCCATCTCAAAGTAATAGAAAAATCCACCACAACATCACCAACACCTTCATAGTCTTTCTGAAGAATTGTAGACACCTTCTGCTCACTGCATTCAGTAATCTAACATATGAAAGATCTCACTACACTTCACAAATTCACACCCTACAACTTTGCAATTCACATCACTTGCATCATACTCATCTATCTTAATGTCCCTCAACAAATCAACTCATATTTATACCATCTTAAACCTTGAAACATTCTCCAAGGTTGGCTATGCACCTTAATCGTGCAAGTTTAAATTAGGTCGACACCAAAACACTCCCATGGTGGAAAGGAATGAAGGTAGACCACAACACACCTTACCTAGGACCTTGTTAGAATTGGCTATGGAGATAGCCTGCCAAGATCTTGAGGCCAAATGGAAAGAAAAAAGAGAGAATATGAATATGACAAGAATAAACTGTATTCTTATCAATTATAATTCAATGATGTTCTAATGTGTTCAATGTAGTAGAGACCCCTTGGTTATATAGTCAATGTGAGATACAAGTTGTCATAGAGATAACTTATCACAACTACCTAGGTCACATGTGTTACAAGTCAAAAGATAAGATAATAACTAATGACAACTAACACCTTCTAGAAAGATTCTTTCCTAGGACCTAAGTAACCTTAACATGTAAATAAGTCCCCTAGTAATGAATTAACTAGGTACAAAACTTTATCTACACCAACAGACCTAAATCCATTCATACATGTCACGCCACACTTCCACAAACATAAACGCAACTTCACAATAGTGTAAACACCCAAGGTCGATCAAACCTGTGTTAACACCATTAACACTTAAGTACACACTTCATCAAATCCAAATATGACAACACCACATAACACTTGAAAATAATCTAGAATATTCCACAAACACCCTGCAAACTAACAAATTCCTTCACATCATTTTTTACTTGAAGAATGTACACACCCAGTACACTCAAACAACTTTTTCATACACTATAACTCAAAAAAACTTACTTTAAAAGCATAAAAACATGAAAAAAATTATTTGAAGAAAGATACAAATGATGAGAAAAAAAAATGTCTCATCTATTAGCTAAATAAAATCATTTATTTTTCTTAATTATGAAGTGTATCAAGACTAGATATGATGAGGAAAGTAAGATATTTTTAGTTGCAACAGTCAAATATTTCATCATATCTTGAAAATTACAATCTCGGTTCTTGATATTTTTGGATAGAAATTTGAAGACAAGAAGGTGAAAGAACCCATTAAATCTCACAAAAACCCAGTTCATGGTTTGAGAGAAAAGTTCACCAGTTCGATGCTCTAGAAATCTATCTTCAATGCTCCATAATTTCTAGAATTTGTTCATCTGTTTGCTTGTATGCTCCAAAATTCTCAAAACTAAGTGAAGGATCATTTATGAAGAGGTTGAGTAATTTGGGATTCTATGAGCAGTTAAGAGACAATAGTTGAAAGCATCTAGGGGGAAATTTCAAGCATTAAGGCAATTTGTTGAGTTCTGCAAACAAATGAAGCATATCTATGAGACAATTTTGGGTAGTTTGAACCTTTTTGCAAGATCTAGGAGCTATTTTATGAGTTTTAATGATGCACAAGGGAAAGACATGAATTTTTCAACAATCAAATTTATTTTTGAAGCTTTTTTAGGGGCTAAAAAATAAGCATATTTGTTTTGGACGACCAAAGAAGATTGACTTAACAAGATGAAGGAAAGACTCATCTTTTTCCCTCAACACATGTTTCTATCTTCTAGTAAGTCGTTGCACAGCAATTAAGTCTCATTTTGAGATTATTTGAAGATAGGAATTCTATAAATTCATTGTAATCAAGGAATCAAATGGGGAAGAGTTTTATAAAATAATATAGTTTAGTTTTTAGTAGCAGTTATTGTTTGTAGTTTTATTTCTTAGCAGCAATTTCATTTTTAGCAATTACATTTCCAGTATTTCCTTTTACAAGTTTCATAGGATAGATTTGATTCCAACAATTACATTTCCAATATTTCTTTTTACAAGTTTCTTAGGATAGATTTAATTCCAAAATTTCATTTAAAATCTCATAGATTAGATTTGATTCCAACAATTTTTTCATGTATTTCCTTTCAATTTTGTTTGTAGAAAAAGCATGTCATGAAATTGATTTCTTCTCCCTCTTTCATATTGCCATGAACACTGCCCTGGGTTGACATTGATAAGTTAAATGATGAGGAATGCAATGACACTCATCATTTTTTGGCATCGTTTCCAGGGACAAGGTGTCATTAGGGATTTGTTGATGATCTAGTGATAGCAAGTCAAAAGAAAATTAGTTTGGCAAGCTTTTTAGATTTATTATTTTAAAAACCCCCCCAAAACAACAGATCCAAAGGAAGAGGTTCTTGTTTGTAAGGTGACAGCTCATGCAATATCCTCAACTAGAGGACCATGACTTCAAGCCCTATCAAGCAAAAGACTATTGTTTGGACACCTTCAAAGTCCAAGGAGGGCTGCCTAATTAGATATTTGAAGGACAAGGAGTTGCATCTAGTCATGCATGCAACAAAATGAGAGGAAGGATTGCAAGATCTTTCCAATCATCCCATGCATCTACTAGAATCACCAATTATGGAGAAGGTTTCCATTTCAATGGAATGAGGAGCATCAAAGCTCAAATATTTATCCATCTTCTTCTCATGGTTTTCCTCTTCTTTCAAAAAGTTGAATGCATGGATCCATCTTTTGAGAAAAGGATGTTATTTTCCACAACTTGTTAATGGTTTTATGTAACCTATCTCTACATCAATAAGTAGAGTAGGATAGAGTAGGTTTCTTTTCTGGAACATAATAATAAAATCCCTAGAATATTTTCAGAATAACTCAGAATATCTTTAGAAGCATCTCTAGGGCACCTCCCAACAAATCCCTAGAGCAATTGCAATAAAAGTGAAGAGATTGAATCTAGAAGCTCACTATAAGTTGCAGGAGGACCTGTAACATTTTAGGTGTGGGGGAGCTGATGAAACAAAAAAAATCTCATCTATTAGTCAAATAAAATCATTTATTTTGCTTAATTATGAATTTTATCAAAATTGGATATGATGAGGAAAGTAAGAGATTTTTAGTTGTAGCAGTCAAAGATTTCATCATATCTTAAAAATCATGTTCTAGGTTCTTGATATTTTTGGATAGAAATCTGAAGACAAGAAGGCGAAAAAACCCATTAAATTTCACAAAAACCCAGTTCGTGGTTTGAGAGAAAACTTCACTAGTCTGATGCTCTAGAAATCTGCCTTCCATACTCCAGAATTTTTGGAATTTGTTCATCTGTTTGCTTCTATGCTCTAGAATTCTTGAAATTAAGTGAAGGATCATTTATGAAGAGGTTGAGTAATTTGGGCTTCTATGAGTAGTTAAGAGACAATAGTTGAGAGCATCTAGGGGGAAGTTCTAAGCATTAAGGTAAGTTGTTGGGTTCTACAAACAAATGGAGCATATCTAGGAGACAATTTTGGGTAGTTTGAACATTTTTGCAAGTATCTGGGAGCTATTCTATGAGTTTTAATTATGCACAAGGTAAAGACATGATTTTTTCAATAGTCAAATATCTTTTTGGAGCTTGTCTAGGGGCTGCAAAATAGGCATATTTATTTTGGACAACCAAAGAAGATTGATTCAATAAGATGAAGGAAAGACTCATCTTTTTCCCTCAACACATGTTCCTATTTTTTAGCAAGTTGTTGCATAGCAATTAAGTCTCATCATTAAGATTAGTTGAAGATGGGAATTCTATAAATTTATTATAATCAAGGAATCAAATGGGGAAGATTTTTATAAAATAATATAGTTTAGTTTTTAGTAGCAATTGTTGTTTGTAGTTTTATTTCTTAGCAGCAATTTTATTTCCAACAATTACATTTCCAGTATTTCCTTTTACAAGTTTCCTAGGATAGATTTGATTCTAGCAATTACATTTCCAGTATTTCCTTTTACAAGTTTCTTAGGATAGATTTAATTCCAACATTTCATTTACAAGCTCTTAAATTAGATTTGATTCCAACAATTTTTTTCATGCATTGTCTTTCAATTCCATTTGTAGAAAAAACATGTCATGCAATTGATTTCTTCTCCCTCTTGCATATTGACATGGACATCACCCTAGGTTGACATTGATAAGTTAAATGATGAGGAATGCAGCGACACTCATCAACGAATGCTATCAACACCCTTCTAGATCCACAAGACCTGAAAGCACTCTTAGAGAAATGCAAAGCAAAAACATTTCTCCCAAACACCTCTATAATGTACAATTCACACACTGGTGAACACACCTTCCTCTGCATAGTGATCCAGCACACCAAATTCTAAATGAAACACCTTTGAACACCTTTTATCAACATATCTGAACTGCACAAGTAGATCTTCAACCCAAAAGAACTGTGGAGAAAAACCATAACACTACTCTACAATACAGAACACACTGCAACACATTGTTTCCTCTTTTTATTCAATTTTCTCAAAATCACTTAGAAACCAAGAACCATAAATGTATCATCAACATCTTCAATAATTCCTCATTACCAACAAGCCAACTACACCATAGCAACTCAACCATACATCCATAAACAAAATCTTATTAAAGCAACATTAAAGTTTGACACCAGTAGCTTATTAATGACAATATAATACAACTAATCAAAGCATCATCAGGGAAAACACCAACTCAATACCAACTACGCATCCTTGAAAAAAATTCCTCATACAATTGACACCAATGACAACACAATCTTGTTGACATTGACAACAACGCCAATCTTCTCATACTTGAAACAACGTGTTGATGTAAAAAGTGTCTCTACTCATCTAACTACTTTATGACATCTAGGCACACCTAGTCGGTTAAGTTTACTTAGAGACATTTTTTTGTCTCAATTCATGTGTACATGTCATATATTTCTATACTTTTTCATTTGCACATTTATAGTAGTCACTTACCTCAACTACCTTCTTTCCTCACCCTCTTCTTTATATATAAGGGATTTGTATATTTTATTCACATTTCTATGAGTATTGGCATATATCTTTTTTATCTCTTGTACAAGGTTATTTGGATTTATAGGGATCCTTTGGCTCACATAAGTCTCTTGGTGACTCTAACGAAACTATCATAGTAGGAGCCTCACATTGAATGAAAAAGGATTATCATATTTGATGAGCACACACTTATACTAAGAGTGGGTGAATCAATATAACTTAATCTTTTACTTATTTACAATTAAACAATAATAATAGAAATCATGTAAGATCTAACAATTATAAATACAAGATTTATATGGAAACCCTTTTGAGAAAAAATCACAAAGAAAGACTACTTGGATATACTATCCAAATCGAAGCACAAAATAAAATTCTCTACAAAATTTGTATTCAACAACCCACTGGAGATACCAATCCCTACTACTAAGCACCAAATTAGCAAGAGACACAAATATTTTATTTTAGGAGGCACCAACCTCCAAATAAACAAAGTTTCACCTTTTGGATGTTTCTTCTTCAACAGATGATGAACATTTAACTTTCCTTTAAAATTTTGTTTGCATTAGAATGATATCATATTTTCTTACACACACACTCACACCAAAATCTCTAACACTCTTCTCCTTTTTACATCACATCATGCCTCTTCATGAAGAGGTGTGGTTTTCCAAGGGAAGTCATCCCCTTTCAAAGAGGGGTATCCCTTCTTTTTTTTTAATTATAAATTGGGATGATTTGTCCCCAAACATGGGCACTACAACTTGGGGGTTGGCTAGCCCTTAGGATATTTAAATTAAATCACAATAAATATTTTATTTTAATTTAATTATCCTTATCAATTATTCTTTATATTAATTATCCTTCTTTGAAATTAAAATAATTAAAACTTGAAGCTTTTTCCAAACTTGAACTTGACTCCAAAGCTCTCCAAATATATCCTCTAATCCCAAATGGTGGTTCCATTCCACCCTACCATATGGTACCCTTAGGTCCACCCCACCATGCTAGGAGATCATTTTAAGGGCCACAAATAGACTTGCACCAAACATGGGTGTAAATCTTACACACATGCCAATCACAATGCATAGAAAATGAGTATGAAAAACATACAATAATCACTCAATCAACATACAATATGGATAATGATAGGTACATGTTGGATACAACACCCAATGACTACAAGGATGAGGGAACTAGTGAGATACAAGTAATTTTATTGTGAAGCACAAAGAGATGGATTACAGACCTAAGTATGGATTCTTATCACAAGGTGGAGGGAGTACTCAAGTGACATCCACTACCCAACTAGGTATGGCATTCCCTTGATTGGTCATATCAAGTCTATGCAAGCACTCAATCTATGTTGTCGATATAATTATTAGCTAAATAAAACACATAATTTCTTTAATTTACACATGATTTACAACCCTACAATCACTATGGTCATAAATTCTCAATTGAACTTAAGACAACATATAGAGACACTCCTCCCTAACCCTAGACCTTAATCTTAGCCTCTTTATGCTCTAATTTGACCAATTGGGCATAACACATAAAACGATGTACAAACATAGCATAAAATATTGAGCATGATTTCATAATATTCATATCAAAATTTCATTAAGGAGACGTAAACTCCCACATTCTAATTCATTTAAATTCAATTCAAATATTTGAATTTTCTAAAATATTTTTAACTTAGAAACCATAGAATTATTCAAAACTCAATTGATGAAAGCTTGATTTTCTCAAACATTCATAAAATAATGAGCATGATTTTAATATAGGAAAAATAAAAATTCATTAAGAAGACGCCAAATATCACGTTAAAATTCATTTAAATTTATTTTTAAAATTCAAACTTTCTAAATTTTCTTATCACAAAAACCATATAATTCTTCAAAACTTCATTGATAAAAGCTTGATTTTCCTAAAAATGCATAAATTGATGAGATGATTTAATGCAATCAAAGTGAAAAATAACTAATAGGACACCAAATCCCATGTTAAAATTCATCTAAATTCACTTTTAAAATTCAAACTCTTTAAAATATTTCTATCACAAAAATCATAGAATTATTTGAAATTCAATTGATGAAAGCTTCATTTTCCCAAACATGCATAAAATAATGAACATGATTTTAATGCAAGAAAAAGATAAAATAATTAAGAGAACACCAAATTTCACATTAAAATTCATCTAAATTCATTTTTAAAATTCAAACTTTCTAAAATATTTTTATCAGAAAAACCATGGAATTCTTCATACTCCATTGATGAAAACTTGATTTTCCCAAACATGCATAAAATAATGAACATTCTTTTAATAAAAGCACAATAAAAAATAATTAATGAGGTATCAAATCCCACATTAAAATTCATCTAAATTCACTTTTAAAATTCAAACTTTCTAAAAAAGTTGTATGTAAAAACCATAAATTTTCTTCATACTCCATTAATTGAAACTTAATTTTTTTCATTTTTTCTACTAAATTTTTTGAAAAAATAAAACATATAATTATGATTCTATAAAGCACAAAAACCAATTTATGAAATAAAATTCATATTTGAAGAATTTTCAAAAAAAAGTCTATAGTAAGGGTACAAATTGGGTGTTTTTAATTTTTTTTAAATAAATTTTCTCAAATTTGAATCTAAAAAAGAATTACTATGGTAATTTAAGGGTAAGCATGGCATCCAAAACTCAAATGAAATCAAGAGACAAAATAATGAAAGTAAAAAACGTCAATTTCATACACAACAATATTTTCTTTTTCTTTCCAATTTATCATCAATTTGATGAATTAAAACAATCACACCATGCAAGATCTTTCATTCCTTATATTCCTAATTCACCATTTTCCAATTTTTCAAAGAGAGGGTTTGAGAACCATTTTTCTCCAAAAATGTAAGAATAAAAAATAAAATTTATTTTCCTTTATGCCCTTTTTTAATAAAAGGGGTAAAAACTTTATTTAAATCATGAAAGAAGCATTACAAAGGGATCGAGGAAACCGAAGGCTCCAAAGAAATTACAAGAACAGCCTAACAAGACAAGAACCACCATCCAAATAGCCCAAAACACCTTATCCCTCCATATCATCAGTAATGACCCTCTCTAATTCATGACAATAATCAAGGGATAAATGTCCCCACCCCTCAACCTTCCAACCATCTACATGCTTTGAAGCCCACTTAGCCAAACAATCAGCAACCCTATTCCATTCACGTGGAATGTGGGCAAAAGACACCACCTCCAACATAGAGCACATCTATAGAATCTATCAAACCACCAATGCCAGCTACTAGTTAACCTTGACCACCTTTTGCTCATGTAGCATATTAACAATAATTTGTGAGTCAAATTCACAAATAATCTTATGCCAACCCAAAGCACAAGCATGCTCAATAGCCCAGAGAATCGCCAACCCCTCCATAAAGTTGTTAGAATACTACCCTTTATGGATGGAGAACAAGAAAATAACCAAGCTAGAACAGTCTCTTCCAACTCCACCAATCCCCGTAGGTCCAGGATTACCCCTAGAGGGGGTAACCATCTACCTACCCTTTGAACCTTCTTTTTAGCTTGCCAACCTCTCTTGACACAAGCAGAGATAGGAGACAACCCTTGCAAGCCCAATCTATTCACAATCTCATCACTCTTATCCAAAGGTTAAGTCACTTCACATTTGGCCTCCACCATCTCTTGGATCATACCAACAATTTTGTGCCAAACCTATTGAACCACTAGCCTATCTCCATGGAAAATCCTATGATTCCTTTCCAGCCAAATTTTCCAAAGGATGAATGAAGGACCAATGCACCATACAATGTGGAGAAAAGAGGCCTAGGTAGGAGGTCTTACCAAACTACACTAGAACTCAACAATGGAAGAAGTATGAACACATGGATGTTTCCAAACACCCCACCATAAATGTCAGAGCAACATAGAATAGGAACAACAGAAAAACAAATGTGTAGAATCCTCCTCACTGCAACCACATAGAACACAAATAGAGGGACCCTAGAAACCTCACTTCCTAAGATTATCCCAAGTCAAGTATCTATTCTAGGCCAGAGTCCAAGAAAAAAAATTACACTTTGGTCACACTAGTACAAAAACAACAATAAACTACTAAAAATTACTTATAAATGACTACAATTGGTCACGTGACCACTAGTAGTTTATTATCAATCATATATAACGCGACCAGATTGATGACTAAACCATTTTTAGTCATTTATTGGTTGTTTTGATTGATCTATTTGGTAGTATAGTTAGTTGTCTATTTAGTCATTCATTGTTGTGATATGTTATTTAGTCACTTTTTTCCACTGATATATTTAGTCGTTGATTTAGTCATTGATTGTCGTAATCTAGTCACTTATTTAGTCATTTTGTATTCACTGATATATTTAACTGGTCACTTATTTAGTTGTTGATTTAGTCATTGATTGTTGTAATCTGGTCACTTATTAGTTGTTGTAATTTGGTAGTATATTTTGTCATTTCTATTCACTGATTTTACTGGTCATATATCTAGTCATATTTATTCACTGTTCATTGATTTATGTCAATTGGTAGTATATTTAGTATATTTAATTATTTTGATGTCAATTAGTAGTATATTTAGTCATTTTAATTGACTAATGTTTGAGTATTTAAGCATAAAACCCAGAAATACACATCAATCATCAATTGCACACAATAAGACAACCATTGAGAAGGAAAATTTGGTGAACTTTATTAATAAAAGAAAGGTGTTCTAGTTACAACTTAAAAATAAAGTATTACAATTGTTATTTTCAGTCACAAGACTGAAAATATGAGTTACAATATTGCAGAGAAATAGTTGCAAGAAAGAAACTTCTCCAAAAGACTTTTGCAATGATGGAAATGCATTCTTGAAGCCCTTCAATGCAAGCACATGCCCCTTTCATCTCTTAAAACTTCTATAATGTGGGAAATCTTCCTAGAGCAAGTTGTAACATGTAGAATCCAAGGAGAGTGTTGATCGTGTCCCATATATGAAGCTCTCTCCTTCAACGTAGTCAACAATAACCTAGCTAGAATATTTCCTCCTTTATATGCAACATGCCATCTAATATGAGCAACAGGGTGCTTCCTTTTTTGCCATGAATGAAGTTGTTCCTCAATACAACCAACAAAATTAATACTAGTCTCAATTCAAAAAGAATAAAAGTGCATTGTATAATGCAATTTTACAAAAGAAATTCCAAACACAACAGACAGATAAATCAATTAAAAAATTGTAGCCTTGTCAATAAATGCCCTAAATAGAGTGTTCAACATAGGCCTAAAATATGCATATTGAACCCTTGATTTCAGAACCTTGTTCAAAGTTTAAGAAAGGTGATATTCTTAGATTATAGAATGAAGTTGACATTATAGAATGAAGGTTATCAACACTAACCAAACTAGAACAACATTATCAACATAAATTTCTTGGAAACCAAGCCCAAGAATGCCATCAAAATTAATCAGACAACAAAAATGTCAACCTTGGTTCATGTGTTGTTTGAGTAAAGACCTGGACCATGGAAGAATCCATTTATACATAAATTCCAAATTAAGTTGATAAAAAAAGATCTTTGATATCCAACTGGGAAGCCTTAACATCCAAAAATTACTAACCTGATGTTTCACAACAAGTTTCCCAACTATGACATCATCTTTACTTAAGAAAATGGATATTGATCCACTGTCATATTGAATCTCACAGGATTCTCCTTCACAAACAAAAAATGATATTTATTAATTTTTTACCAACTTCCTTAATATCCCCATGTAAGTAGACTAAACTAAGTGAGGTTGAGGGTTTGAAGTAGAGTACCATCTTCTTGGTATGTGCTTGACTTTGATGACTTGTATCTTGAATGAAAACAGCAAGCTAGTTGCACTGTAAAATCATTGTTAATCATTGTTACAAAAATAACCACAAAATCCTCTTTAATTAAAATAATCCTTCTAGATATTGCAATTAATTTCTAAGAGAGTTAATTTCACTATCCAAACAGCCATCAATCTATTTACTATATATAATTTCCCAAAATTCAGAATTTGAATGTAATGAAACTAACCATAATTACCAAAGATTTGACACCAAAATGCAGTACAAAATGAATTGTTTGACAGAATTCCTCAAAGAGATGTCATCTCATGGAATGAAATGATATGATTCCAGAATGTGCACAAAATGGATTTTACAAGGAAGCTCTCAAAATCTTTGAATTAATGAATAACTCTGGAACACCGATATTGTAAGCTTTGCTTGTGTTCTAGATGCATGTAGTCATTCAGGTTTAGTGTATAAGGGTTGCACATACTTCACACGCCAGTAACCCTTATTGCATTACATATATAATTGATCATTAGGTGTGCATGGTTGACCTCCATACCCGTGATGGCTATCTTGAGGACACCCTAAACATTATTACTAAGATGCCATTTAAACCTTTGGTTCCTATGGATCATATATGAATATAGGCTAAGTATTCCAGCAACACTACTTTTTTAGTTGGATCCTAAAAATGCTACAACTTATGTTCTTCTCTAACACATATTTGCAAAAGTGGGCAGGTGTGGTGAGGTTCAGATAGTAAAGAGATTGATGAAAGATAGAGGAATTATAAAGATACCTACATATAGTTGGATTGAAGGGCATAAATGGGTACATGATTTTTGTGTAGGAGACAAATCACATCCACAAACATGGGAGATCTATGCAAAATTGGAGAAATTGGCTTGGCAAATGAAGGCAGCAGGGTATTTTCGGATTCAATACTTTTACTCAATGTTGTGGAATAGAAGAAAAAAGAATCATTTATCTACCACCATAGTGAAAAGTTAGCAATTTCATTTGGTTTGTTAAACATGGCCCCTAGTACAACTATTAGAGTTGTTAAGAACCTTCGAGTATGTTTTGATTTTCACACTACATCTAAATTCATCTCCAAGATTGTTGCAAGAGAAATTTTTCTAAGAGATGTGAACTATTTCCATCATTTTAAATAGGGACAATGTTCTTGTGGAGAATATTGGTGATGCTAAATGAAACAATCTAAAAAATAGGCTTACACTATAATAATGTGCACTACATCAGATATCTAGTAATAATGAAGGGACATCCATCAAAGCATAACAGCAGGGATTGTTTTTGTCATATGTTGTAGTTACAATTTTCCTGCTAGACATACATGAAAATGTCGAAGCAATATACACAAGGCAAGCAAATTGTTTCAAAAAAATGCCTCAAAGAAATGTGATATTTCTTTTTATAGTTTAACCATGATATTGTACCATTTTGACATGATCCTTGTGGTGATGCAAGATGTTGCCGCTACACCGCACCGTTATTTCTTGGCCTCTGCGGTAATGCACGATTTTACCGCTACACCACACCATTATTGTTCAACCTTCACGGTAATGCGGGATGTTACCGCTACACAATATCATGCCTTCTTAGCTCTTGTGGGGATGCAGGATAAGTATTTTAAGTTATCGCCATATTGCACATTTATTGCTCGGCCTTCGCGGTAATGTGGGATGTTACCGTTACACCACACCATGCCTTCTTGGCTCTTGCGGTATGGTGGTATTATGAAACTTGTCACAACCATCTACTACCTTGACTCAACAGTCTTATGAAACTTGTCAATATTTATGAGTACCTTTTAAATTGCATTCAGATCTATAAGGAAACTATCCTATAGGGATGACAGTCCCAAGAAACATGGAAATGGTTACACCAATAAATAGTTAACTAGAAACCATGAATTTTCAATGCACAATGGAGAGTATACAAAGAGTTAAGTCAGTGAGAAAACATCCTTGGAGAATTTTCATCAAAAGTATAACAATCTAAGAGTTCATAGTAGAAAATCATATACCCTCAAAGACCTAATAGTCATAATAGACCTTGGGGGAGTGATTAGAAATTCTAATGGTAGTCTCGTCTCTACTGTGGCGCTCCCTTTGGGAACCTAGACAAACCACTACACAGAGGCGGTTGCAGCCTATCATGGTCTCAAACTGGCTCAAAGCAGAGGGTTTAGGAAGGTCTGGTTGGAGGGTGACTCTCTAAACATTATTAACAATTTGAAGAATATCTCACCTCCATCTTGGACTATTGAGGCCTTGGTAAGGGACTCTATTGATATTATCAATTCTTTTCATAATGTTTATATTTCCCATATTTTGAGAGAGGGAAATATGCTAGCTGATTTCTTCGCTAACTTTGGTGTTAGAGATAGCAAGGAGTGGGATCTGAATGATCCTATTCCTTTTGAGGCAATGGCTATAATGAATAATGAATGCTAATCTAATGTCGTTCTTATTGTACATTAAGGGGTGCTTGTCCTTATTGACGTGGTTGAATATCATGAATGAGGATGTTAAAATTATGTTTTTGAGGGACGACTTTCACAAGGTGTGGAGTTCTAATTCATTATTGCATTTGTGTCTGGTGGCTGGCTTCACACGGATTGTGGGTGTTTATCGCCTTAGTTTCTAGAGGCTTCTGTTGGGCATTCTTGTTCTGGGTGGCGTCTACTTTATCTTCCTGAGCTTTTTGTTGTGTGCTTGGTTTCTGTTTGTTACATCTTCTATGATGGGTGGGGACAAAAATCGCGTTGAGCCTAGGTCTTGTGTTACTGATAAGTAGAGGAAGGAGGTATGGGAGATTTTAGAGAAGGGAGGTTTAACTCCGTATATGGAAAGATTGCATGGTAATAGTCCCGAGGTCACCGTTTTGGTTGTTGAAGGATGGAATGAGAGAACCCTAAATATGCATGGTAGGGAAATTGTGGTTGATGAAGAATTTATAGCCCAAATCATTGGCTTGGATAGTCAAGGTACGAAGGTGTTCAAAGATAAAAAAGAATCACAGGTTGCAATGTCGATTTTCTTTAAAGTGAATGAAGCTACTGATTTGAAGCTGGTGAAGAGCGGTGGGTATTAGAGGAGCTCATTGAAAGCACTTTGGCATGATTTTGTTGAAGAAATTATGAGGTATGTAACCTTGGAAGGTAGGTATACAATGATTAACACTTACCATTTCCTTTTGCTTAACCATTTTTGGCATAAGAAATGGGTGTCCTTTCCCTACTATTTGTTAATGTCGCTCAATTCGGGGATTAAAGATCATAGAAAAAACCCCAAAAATGCTATATTGCATGTGAGGTTAATTCTCTTGATTCATGAACATGTCAAAGCTCATGAGATGCATAAAAATGTGGTGTCTCTGAAGGAATATACTGCTAAACCCAGGGAAGGTTATGAGATAGACTCAGGAGAGGAAAGGGTTAGTAAGAAGCCTAAGAAGAGGAGGCTTATTTTGAATGAAGAATTTGAGTCTGATAGGGATGATGATGTTGATTATGTCCTGGATTCGTATGCCACTTTTGATGAGGGTCCTAGTTCCCCTATTCGGGGTAAAACTTGGAAAAGGAAGCTGGATGATAAGGAGGGCTATACGACATGCAATGATGAGGGGGTGGAAAATTTTATTTCTAAGGGGGGTAAAGACAAAAAAAAACTTTATGGGGAAGCTTCCTCTCCTCCTCCAGTGACTAGATATGTGCAGGACCCTGCGAAGGGGAGCCAGAAAGGTAAGGTGATGTTTGTTGGCTTACTTCTAGAGAAGGGTCTCCCTCTCTCCCTAGCTGATAGTATCTATGGTGAGGCTTCACCGGGTGCTAACATGGGGTTGTAGAAGCAAGATAAGGAAAGAGTTGTGGGTGGTGGTCATGCTGTGGGATCTAGTAAAGTGGATGCAGATAGGATTCTAAAAAGGAAGGTTGTTGGGGAGGAAATTTCCTACTCCATTCAAAAGATGAAGACTCCTATCCCAGCTGGTAAAGGTAAGGAAATTTTTGTTGAAATTTTTCATGCTAGTTCTTCTAATGAGGACGTTGTTGTGTGGAAATGTATTGAGAACTTTGACAGGGAGGAATTGTCTGATGTGTTAGGATCGGCCCACGATAGTGCCAATGTGTTGTTTAAACTTTTTAAGTGGTTCTTCCATGAGATTAATAGGACCAATGTTAGAATTAGAGGTGTTGTTAGTAAGGTTGAGGACCCTTCTATCCAAAGCCAAATTGATAATCTCATGGGTTCTCTTAATACTGTGGCTAATACTGTAGCAGATGAAACCATTAATCTGAAACAAAATTTGGAAGGTAGAATGTTATCCCTTGAGGATAAATTTGATAAGTTGTGGAATGTAAAGATGAAGGGTGGAGATGCCTCTAAGGTCTTGGTTATCTTGGACTCTGCCAAGGTGACCTCCCCTGTGACTGCCACGAGAAAGAGAAAGGAGAATGTGTCTACTGATGATACTGTTGTTGGGGGTAGGCTAATGGATGTGGAGTGTGTTGTTGAGAAAGGTGTTGTGAAAGATATTGTTTTGAGTGGTGAGGTTAAAATGGGTGGGTCGGGAGCCATAACTAGAAATAGAATGAAAGCTCAAGCCGGGGCCTCGAGTATTGAGGTGTCTGATACAATGGATAATGTGTAGAAGTTGGCTGCTAGTGAAATGGAAGTTGTGGAGACTCCGAACAATTTGTAGTGTTGTTGGTTGGTTTCCTTCTTTTTGGTTGTTTTTTGGTTGTTGTTTGGCTATCGTCGGGCTGATTGTTGCTTTATGTTGTTATCTTCTTTTATCAGCTGCTTTTTGATGTAAAGGGTTTCGGGCCCCTTCAAAACCCATTTTTTACCTCGAATCAAAACAGTCATAATAGACCTAGTGATAGGTTTTAGAATCATAAGAGAATATATGCAAGAGCATGAAAAGACACTAAGATGGAAGAGAAATTGGTAGAGTTGAAGAATCGGACCTTTAGTGAGAAGGTAGGGAGAACAAAGTAATTTGCAGTCAAGACCATCATGGCAGTTTCTCAGGTGACTATATTTGGGCAAGGAGAGAACTTAGTGACAACATTACCATCAAAATAGTAAGGATACTAAAAACCTTATCAAACCCTAGGGCCTTTTTCATCACCTTGTAGAGATCTCAAACATGCATGAAAAATATTTCACAGAGACTAAAATCATCTCTATTTTTTATGATCACAAAAAGTAACAAAAATTTAGATTTACAAGTGATGAAAAGAAGTACATGGAAAGATTATTATGCTGAATTTATTTTAAAAAAAAATTAACCATTAACTATCTAATACAATCTAATCAAATAGAAATATACAATGAAATATTATGATTAAAAAAAATATAATTTTAATGGTTATCTTAAGGTAGACAAAAAAAAAATTGTGCAAGTGAAAAATAACACCCTTAGATTATTCTGAACAAATAACATTTTCATTTACATCATTTTCAAGCAACAGTTTTTTAGATCTGTCCAGCTGTACAAAAATCAAACCAAATCTGCAACGATCTCAAAGATCTAAAGGTTTAAAAATATGATATTTTTAGATCTATTCTTGGGTGTATCCTACAAACTTCATCATAGAAGGATGGGTCATCACCTCATTTAGACCTAGATGTGGAACTACCTTTGCTATTTCCATAGAATCCAAAATAGGCCTAACAAATGTTGGAAGAAATAACCTTGTAAACATGCAAAAGGAAAAGCTAAATCAATAGTAATTTACTAATTTTCATTCAACTTCTCTATAATAATTTTAAGTACCTGATTCTATTGTACTTTAAAGATTTATAATATGAAATTTAGCTATTCAAATAGCTTAAATAATTTTAAGTTATAAAATTGATAAATAGGCTTTAGCAATTCAAAAATAATCTGCTTCTAAAATTTTAAATATCTTTACTGTATCTATTTACCGTTGTTAGAGAGTTGCAAAATGTGAATTGTACTCTATCCTCTAGGACTGAGAAAGGACAGACACTATCAAACAGTGATTGAATCATAACAAATAGTCCAAAAACAATGAAAGTTACTATCAAATGGTGACAAAGATATGTCCTCTAAGTCATTTGCACATGGTGATTGAGAACACAGTGGGTAAGAAGTAAAAGAGCACTAGATCATAGCACTGCAAAATGGTCATGAGTTGTGCAATGAACTTCACTATTCTTTTGATCACAAAACATACTGATAAGAAGTAAAAGAGCACTGGATCATAACATCACAAAATGGTCATGAGTTATGCAATGAACTTCACTATTCTTTTGATCACAAAGGAGATCAAGATAATAACCAACATACTGATGTGCACAGAGAATGTTCATGGAGTGTAAACTTCCTTACAAAGCAATTACCAAATCAGAGTTTGACGTGAATTGCACTTGCTATGTTATGATGATATGGATATGTTCTAACCTGTAGTTAATTATTGTAGCATAACATATAGGCTAAATAGTTGTTCATATACCATAGTTTCAAATTCTAAATTGCTATACCTTATTCTAGGAGAAAATCTTAGGGGGAGTATATACATAAGACACCATTGTTTCAAATTCAAAATTCTTGGCTCTTTCACAATTGTTTGCTTCATTTATTTGATCTAAGACAGCCTGTTGTATAGAAGATGCTCTCAAAATCATAGTAAAATCCTTTATTCTGGGATGAATGTTCAGAATCTTTCCCACCATAACAATGAACAAAAGCATCAGTCATTAACCTGAACTTTGCAAGAGTTTCACCAAATTCTAATTTCCCACTCTCTTTTCCATTATGAATTTTATTCCCAATTTCATCCATGCAGAACTTCCTCGTTACGGCCAAATTTTGTCAATTGTTGCTTGGGTAAAAACTTGAAGATATCCTCGACACCAGGTAAAGTTATGGTTAATAGAATGGTCTACAGGCCGAGGAAGTTCTTCATGGATGAAATTGGGAATAAAATTTAGAATGGAAAAGAGAGTGGAAAAGTAGAATTTGATGAAACTCTTGCAAAGTTTAGGTTAATGACTGATGCTTTTGTTCATTGTTATGATGGGAAAGATTCTAAGCAGTCATCCCAGAATAAAGGATTTTACTGTGATTTTGAGAGCATCTTCTAAACAGCAGGTTGTCTTAGATCAAATAAATGAAGCAAACAATTGTGAAAGAGCCAGCAATTTTTAATTTGAAACAATGGTGTCTTATGTATATACTCCCCCTATGATTTGCTCCTAGAATAAGGTATAGCAATTTAGAATTTGAAACTATGGTATATGAACAACTATTTATCCTATATGTTATGCTAGAATAATTAACTATAGGCTAGAACATATCCATTTTAGCATAAAATACTAAGTGCAATTCACCTCAAACTTTGTTGTACCTGAGTATGATAATACCTGAGCTTCTAGTGTTTCTAGACGGAACCTATAGCGGAAAAGTGTCGTCTCCATCTGAAGGAACCATCTTCGGAGCTCTTCCTTGAAATGAGGGTTGAAACAATTAGAAGAAAATCAATACCATAATTCTAAAGCAACAATTTGTATCAAGCCAAATGTCATAAAGTATAATTAAAAAGACAAATCCTTACAATTGGACCTCAAATTGGACCAAGCAGATTTATGATTTTATCTTTAGAATGTAGGAACTTTCTCTATCAAAGCTTCACGACCTCAAATTGGATCTCAAATTGGACCGATAAAATTTATGATTTTATCTTTAAAATGTAGGAACTTCCTCTGTCAGAGCTTCACTACCTCAAATCAGATTTGAAATTGATCCAGCAGATTTATGATTTTATCTTTATAATGTACAAACTTTCTTTATTGAATATTAGAGATTTTAGGTTGGATGTCTAATGGACAAGCAGATTTATGATTTTATCTTTAGAATAAAGGAACTTCCTCTGTTGGATATTTGGAAATTCCTACAATTATGTTTTTCTTCCAACCAAAAACACCCACAAGTGTTTCACACCGGTTCAAGGTACTCTCCAACCTGGTTATGACACCGATAGCAATCTAATTTTATGTGAACCATCCATACCCGAACGTTGCATCATAATCTATTCTTCCTACACATAAAAATACCACGTATTAACCCCTTCTAAATAAAACTCAAAATTATCATAAAACCATAATTAATAAATTATTTCAACTTCATAAAGAATCCAATGTCATTTACTATCAAAACAAAAGCTGTATAAATCACAAAAAATCCATGAAGTGATCCAGCCAAAGAGAAAATAAGCAATGTAAGTATTTGAGCAATATAATTCCAAAGGGTTATGCTATAATGGTAATGGAATCACCATAAGAGCACAACTGAGGAACAAATTCTTGTGACTGTAATTATGTGATCCATAACTCTATTGGTCATGTGGCATAGTTGTGCTATAAAAAATACATGATGCATTCATGTGTGACCCAAGTTTAATGTGGCTATGTTGTGATAGAAATGGAGGCACTCATATGAGCACAATTCATGTACAAATCACTATCATCACAATTAGGTTTCAATCATTATTGGGTGCATTCAAGTTGACTCAAGTTTAACAGGTTACGATGTAATGATAGCATGATCCAAGAGCGATTACCTCTTGCTACAATAAAAATCCTATAACTCCGGTTGATATGAAGAGTGGTTGTGTTATATCAATTATGTAGTGCATTCAAGCACAACCCATGTTTAATGGGCTATTCTAGAGAGTGATCAATATTTTCTAAACCTTATGAATGTTACTTAAAAGTGTATAGCTTAAACTACAAACCAAGTTTGTTACATACTTGAATGCAATCTTGGGTTACCACAAACTATAATAATGTGATCTGCTAATAACCATTATGGAGAGTACTAAAGCAAGACCCATGCTATATAGGATACATTTCCATGGTAAGTTTTACATACCTTAATAATCAAACACAAGCTTCCCACACACTCTAGGATACAATCCAAGATCATACCACAACCCTGTCAAGATAGCTAATTTTTTGACCCAAGATTTAAGGTTGTTTTTTAATACCAATAGAAGCATTGGTGAGAGCATGACTAGGGTACAAACCCTAGGCCTCCATAGAAAAATAAACAACTCTAGCGGATTATTGAGGTTGCAATACCAAAAATATTGAGACATTGTAGCTAATAACAAAATGTTGCAATCTAAAGATTTTAGCCAATAACAAGCACACTATGTAGCTCAGTGAAATTTTTAAATGCAATCTATGGTAAGAAGAATGATAGTCACTCGAGGTGTGACACTTAAAAAGAGGCAGAGCAATGAAAAGATAATAAAGCTCAAACCTTGCATAGTAAAGTGGAGATTTTAACAGTGAGTTTCCTTAACCCCTTGCTGACCTTAAGGGTTTTTCAAATGCTTTTGGAAGTGTTAGACAAGGAAAATGCAATCAGGGAATGATTGTCCAAATGAAGTAATAGAGGTAATCACAAATTTAATGTTTCTTCTTAGCCATTGTATAATGGAGGTAGTGGATTGAATGTTTGAGTAGTGTTTTGAGACTCATCAAAGATGGTCCAGAATAGTGAATAATACCTTGTGGACTATGAAGTAGTGACAATAAGGTTGAAGGATCTTAAGACCCACAATACCATGAAACAATGAGTCCCATGTAGTAAGTAGGCAGTCTATAGGGCATTGTTTTATTTTATAGAAGGATGTTCATGAAAGGAATCTTCAAGTGACAGTGAATGAGCTATTTGAGATTGTAGCTAAGGGTGCAATATCCAGTCTTAAAGGAAGTTAGCAAAGCAGTAAATGTGCAAGAAAATAAAATCATACACAAAAAACAATTCACAATGTTATCTTTCATAATGCCTTGAGTTTGAAGACAAAAATATCATTGTATCTTGATGAAAGTAGTGACCTTAATGGTCAATCACTAGAAACCATGATTTTAAAACATGTTATTCTTCTTATGAAGGCAGCATTTTAAGCAAGGCAGTGAGTGGTGGTTTGGAACAATGGCAGGTATGAAGGACTTTCTTATATGCATACTATGCAGTCTAGCTTAAGACAACATTCTTAGAAGAGATTGAAGGTGGATTATGGAACTCAAGGGTTACCATGATAAGGATTAAAGAAAATATTGAGATCTATTTAAAAGCCACGATCATGAAGATATTAAAGATGTAACATGCAAAACCCTAGTAGTAGGAGTAATGAATACAATGCCAAAGAGGACAGTGCGTTGGGGCAGATTTAGGAGATCTCCACATTGTCTAATTATAGGCAAATACATCATTATTTATTTTTTAAAATTAAAAGAAATCATTGTAAACCCTATATAGGATACATTGATACTTCAAAAGCATCTAATTTATTTTTTAAAATTAAAAGAAATCATCATTCTAAACCCTACATAGGATACATTGGTACTTCAAAAGCATCTGAAGGAATTTGAGATTATGCAAATATATTCCAATTAAATACCTAGATTACAAACAGTAGCGGGAACAATGTAAACTTTGTTGAGTAGAGCAGGAATGAGATAAGCAGCAAGGAATCCTATGCCTCTTGTAATGCACATCTCCTTACCATTCTCTATCATTATTTATTGAAATACTTCTCCATTTTGGTGGGCTACGCCTAAAAATAATGTTTTGACGAAGGCTTTAGAGTATTTTTATTAAAATTAAAACTCCATTCTAGTGGGCTATGCCTAAAAAATAAGATTTCAACAAAAAAATTAGGGTATTTTTATTAAAGTTTTAGAGTATTTTGGTGGGCTATATTCTTGATTCCTTAAATGATTTATTCAAATGGATTGTGACTAAATAAATGACTAACTATTTAGTCATTTTTATTTGTGTGACTAAATAATTTTTAGTCAATGACCAAATTAGTCATTTATTTACTCATTTATAGTTGAGTTGCAAAAAATGAGTAGAATTTAGTCATTTTTAGTTGTTGTGACTAAAATTTTTAGTCACCTAGTCATTTATTTGTCAAATTCTACTAGTGTCAAGAAAACTTGTTCCACACATATTTCCACCAAGGTACCTCCACCCCTCCAAACTTACGAAACACCAACTCCTGATACCCACTAGCCACAGTGAAAGCACCCTTAAGATCTGGGCTCCAAGCTAGAATATCCTTATCCCTAAGGGAATTGAATTGTCTACCAACCAAAATACTTTGAAGTTCAGGAAAATCCTCCTCTAATCCTTCAACCATCCAATCACAAGAATCCTTCCACCTAGCCACCTTCGTCAACCCACAAGGATAGGAAGTCTTAAAATCAGCCACCCTTGACCAACCACCCTCCAAGAACCGCTGGCAAAGATTCATCAAACTAGGATACTGGCTCAAAATAGGGGGAAAACCATCCCAAGAATCAGACCAAAAGAGAGCCTCATCCCCTTATTACATGTACAAAACAATCCCTCCTTGATCAATGCAACACCTTTCTTAAGCCTACCCCAAATCACAGAACCTTTCCCCACCAGAGGAAACCTAGGAATCTCCTCCTTCAAAACCCCCGATAGGTACTTGTGAGATATAATCCTGGCCCAGATATGATCCTGCTCCACACACCACCTCCAATAAATATTTTCAGCCAACACCAACCCAAACCAAGTCAACTACTGCAATTCGAGACCCCAAAACTGCTTTGGGATATACACAGTATCCCACTTCACTAGGCTCCACTTAGTAGAGGACAAGCTTCCAGCCCATAGGAATTGTCTAGCCAAAGAATCCAAATCCTTCACAAACCCAACCAGAGCCACCTAGAGCATGCATCTATAGATAGGAAGAGCATGTACCACAAATTTAAGCAGTTGAACATGGCTAGAAAAGGACAACCATCTATGATTCTAATGATTAACCTTCGCACGAAACTTGTCTAGAATATTTTGCCAGGACCCCCTAAGGAGATTACTCAAAGAGATAGGGATTTCAAGATAATTTAAAGGAAGAAAGCCAATCTAAAACCTCAAAATATGAGAAATCCTTTGTTGAATAAGCCGCAAAATATTGAAGAAGAAAATGGAAGATTTATCTTCATTAATCCTTTGACCAAAAGCAACAAGATAGATATACAAAGCCTTGCACAAATTCATAGTTTCTCTGATTTTAGCTATATCCATAAAAGTAGTATCATCCACAAACTATAGGTGAGATTGAGGAGGCAAACCATTTCCCCACACCCACCCCTAAATATGACCCAACTCCACATTACACTTCACCAATCTCCCCAAACCTTCAGCAAGAAGAATAAATAAATAAGGAGAGAGGGGATCCCTTAACGAAGGCCTCTAGAAGCATTAAAAAGAGAAGAAGGCTCCCCATTAATCAACACTAAGAAAGAAGTGGTAGTAACACAACACATAACCCACCGAACCCATTCCTCAGCAAAACCAAAAGCAATAAGAATTTTTTGCAAGAAAGACTACTTAACTCTATCATAAGCCTTTTCCATATCCAACTTGATGAACATAGCCTTCTCTTTTGAGGAAGCCGTAGAATGGATAACTTCAGTAGCAATGACCACCCCATCTAGAATATTTCAATCCTCCACAAAACCACTTTGTTCCTCAAAGATAATCCCTCTAAGCCATCGCTTTAGCCTTTCAGCAATCAACTTGGAGATGATTTTATAAACCACATTACAAAGGGAAATTGGCCTAAATTGACTTAGCCAATCCACCCCCTCACATTTGGGAATGAGAAAAAGGAAGGTAGAGTTCAAAGCTCATAACATCTGCTTATTCTGTTGAGACTCATGGACCACCTCCAATAGGTTCAGCTTAATGATATCCCAAAATTCTTGATAAAATTCAACCAAAAAGCCATCAAGGCCGAGAGCTTTTCCTTTCTTCATTTGGAAAATAGTAGCCTCCAATTCCTCCAACGAGATAACACCCAAAAGATGCTCATTCATCTCACCAGTAACCAAGGAAGGGATACAAGACAAGACATGGTTTTCTTCCACCAAACCATCATGAGAATCCTCTCTAAATAAGGAAGCAAAAAACTACATCACTTCCCAAGACCTATCTTGCAGAGAAGATAAATGATCACCGCTATCATTCATAAGAATAGGTATAGAATTACCATGTCTCCTGGCTTTCATCAAATTAAAGAAAAAAGAAAAAAAATTGTCTCCCTCCTGTAACCACTCAACACGATCCTTTTGTTTCCAATAAATTTCCTCTTGTAGCTCACACTCTTCTAGAGCTTTCAAATCCCTAGCCTCCTCCCTAAGCAAATCTTCAAAAAGACCAAGCTCCCTTATCTCTTGAGTGATAACATCCAAGTCAATTTGACCAGAAACCTTCGCATGAAAAATATTTCCAAAACACTACTTGTTCCACCTTTTGAGTTGATATTTCACAAATTGTAGTCATAAAAGAATACATAGGAGTACCATAGGCAGGTCTTCCCCCCCACCACCATTTGGTCATATACTCCTATAGAGAAGAATCTCTTAACCACATAAGCTGGAACTTGAAAGAGGGTGATCGAGCAACACACACTGAAGTAGTAGATAACTTAATAGGCCAATGATCCAAGCCTCTCCAATCCAAAATCTCAAAGCAAGTAGACCACCATCCTCCAATCCAGAAATAGGAAACCAAGAAATGGTCAAGTCTCTTAGCAATCTAGTTCTCTCCCATTCTCCTGTTATTCCAAGTAAACTAACCATTACATGGCTTAATGCCAACCAAATTCAATGCAGATATGTTATCATGAAGAAGGAAAGCAAAGGGCTCCAATCTCGCAATACCACCCTTCTTCTCATCCAACTCAATAATGGAATTGAAATCACCCACAACAATCCAAGGTAAAAAAGGAGCAAGGCTCTGAATGAAATTAATATGAGACCACAATAACTGCTTACCAAGAAAATCAATAGGCACATAGATGTTTGAGAGAAGAATGGTTTCCCCCGACTCCATACTTGAAGCAACCATAGAGATGGAAGACTTGGAGGAAATCCACCAAAGAGGACGAATCTTCAATGGGTTCCACAAGCAAGCCACACCCCCTGCATTACCCTGAGCTCCAATACACTGGCAGTCACCCCACCCCAATAGCTTTGGAATCATACCAATCATACTTTTAGCAGATAACTTTGTCTCTTGTAAAAAAAGAACATTAGGAGAATGAATTTTCACCAATTCTTGAATAGATTTTTGTTGAGGGCCACTGTTCAAGCCCCTTACATTCCAAGAGAGGATGATCATTTTGGAGGGTTAGAAAAATGGGAATCCAAGGTCTTAATAGATCCATACTCCACCAAGGTCTCCCCCATCATCTTTATTTTTTCCAAGTCCTTTTTTCTCCTGCCTTTGGAAGACTTCTCAACAACCCCTTTCTTTAGGTATTTCTAAAGAATTCCCAACCCAGGAAAAGCCTTATTTCCCTTCACCGAAGCAGACCCCACTTTCACCAATGGAGTAGAGGTCTCTCCCTCCCCCATCAATGTATCCGCAAGATGCTTAGACTTCCCATGAACCACCAAACTCAAATTCGATTCCATTTGCAAAGCACCAACCTTCTGAGAAGGCTGATTGTAATCTAGAATAATATCTTCCTAAACCCCTTCTGAAACCCCTTGGTCCATAAGCATCAAGCTCATATCCACCTCCTACTGACAGAGATTAGCCAGAACCTCAAATCTATTAAAGGTATCTCCAACCTAGCGCTCCTTAAGAGTCCTCTTTTGACCTTGGTTCCTATTATTAGTCTTAACCGGATTAAAATCCTCCACATCAGTAGCCTCACTAGGAATGGGGTCCTTTCCTTTGTCAACCTTCAGAGGGTTATAGGAAGACTGAGTATTCTAAGACTCTAAAGATTTAGACTTTGGGCATCTTCTCTGCAGATGGCCATATTCATGACATAGACGACACCAAAAGGGAAATGTCTCATAATCTATTTGTTGCACCCAAGAATATGAACCCACATGAATTTCCAAAGAATCTGGAAGAGGATTACTAAATCAATCACAACACAAATACGAGCAAAAGTCATTACCTTTCTATCTTGAGTTTGTTGTGAAAGACCCACTGGATTCCCCAGCAACGAAGCAACCTTATGCAATATTTCGTTGTGCCAAAATTCAACTGGAAATATAGGGAGATGCACCCACACCGAAACCCAATTTGGGAGCTCCTCTGAAGGATCAAAACCCACGTTCTAGGGTTTAATAAATAAACCAATTTGGCTATGGAAATAAGGCCCACCTTCGAAAACTCTATTGCAATTTGCCATGCAGTTAAAGGTCACCATGAAGTAACTGTTCACCAACAACATTATTTCCATCTCACCCTCCATAGCCTAGGTCCTTTGAGCCCACAACTCCAAAAATTGGAGTGAAATCTCAATCCCATAAATTTGTAAAGCAAAGCATGCTTTGAGAAATACTCAATATCCTCCATAATCGATTATGGTAACATCACCAACACCAGCCTATCCTTGGATCATTCCAAGCAACCATTGGTTTTCAAAATATGAGAACCACCTGACGGAATAGATCCTCCATTCCCTGATTCATTTGAAAACAGATTGTTATCAAAAACCTTTGATGGACGATTTGGAGAAGAATCCCCAAATGTCGTATGAAAATTCAACAAGGATTTAACCCTCGATGCCTCTCCCAAAGCCATAGTAGAATAAAAAACACAACTCACTCAAACCTCCATAGAAAAAAAAGAACAAAACCCCCAAAGCAAGGGCGCAACAAAGCCCAACACCAGAGGAACGAATCTCCACCAACACAAGCAGGCAAAGAAAGAACCAACACCAAAAAATTGCCAAAGAAGATGCCACCCCTACGCAGCCACCCCCACACCCTCAAATTCCCCCGACAACCAAGAATGAGCAGACAACCTCCTTTATTCCCTTTTTCAACTTTCTCACTTTTTCTAATTTCTTTTAAATTTTAAATTTAATTTTCTCCATTTTCCCAAAACATATTTCATAATAACTTAAAATATTTAAATCACTTCCTTTTGCAATATAAAACAAATTAATTCAATTAATTCAATCCATTCATATTTCAATGAAATATTTTACTTTAAATATAAATTGCACCTAATTAAAATCTATTTTTCTTAAACAATTAACTTTTCCTTTTTCTAGAGCTCACAAAATTATTAAACCAATCAAAATTCACTAATTGATTCAATCAAACATGTTTATGAAAAAAAAGAAATAAACCATTAAATTTAAAATAAACAATTACAGGTAACTCACAACATGAATGGACTTCAAAATCGCCTTTGATTCAAATCCAAGATTATATGAGGTCACATATGACATACCTCATACTTGACTCAAGTAAGATTGAGGACAACAGATAAACAAGGCCCAATATAATATCTCTGAAATAACCACCATTAGAGAATAACTTGAACCTATCAATTCAAGTGGATAAATTCCTTGTACCTACACCCTCAAGGAAAACATCAAGTGTACATGTTCAATATATAATAGCCAAATAAATGCATACACACCCAATGGGTTTAATAATATACACATGATGGAAATGTGATCATCAATCAATATCTCAAAATACATAATTACAATACTAAGTACAAGTATCTCAAGACAAGGAACAAATGGGCATTACAATTATAATCCACCCACATAAGTGGCAAGGGATCCATCTTTACATTTGATATGTCTTGATATTTCCATCAAATATGCATAAGATTTTGTATTATTTTTCTCATCTTTTTCTATGTGATATAAAAGAACCTAGTTTCATATTCTCATAGAATGAACATGTAAAATAGTGTGGATGACATATATGTTATACAAATTTGATCTAATTAAAATATATCTTAGATAGTTGAAAATGGTATCCCATAGCGTGGTTATGCCCCAAGAATATTTTTTGTTCTTGTCACATGTGTTTACTCATATTTTAGGTGAATTGATATTTATGGTTTAGATATTTGATGAATTATTGTGAATGTTCAACCTATCCTACTTCTAGATTTGGGTGGTGTCTTGAGATGTTTGTGATTTTTGGACACTCTTGTGTGGTGATATTCATGTCTTGTATTTGGAGGACTATCCTAGAGTTATTTGGGTGTGTCTTTGGGGTTTCTTTGTCTCTCTAACCCTCTTAGCATGGGATCCTTAATCTATGTATTGATCCACATCCTATTAGCTATATACTATCATATGGTATGATGTTTTACATGTGTGTTATACAATTTTGATTCTATGTGTTTAGAATCCTAGAGCTTTCCTAGCTAATTTTGAGTTCACACTTAGTTAGGGAGCTAAGTTCTATGTAGGATAACCTTAGGAAAAGTTTATACTTTGGACTTGAGTAGTTTGTTTTCATAAAATTTTATCGACTATAATGTGGGACTATAATGAAACTACAAGACTACAAGATAGGAGTGTTATATTCCTCTAGGTATATTGGAGTCATCCAAGTGCACTAAATTCCTAGAATTGAGTTGATGTCGTGTGGCATATTGAGTCACCATTTGTCGAAAAGTGGGTATCTACCACACTTCTTTAGAAAAAATTCCTAACGAGGAATTTTTCATGTTTTTATTAGTATTCCCAGTATCTCACTTAGGAGAAATGTCATTTTATTTACAATTTATCCTCTCCTTTTTATTGGGATGTGTTCCTTGGTGTGAAATTGGCTAGTTGTCAATTTGATTGGTTGAGGTCTTGTACCTCCCAATGGACCTACCTCTTGTGTGGGTATTGCTTACATTCTACTCATTGTATTCATGAGAGAGAAAGATTATGGACTAGTGTTTGATATTTGTTATGGAGGAAGCTCTATATTTTCACATGGTCATATGGTGACTTGTTCCATGCTTTGTGAGGTCCTTCACTTGTGCCAAAATTCTTGATACATTTTTAATGATTTCCTATGTTTCATTTTTCTATGTCATGACACCTTGTGCATGTGAAAGTGTGTAATATGATACAATAGAATAAATTTATTTGTTTGGTTTATTTCCATTAATGTATTAGAAAAATATTGGGGTATTATACTGATCATCATTTATGTACATCCTTTTCCATATTAAATTCTAAATAAATGTGTTTGCTTGCATCCTTTGTGTCTTTTCTTAATACTGGGAGTTTTGTTCTATTATTTTTCATGTTGGAAGGTTGTGGGTTGACTATGTTTTCTTTATTTCTTTCTTTCATTCTTTTCCATTCCTTTTTCTAACCTTTCCTAATTATTGTTGTCCTATTTTTAATTCTATTTTTGCTCCTATATTTTTATCTTGACTTTCTTTTGTACTTCTCTCCTTTTTTTCCATTTTGTTGCCTTATCAATCCTCTTCTCTACCTTTTGTTCTAACCAATTCATATCAACATATGGTTCACCTAAGATCTCTCCTTGATCTCTTACAAATTCCTTCCCACATTATTTTCTCACTATGGCTTCTTAAAACCTTTTTGCACTCTTAATATCGATACAAGTTACTTGAAAAATCTTCTAGTCTTAAATATAATAAAGGGTGCCATTTGGTTTGAGGATAATGTCCTCTCATGACCTCTTTTGGTTTGGGGATGTGACATTTTGTAACTCTTTAAATTATTTTTTAATTTATCATTATTACTTAAATTACTGATTTTATTTTCATCATTATTGTTATCGACATTTTCATTTAAGGTTTCTTCCTTGAATTCTAGTTTCTTTATTATCTCTATTCTCTTCAAATCAACATTCCCATTGGTCTAAGTATCGTAATGGTTTGTCATTGTCAATTAGATCCATAAATTAAGAAATTGGTGTTAAAAACTCCTAAAATATCTCTACTATTTTAAATGCAAGATGTAATATTATGATCATCTTTTGCAACTATCCTTTTAGTTAAAAATCTCACTTCTTGCTAAGCCTCCCTACTCCTAAGCTCCTCTCTCTCTCCACTATTATTATAGTATCTCTCTTCAATTATTCAAATTCATTTGTATTCACGAATGCTTCATATTCTCTTAACTATACATTATCTTTATTATATTCTTTTACGATTTTTATAAGGTTTATTGATACTTTAGGTTAATTTAAAATGGTAAGCACCATGTCATTTAATGATTTATTTGGCTTGGCTACTTCTAGAGATTCTATTGTATCCCTTTTGGTACACTCCTTAGATGCTTCTTTCTATGTATTCTCTTTTTTCCAAACTTCTAGCTATTAGGTTGGTACACTTGAAATAAGAATGCCTCAATAGGGTGAAGGATCCCCTATGTGAGGAGTTTGTTACAACCTATGGTTACTTTCCTCCTATTGGTAGGTCCTTTCTTCTTCTCTTTCCTTCTCACTTAGAGCTATTATTTTTCTCTCTTCAATAACCATTTCAATTTTAACAGTGATTTCTCTCAATTTCTTTTTATCTCCCTTGGCCATGTTAATTTTATTGTCATTGTTAATCACCTTGATACATCCCTAATAGTTAGGTTTAATTTGATAAAGTAGTTAGATCTCTTGAAGATCACCCCCCATTCCTAAGACATTCTCTAGGTGCCTAAATCCCCCTCTTAAGGGCTAGGTCTTACTATGCATTACCACTCTTCTCATTTTGGTGTGTACTTCCTCCCTACACACTAATAATTGAATTTTTCGAAATAGAACCAAATATTCACATAAAAACCTAGATCAAATACTAGATGTGTAATATGTTTATGTTCTACTTTGATATGATACAATACTAAAGAAGAACTTATACGTGTAAATAGTCGATAGACCAAATCAAAATAAGATAGACTTAAGAACCCTCTCTTTTGATAGATTTTATAATTAATGTTTAAAATAATTTTGGAAAATGTATTTACATATTAATTAAACTATAAGAATAATGAAATAATGATGACAATAATAAAATTTAAATTTACTTTGCTCATAAAATAAAATATAAATAACAAAATTATTTTTTGATTGATATAAATAAGTAAATTTTAAACATATAATAAAATTAAAGATTATAATAGTAGATTAATTTAAAATGAATAAATAATATTATTATTTTAATAAGATATAATTATATTTGTAATGGATTATTATAATTAAATGATTTTACATTAGATAATGTAGATAGTATAAAAATAAATAATTGTTTTTTATAATACTTTATATTTATCATTATCAAATTTTCTTTTAAAATAATTTAAAATTACATATTTATTTTAAAAATAAAGAAAATAAAATAAAAAATTAAAATAGAAAAGGTGGAATAGAAAAATATATATATATATATATAATAGAACTTGTTATGGTTATAAAAAGAAGTGAGAAATATGAACCAACATTTTATATCCCTGGTAACAATGCAATTCTATTGGTGTAAGTTGATGGGATGTCAACTTAAACACACAACAAAATGCAAACAATAATGACTAAATTATTAGGGTCTTTAAAATAACTTTCTATGTTCACAAATCTCTAGCAACAACAATTCATCCTGAAGAGAAAATAGATTATTAGCTTAGGTAATTGATTTATTAGCAAGGAAGGAAAGATATTATCTCCTTTAATAGTTAGGGCTATTAAACAAACATGCATTCTATCTTTGATACTTTTTCTTTCTTTAAAATGAAAAATAATTAGAGCCCAAGAAATAAACTTGCTCCTACATTGGGTTGGAGCTGTCTAATATTTGAAAAATATTGTGCAATTTTATTTTATTTTTAATAAATGAAAGTAATTATTTAAAAATAAATATCTCCAATTAATTTTTATATTATATCTAATTTCTCAAAGAAAGATTGATAAAGGGAAATAACTTTGTAGAAAAAATCAGAACTAGTTACAATGTAGAGGAGAGATCCAAAATCCCATGTATACATTGGTTCAAGTATACATGTTTGAATAATTCATCTCAAGTTACATTTTTATTTTATCATGATGTTTTTTTTGGGAACATGGCTATGAACTTGACACTTGGCCAATTTGAACTCTATTTTCCTATCATATTGAAATGCATGCTTATTAGTTATAGTGTTGTTTCACATTCTATTCAAGCTTGAGAATGGCCAAACCTATCCTTCTCATTGTACAAAATAAATAATATAGATACATTTACATATGCATATTAATAGGATAAGATAAAAAAAGTCCTTGCCTAGCTCATTTTAGTGGAAAATGCTTCCTAATGCTTGTGAGATATTTGATCCTTTATGTTAATCTTAGGTAAGTCTATTTCACATCTAGCAAAATCTTATGAATAGGTTATGTCAAAAAAATATTACATGAATATATCATGTTATTGCAAATAGATTTTGGGTTGAACAAAATTTTCAATTTGTTATATTTATATTTATATATATATATATATATATATATCCTAGACTCTTAAAGTCTTTAATATGTATGCTTAGAAATTGTTTGGATCTACATTATGTAGTTGAGGCCAACAAGTATTATTTCATATGCAAACAAATTGACTAATTATTTTCTAACTAGTTGTGCCTATTTCCAAACATGTTAAGTAAATATTTCAATCCAGAGAGCATTCCATAGATTGGTGATAAGTATATTAGATGAAGTTTATGTCATATTCTTTGAGAAATGAGAATCAAGGCATGATCTAATGTCAGTTGTAAATTACATACACTCTAGTCAAAAAATGATTAAATATCAAAATTGTGGAATGAAGAAATAAATCTGAAAGATAGAAATTAGAGATAAAGCAAGATAAATTTGAGAATACTCTCGATACTCTCACTGAGCTATTACCAAGATAGTGAAGGTGAGAGTAGAGTGTTTTATATATAGAAAAAATAAGGTATATATATCCAAGACATGCATTAACTCCTACTACCCATAAAGGTGGGAGGTTTTACCTACTTGGTAAATGCCAAAACACGTGGCATAAACTCCTCTAGTGAAGAAAAAAGAGGGGTTATGAGAGGTGGCACATAAATCAAAAAGAGGTTGAGAAACCCAACTACCCCATAACCTACTCAGGTAAGGACAAAATAGTGGTTTATGAGAGGTGGCACAACAAGCCAAAAGAGGGTGACTAACTCAACTACCCATGTGTGGGAGAGTGACACATGTATTTGATGTATTTTTCTATGGTTCCTCATATAAACCACACCTAATAAACCTAATCAAGCTTCAATAATATTTGTAGGAAAAAATAAATACCCCTAACACAAGAAAAATAAAAAACCTACACTAACACCCCCTTAAGCATAGCTTAGGTGGGTAAAATATGGATCCCAAAAAATGAATCCTGATGAGGCACCTATGTACATAGAGATCCCCCCAAAAAGAAGAAGCCCCCCATAAGAGGAATACCCCCCTAAATAGAGAGAGATAAAATGGACAAAAACCCCCCTTGGAAGTAGACACATGTCGCACCACTAGAAAATCTTGTAAATGAAGGAATTTGATTTCTATGAAGGGTTTGTTGAAGATTGTTCCTTTTTGTCTAATATAGAACAATACTTAATATCAATGATGTCTTTCTGAATAAGGTCTTAAATGTAGTGCATATACATCTCAATGTGTTTTGTCCTCTAATGATGAACTAGGTTCCTTGAGATTTGTATGACACTTTGATTATTACAAAAGATGACTATAGGATTTCAATCTCAATGAGAATATTTTAAATCCAAATATCCTTAGTGGTGGAATTAACTACCCCTCGATACTTGACCTCTATCGATGAAAGAGAAATTTCAAACTGCTTCTTGCTCAACCAACAAATTAGACTGGAATCAAGTGATAAGCAATTTACCCTAAAGTAGACTTTTGATCCTGAGTATCACTTGCCCAATCTAAATTTGTGTGTCCCACCTATTCAAAATCCATGCTCAGTGCACACTAAATCCCATAATTTTGAGTACCCTAAATATAGTGGAGGATCCACTTAGTTGCTTTCCAATGTAACTCATGTGGATCCTACACGAATCAAAAGATTGTGCCCATAACATATGAAATGTTGGGTCTCGTATGAGTCAAGTAAATGAGACTCCCAACAAGATATTGGTATAAAATTCCATAAGCCAAGGGTGAAAACACTTAGACTCAAGTTTTACCCTTGACAGAAATGGAGTTAATGTGAGTTTACATTGATTCATGTGAAATCTAGAGAGCATATCAAGTGCATACTTGGGTTGGCTAAGGAAGATACAAGAAGATGATTGAATGATCTCAATCCCTAAGAAATAATGCAAAAGATCCAAGTCTGACATCATAAATCTATCATGCAAAGTATTTTTCACTACTTTGATGGTGGATGAGTGACTCCTTGTGATCAACAAGTCATCAGCATAGAGAGCTAGAAATGTGATAGTGTCATCCTACTAAAGAATGTATGCATTCCAGTCAGAATGGCATTGAGTGAACCCAATTTTTAGAAGGAAGGAGTCCATATTAGTATACCAAGCTTGAGGATCCTATTTAAGGCCATAAAGAGACTTATAAATATGACACACAAGTGAAGAGTCTTGAATGAACCCTTGCAGCTACTTCATATAGATTTCCTCATGAAGGTCACCATGAAGAAAGAAACTCTTCACATCCATATGATGAAATCCCCAACGATGGGATACAAATATAGCAAGGACAAGTTAGATGGAATTCATCTTAGAAACTAGCACAAAAGTCTCAGAGTGGTCAATCTCAAGAACTTGGGAGAATCCTTTTGTGACCAAGTGATCTTTATGATTATCAATCAACCCATCTGCTGTAAATTTCATCTAATAGATCCACTTGCATTGAACAATTTTTCTTCCCTTATGAAGAGGAACAGGATCCCATGTGTGATTCCTCTCTAAGAAATTGAATTCTTCCTACATTGCAGCATCTCACTCAGGGATACTCAGCTTCTCGAAAAGATTGTAGATCAAAATTTGAAGCAACAAAGAGATGTAGAGCTTGTTGAAATTGTGACCTTGTTCTTCTTGTGTCTAATGGATCACCAACCTAATCACTTGTACACTCCAATGTCTATTGATCCCAAGGAGGTGTTGAGGATAGAGACTCTAGAGGAGAATCATCAACCTTTGAATGATGACTAATAGAGGAATGTGAATCCTCATCATCACTATCGCCATATGAAGTGGAGGAAGAAGAATCATCATCAATATTAGGAGGATTTAGATCCTCTAAAGAACTATCATGATGATGTAATGTCTCCAATGTGATAGTGGATGGAGAAGTGGTAGGAGAAGAACTAGAAGGGATCTCCTCAAAATGAACACTCCTCTCGATGAACAACTCATGAGTTGTGGGATGGATAACCCTATAACCTTTGACATCATCTAGGTACCCAACAAATATTCAAGGCTTGCTCTACAGATCCATAGCCTTATATTTCTTTAATAGAATTTGGGCCCATGTAAGAGACCCAAATGCTTGAAAGTGGTAACTGCGGGTTTCTAAATAATCCAAGCTTGAAAAGGAGTTACCCCCTTCACAACTTTGTGAAGAACTTGGTTCTAGATGTAACATGCACAATTAATGGCCTTTGCCCAATATTGGAGTGAATCATACAATTTTCCATCTCCTTCAAGGACATGTTCTTACATTCTATGATACCATTCTACTAAGGACTATATGGAACCATGTGCTACATGTCGATTCCTTCTAAAGCACAAAATTGTTCAAATTGATTGTTAACATATTCACCCCCATTATGTGTATGCAAAATCTTAATGACCTTCCCTAATTTTTTCTTTGCAAAAACTTTAAAATCATGAAATTTCTCAAAGACCTCAAAAAAAAAATTGAGATTCAAGTAAACCCAAGTGTATCTAGAAAATTCATCAATAATTTTCAAGACATATCTAGCCTTGTTGAAAGATGGTTGTGGAAATGGTCATGAAAGTCACTATGTACCGACTGCAATAGATGTGTAGCTCTACATGCTTTTATTTTATCATATTTCTCCTCAATATGCTTACCAAGAATACATCCTTGGAAAAATCCATTATAAAATCAAATAGAAGGAAACCCTTAAACCATGTCTATTGACTGAGCTACTACAATTAATGATAGTTCAAGTGGCCAAACCGTTGATGTCACAAACAACTCACCTCACCTGCATGAGTGAGTAAGACTATAAAATAAGAGTTGATAAAATAGTGAGAAAACTAATATAGTCTTATTTGATGATTTTCTTTTCCCATGGCAATTGTAGACCTATTATGTATTTCACAGATTACCACTATATTTGGTGTGAACACAACTCACTTGTCAAAACCAGTGTGAGTAATTTGATAAATAAATAGGATATTAGTTGATAAAGATGGAACACAAATAACATCTTCAAATGTCCCTTTGCCCACATCAACATACCCTCTCTCATGCACTTCAACATCATCACCCATTAGTATGGTAGGCATAAAACATGGCTCTAAAGAGGTGAAATTATCTTCTAAAGAAGCCATTTGTTGTAAATAACTTGAGTCAATGATCCAAGTGTTAGGTTGTGAAGCAAAAACAACTAGTTCCTTTCCTTTTCCTTTACCTTACTTTTTTTTGTGTCCTTAGAAGACCCTTTTGATGAACTTTGTTTGACATAATCAAGCACTTTAATATTAGTATTTTCAAGAATATGTGAAAGATAAACAATTTTTTTTTGTAAACATTTATGCTCATCATGTCTATGCCTCTTATAGTAATAAAAATTTACCTTATCCTTCTTAGGTTGTTCGCCTTTTGATGAAGAGGTCTGATTGGTTGCATTTGAAGCAACAAGTTTCTGAAATTTCTTCTTCTCTCCTTGGTTCTTTTGTTTCTTATCTTGTTAGCTAGACCCTTTTTTTCTTTTTTTCCCTAATTAATAATCAGGGCATGTGAGATGGTTTAATTATACCCATTAGAACTATTTGTTCCTAATCCCTAGTAATTCCTATAGAAAAATATCTAGAGAAGGCATTTTATAGGTGGAACATAGGGCACATTTTGTAGCATAGAATATAGAAAAAAATATAAAATAACAAGGACCAATCTTAGAAATAATTCTCTAGATTAGTTGTTTATCATCCTTCTTGAATCCATACTATTATAATTACAATCTAAAAACTTTGAATTTTGTGAAGAAGTCTTGTATGGTGTCAAAATTGGAAGGACTCAACCCAATGATTTCATTCTCCAGCTGATGGCCCCTTAACTCATCTTCCTTACCAAAGAGGGTTTCCAAAGTGGTCCACACTCCATTTGGTGTAGTCTAAGATTCAATGTAAAAAATAAGATCGTGAGATATTGACATGCACTAAGTGTCAAAGGATTAATCACATTTATTAAACCATTTTATCTTTTCAGCAGCATCCTAAGGTTCAATTTCAAGTCCCATTATAACTCGATGATATCCATGTCTTTTAATATATATTATCATCTTAGATTTCCATTCAAAATAGCTATATGGTGTTAAAACAGGAAGTGTAGATGCATCCATGAGTGCAAAAAAGTAGATTATAAAGAGGAAAGAAAAGTGTGAAAAAGAATACACATGAGACACCCCCCTTTCCACTAGTCTCAAAAATGACCCCCTAGATATATTACAAAGTTGGAACTTTATGATTAGTGTGTTTACAAGAATTTTACCAGATTATAATGCTTTCTAGGCTTATAATGACCAAAATTACAATTTTAGATACAAAATAAATTTGATACATAATCTCTTTCATCATTTGGAAATTATAGTTGGAAAGAAGTCATCACATTTTTCAGGATGAACGAAGCGAGGTTAGCCAAGTCTGTCTAAAAATTAAAGACATATTTAAGGAGACTATTAAGGTAAAGCTCTTTGAAGCTGACCTTCTATCCTCCTCAGAAACTCAAGTGGCTTCTCTTTTGGAGAATTATATTAATCATCATTCTTTGCTTAGGCCTCTCCCTTGGCCTTAGACTCTTAGGAAGGTGAATCAGTTTAGTAAGTGGTTCCCTCCTCTTGGAGATGTCCTTAAGATTAATACTGATGGGTCCTACTAGAATTGGTGGTGTTGATCATGACTTCGCTGGTTTTTTTCAGATTTTCTTCTCTTCCTCCTTAGGTTTTCATTCTAATAGATGTAAGTTTGGGGTATTCTTTATGGCCTTGAGAAAGCCTACGTTGGTGAATGGAATAAAATTGTTTGTGAGGATAATTCTTTTATTCTTATCAATCTCCTAAACAATAGAAATGCTCTTGATTGTTCTTGGAGGTTAGTTGGGGTGGCAAAAAAAAATCATTTAGCTTCTAAGTTTGAAGTTATATCCTTTGCTCATATTCCTAGAGAGTGGAATAGGGCTGCAAATTTCTTGGCCAAATGGGATTTAGAGGAAGAGAATGGTTGGATTGTGGAGAATTGGAGGGATTTGGATCACAATCATTCGTATCTACTTCAAATTATTGATGAAGATAATATTTTTTGTTAATGATGGTCCTTGTTAGGTTGCTTTGCAAATTTTTTGGTGTTATTGGTAGTTTTTTATTGGTTAGTTATTTTTAGTGCTTTTGTGTGGACTCTTCTTTTACTTTGTATTGAGATGGCAATGACCATATGGAAGTCCATGTAGTTCTTTTATTCATGCACTTAATTTTTCTTTAATATAATTTTCTTTTTACCAAAAAAATTGATACATAATATGGAAAAAAACCTTGTAGCTAAATATTACTCTTCAATACCTCTCTAGTTCCTTTTTTTTTTTAAATGAAGCTTTGAGGAGAAATTTATGGCCTATGGAAGAAAAAACATGTATCAACTTAAACCTACAATATTTGATAAACAAATAAATATTTTTTTATTAAGACCTTTTTGGATGGAAATGCTTATTTTCATATTTCTTTCAAGTATTCATTTGCGAAAATATGACACCTGAGGCAAAAGTTATGCACTTTTGAAAAATGTTAAATTTTCTTTACAATAACGACTCTTCTCACAAAAATTTCTTTCTCTTGACTTAATTTATGAAAATTTATTATGAAAAAGAAAAAACTAAAAGATACCTAGATAGTTTCTCAACCTTGTAAACAAAACCCAAAGAGAATTTTTCTTTCTAGTAAGTAGAAGATTAGTTTCTAATGTAAATTTAACCTTCAACCTATAAAAAAATAATTGACTTGTAGTATTCTAATAGAAAATTTTGCACAATTTTCTCACCATATGCAAAAAAAATAGTGTAAGGAGGAAATAAGCATAAGGAAACAACAATAAAATAAAATGAATGTGATCAAAACAAAGACAAATCCCAACCTACTCATGAAATGAAATTATAAAGTAATGAATTCAACAAGCAATGCAATCATAAAAGAGAACATAAACTGAATTCACAAATTACAATATTACCATCCCATGTCAAAGTGTATTTGTATTAATGTCAAATTGCTTGGATCAATACAAAGCCTCCATTGTTGTGCAAAAGCTTCAAAAGGTATGTTAATGGTGATAAAAGATATAAGTATTTTCTCTCAAGAATTTCAATAGTCAATTCAGCATGACCTGTCCACACAAATTCTCTAGATTCTCTTATCGTTTTTTAGAAGGAAGAAGGTTGTTTTATAGTTTTTTAGGTTTCAGATGAATGATCAAGATTCAATAATGAAAGATAATGATCAACGGTTTGAGAACCATTGAGAGGAAATAGATTGATCAATTAACTCCTCTAATTGATCCAATTAAGGATTTTAATTAGATAATTAGTGGGATTAGATTGGAATGATTGGTGGGATTGAAGAAGTCAGATTGAGTGTTTAGTGGGATTGAGAAACTCAGGTTGAGTTAGGAAATAGATTGAGAAATCAGTGGTCATGATTTACTCAATCAAGACATGTGAGGATGTATTAATTAATTAATAATTAATTAATATTAGAGATGAATGTGCAAGTTGCTTTTGACTTTAATAAATAATGTATATTTATTTATTTGACCATGTTGAGTGATTTTGGGGAAATTGATTTAATTATTCAAATTTAGAGAAGGAAAAGTGGTTTAATTAAATTATTAATGATAACAATTTAATTGATTTAGATGAATGAGGTATATTAGCGACATAATTAAATAACTTGTGTTTATTTAATTAGTCGGGATAGATAAGGTTAAATTAGATGATGACATAGTGAATTAATTAAATAATGCATGATTATTCAATTAATAGATAGAAATAAGGTTAATTAGTGAAAATGATGTGAAATGAAATTATATTAATGATAATGATGTCAATGATGGAAAAATGCAATTCAAGATGTGTGATATGTGTTAAGCCATTTTTACATGTCTACAAATAGATACCCAAAACATTTTTGTTGCTTTGAACAAAACCCAGAAAGGGTGATTTTTCTTTTTTTATGAGAAGAAGATAAGAATTTGATGCAAAAATGAAAACAACTCTAGTAAAAAATATTTTAAATTTCAAACTTTGATTTGTTACTATGTCCTCTAATATCTGATTTTAGTGAAATAAAAGTCAATATTGACTTTCTCCAACCATTTGGACACTCTAAAAAGGTTGAAAATGTCTCCAATATTATCAAAATGATGCAATCACCCATATCTCATAAGAAAACAAATATTTGAAATATAGTATACAAATGCTTATTTTCCTTCAATTTTTTCGATTCTCTAGATCATCTGAGGATGCAAGAAAAGAGCATATTGAGTTTTTGAGAAAAATATTAGCTATCTATTAGTCTCAATTTCTCAAAAAATCATAAAATATGAGTTATACTAGAAAAATTCACTTTGATACCATGTTAGATTCTTCAAGAAGTGAGAATCTAGCAAGGATTTGATGTTGATCGTAGATCGCTTGCACTCAAGTTGACAAATGATTGAATATAAAAAATAATGGAATGGAGAAATAAATTTGAAAGAGAGAAATTAGAGATAAAGCAAGAGAAATTTGAGAATACTCTCAATACTCTCACCAATCTATTATTGAACTAGTGAAGGTGAGATTAGAGTGTTGTATATATAGCAAAAACATGGCATATAATCCAAGAGGTGCATTAACTCCTACTATCATAAAAGGTGGGAGCTTTTATCTACTTGGTAAATACGAAAACATGTGGTATAACCTCCTTAGGTGAAGACAAAAGAGAGGTTATGAGAGGTGTCACATAAAGCCAAAAGAGGGTAGAAACCCAACTACCTCAACCTACTCAAGTAAGAACAAAATAGTGGTTATGATAGGTGGCACAACAAGCCAAAAGAGGGTGTGTAACTCAACTACCCATGTGTGGGAGAGAGTGACACATGTAGTTGGTGTATTTCACTATGTGTCCTCATATTAACCACATGTAATAAACCTAAGAAATCTTAAAATATATGTGTAGAAAAAAAAAATACCCCTAACATAAGGAAAATAAAAAACCTACACTTACAGTTTCCCCTCTCTCACTTCCTACCTTTTGTTTTACAATTTTTGTTAGTTTTTCTTTCTTTATTTTTTTATGTTGCACATGATGGCCATGGTTTTAATTACTATGATATTTTTAAAAAATTTATTGCAAAGGTATTATTATATCCTCTTCCACATTACACACATCCCCTTATTGATCTTTATGCCTCTATGACTTTTTCCTAAATTTTGCACTAGGATTGGTGTAGCTTATTGTTGCTTTTCTTACATGCATGTATACGAGTTTATAATGCCTACATAATAGTTTAAGATTCAACACTTCCTAATATAATTATTTATCTTTTATTTTCCTAATCTACTACATGGATAATCTCGATTTAATGAATAAGGTAGTGGGGTGGTTGCTGCTATAGATAAATGAGGAGCCATGAGTATGAGAAATATTATTAATTTTAGTTGTTGTTATCTTCTAGGTTATTCTACATTCAAATAGAGCCTCCCTAATAAATGTATTCTTAAAGGAATAGTAGGAATAAGATGTGGGACTTCTTGTGGTGGCGGATCTCACCCATAGGGGACTAGTCTTGCCCCAACTACCCAAGATACAGGTTGTTGGGTTGGCTCGTGGGGACACCCCTGTTGTATTAAAAAAAAGGAATAGTAGGAACAGTGCAAGAAATGAAACATGATTCCAAGTCACCTAAAGACTTAAACCCATATTCATCATTTTATTTTTCCATTTATGTAAATTATACTTTCTCCGAGGATTGGATAATCTAACAAAACATCCAATCAAATCAATGAAATGGTAGTCTATAGAGCAAGTGAGTCCATGATTAGTAAACATGATTCTTGTTTAACTCCATTAATGATCAGTAACTTGATGCAAAATGGGAATGCACTCAACTCAATGGACCAATAGATCCTTTATCTAGCAACCTACTAGCTATAGTGTGTTACATTTAATTATGTTGAACCAAGGAATTGTATTATTCTTGGATGGTAATTGTATTGTATGTACAGTTGAGGATCTATGAGTCATCCTAGAAGTTGTGAATAGAAAACTTAATTGAAAGTAAATTATATCTTATGAATATTAATTAGTGACAGTTGCTATAGATATGTAATTTCATTGGAACAGTAAACAAACACTTTTCAACTATGTTGTAAGTAAATGTTGATGCAACCATGTGAGATAATTGTTGATGATAAAATTATTATAAATACTAAAAATATAAATTAAATCAATTGTAGCATGTCTTCAAGGTAAACTATCCTTTTATTCTAAGTTGCATTAAGTCAATTATCAGGGAAGAAATATTGCATACGAAGTCTCAGAGGATCATTTTCCCATGAATATCTTGTCAATTTTTCTTTCCAATCTACTTGATTTGGTGCAAAATTTTAACACTTTTCATACAATTGCAAATAAGGGTGTTATTGGGGTTTATTTGGAAGATAATGCATTGTTAAAGAGTGTCCAGTAGTATGACTTTACTTAGGGGGAGGATTTTATCGGAGGATTATTTCCTAGACACTATCTTCCACACAAGAAGAGATATGTTGAAGCATATGAGGGGATGAAGCTATCAATTCTTAGAGATTCCTCCACCTATCTGTATCATTCTCTCAATAGATACCACTTTGAGTTTGGTAGGGAGGAAGTGGATAAGTTTAAAAAGAAATTGCATACCATTTCTTTTATGAAAACACATGATTTCCCCCAATGTCTTTAGGTATCTAATATGCCACTGGTTCATAGGGGAAACAGAGCCATACACCAAGTTCTAGACATCAACATCATGATTCAATCTCAGGCCATTGCAGCAAATCAAGTGCAGATGGTAATACAAGAAGAGCAAGGTGAAAACTCAGTCCATTGTCCTTGTAGAGGGGATTAAAAATTTGTCTTTTGTGGATAATGATATGTAATAGGGGTTTGTAAGCTGGGGTGGCAGGTTGAAATATGGAAGAATATGGGGATATTAATAGTAGTAATATTGTATAGGGCTGCATATATAATGAATGGATGTAATAATCTTTGGGATTCTAGGTAGTTGATGAATTCTTATAGGTGCTTCATTCATTTTGAAAAATTTTGATACTCTTGCCACTCATGGAAATTTTTTGTATTTACATATATTATTATTAATATAATATGTAGGCTCTTCTCCTTTCGCCTAAAAAAAAATAATCTAATTCAACAAGTGATGATACTTAACAAACAATCTAAATTGTAGTGAGCACTACAATTACCTCAAGTGGACCTAGCTTCAATGACTATAATCTCACATAATATAGTCAAATCTCAACTCAAGAATCCATGCATTAACTAAATTTATATCCTTTATTGAATTCTAGAATTATAATACAATGTTGATAACAAAAAGTACTAATACCAAGGTCATCCCACAATAATCAATCCCAAACTTGAGATATCAAATTTTTGAATGCGGGAGGGGGGATTTTAAACTACCTTTGTTTGAAGATCCTAGCACAAAGACCTTCGATCAAAGGTTCACCTTTGAGTGAATATCCTCTTTGTTTGAAGGCCTTGGTGAATTAAAAATAATAATAAATTAATACCTTTGAGTGAAGGTGACCTTCACTTGAAGGTATTATTTTTAAAAAGGAATATGAACCAAAAACAATATTTTTTTATTCATTTTAATTTTCTTAAAAAAAATTTGCAATAGTGGCAGACATTTAATTTTATGGTAGAGAGTTCACAACTTCCACAAGTTTGAGTGAAGGTCTGCACAGTGCCCTCCCATTCTCATCCTATTGACATTCCTACCATTTTTTCCTCTCCTTCTATTGGAATCCTAGCCTTGATCTCATCCCTTTGGCCAAATAATTTACCTCCTACTCCTATGTTCTACCCTCTCAATCCTTACCCTTCACTTATTTCACCTATTTCTCACTTACCACTACAACCATTCCTAACCATTTCCACACTCACATCCTATTTTGATGAATTCAACATCTCCAATCCTTAATGTCCCAACCTCCACTATTGACCTTGTCCTTTGACAACTAATTCAATACATGAGATCAACACAATGAAAACAAACCACCCTCCTATTATTTTCTATGTCAGAGGATAAAACCCTAGACCTCCTCCACACCCCTCTTTCTTTAGACATCATATTCACCCAATCCCACCATAATTCATTATACCAAACTTTGAAATGTATAATGGGATAGGTAACTCATCCACATGTATTGATCATTAGAGTTATGATAAAGTTCTACTTATTTAAATTCACATTCCCTTAAGAAAATGGCCTTAGAATGGTTCCACTCTTTATTTTTCATTCTATATTTTTTTTTCTCTATATTTTTATGTATATTTTCACGGAATGCAAATTAAATTGAATATAGGCCTACAAGTTAGTTTTATCATCTCTATATATTGTAGAAAAATCCCAAATCAAAAGGTGATAAATTTAATCTTTCTTACCAATACATTCTCTCTCATGTCTCTTATATTAATTCATAACTCTAATGTATATAGGGTATTTATTGGGAATATTTTCATGGAACTGAACATGATTAAATTCTCTTTCATAAATATCCCTTTTTTCTACACATTATACTACCTTCTATTATTTTTATATATGGTGCTCAAATTTTGAATCCATCTCCTTCACCTCTATTGCCTCTATCTTCTTCATCAACTCCATTTTTTATCAAGCAAACAATAATCTTACAAATAAGAACACTAATAACTTATTTGATCCTAACCCCATCCTTAAGCCAGCCATTAAACAAGTTTACCTAAACCTTCCTCCATCTTCCTCATCTAACCTAGACTTCTCCCTTCATTCATGAGGTAACCATTGATAGATGAAGCTATTTTATCCCTTATATTCCATCCTTCATAAATTCCTCACCCATAACATTATCAACCTCCCTTCTATTAAACCCTTCAACCATAAACCCTACTTACCATAATTTTATGATCCCAACTCCTTTTACTAATACCAACATGTCAATAAAATTGACATGAAAATTAGTTTTATGTTCCTATCACACTTAATCTATGTTATTATCTATAATAAGAGAATCTATGTATAAGGGATTAATTTCATCAAATAAATAAGTTAGTGTCAACCCTTTTTCCAACTTGAAAATTTTCATCAACCCCTTTCCTCAACACTTAATTGCCAATTATGTTGATGTGGTGGTATCTTCCTCACCTAGACCCACTCCACCTCTTTTATCACCTTAATAACATCCACAATATATCCCTCTCCTAAATTTATCTATATTTTCTTGAATATATAAAGCTCCATTAATGGTATACCATATCATTCCCCTCCTCCTCCATCCCATATAGATCCCCTCAGATCCTCTTTCCATTAATATCCCCCTTATTCATCACCCTTGCATTTCCAAACTACATTCTACCCTCAAGATATTCCTCATAATAGACAACAAGGTCTTGTGTATATATTGAGATTATTATTTTCTTTAGACATGTGTCAATGGTGTCTTAGTGGATCCTACTTGTATTTTTTATATAGTTACACACTTGAACTTACCTTGTTAGTTCCACATTAGATCAAATAACCTACCCTACCTTGACAATATCATTGAGATGTGTCAATAACATCCAAATTAGAACTATTAGGTGTATTACCTTGTTTTTCAATATTGGGTTTACATTAAATATAGGCTATGTTCAAAATAATCCCCTCTAATGATCACACTCGGTTAACCTCTTTTTTAATTTTAAGTTAGAAAGTAAAGTTAAACATTAAAATTATTAAATTTGTATTCAATAATATCAAGATTAAATTATGTAAACAATAATATCAAGATTAAATTATGTAAACAATACATTGTTTTACTCTATAAATTGGGAATTTTAAGACTTTGTGGGTTAAAAATGTTCCTATCGAATAGAGAATTTGTGGTTACTTATGCTACTTAATGAATTAAAATATAGAATTAATTTACAAAAAAAAACTTATTTTGAATTCATTTATTTCAAATTTTCAATTTAAAAATTCAAAATTGTGATGTTAACTCATATTAAGAATTTAAATACTATTGTTAGTATATACATGTTATGAAATATTAGTTTTAAAATGTCTTGAATTTTATTTCATAGACAATTAAAATGAAAATTTTAATTCATTTTATTTAGGAGAAGATGAATTAAAAATTTCCACATTGATTTATTTTATTTTAAAGATAGAATAATTCTAATTTAACATATTTTAATTTTATATAGGATTTTAATATATAATAAATTTTAGTTTTTTCACTTAGAAGTTAGAAAGTTTAAATAGGAAAGTTATGTTACAACACTATGAGTAGTTGAGAGGTTAGCATTTTGTTACATCCAATTGCACATGTGACAAAATTTTGTCTTAGTCATAATCATTATGATTGATAATTATGTCCTTAATAAACACTTTCTTGCTACATTAATCAAGGATGATCTCATGATTGGTTTGACACATTACCACTTATCTATCCAAAGTGCCTGTTATCAATAGTTTTGCATCCTGCTGAATGCAATATTCAACAAACTACTGAAACATGGAAACCTCTCTCAGATGTGGGTGATCTTATGCGAAAGAGGAATCTCCAGAGTGAGCTAGTTCTCCGAATGATGAATTCTATTCTAAAACTACTTCTGAGGGAAAGGATGAAGAATAACTGAAAATAAAACCTATTTCTAAAAGATAATTCACCAAACTTATAAGGATTCAGACCTAATCACTCAACAATTTTTCTATTGCAGTAATCCTCACAATCTCATTGGCACATATCACATTAATAATTTGCATGAAGATCTGGAAAACAGATACAACATACAACCTGAAACATGTAATTCTGAAACACCACCTATAACAGCAAGACATAAAAGGATTTCAATTTGAAAACACAAATACATCATATTACTATTACAAAAATTGAGACAGGAAATGAGAAGGAGAAATTTGCTGCTCTATTAAAACTGGAAGAGTATCAATCTGACCAAAACTGAGTATCAAAAAAAAGGTTTACAAGCTCCCCCAAATGAGTAAGGGAAAGAAACTGATCTGAACTACTGAGAATGGAGAGTTGAAAGACTAAATCTATCAAGAAAATCCCAAGGAAACCCTAATCCGAGCTCAGAAAAAGCTCAAGGAAAAAAGGCCCCAAACAAACTCAAAAACTGCTTTAAAGCAGAAAAAAGCACCAAGCTTTTATGATTACACTGTCAAGCCCCTAAAAATGGGAAAAATCTGTTTTAAAAGCACAAAAAACACCTTATCTCTCCAAGATAGGTCTGGAATTTGACCAAGAAGAAAAGTCAATAAGAGATCTACTAAAGATAGCAAGAAAACATAAAGCAGTTTATAAAACATCGCTTTTATGCTTCTGCTTTACAAGATGTAGACTTTTTCAATTCTGTCTATTTTTGCAACTCAAAGATTAGAAATCTTTTGCAAAAATAAAACTGTTATCAATAGTTACAATATTATGGTTTTCTTCAAAAATCATAAAAATAAAACACATTATTATCTCTCTCTATCCTCAACTCCATAATTGATTTCTTCAAAATCAATCAAAAATAAAAACCCTAAAGAATAAATGACCCTAAATCATAGGGTATTCACAACTCACCCTTAATTGATTTTCAATATTCAAGCCCTTCAAAAATACTAAGAAATGAATAAGTCTAAAAGACTTAACCTTTGACCTAACAAAGAAACTCGGCCCCCACATAAGTATTAAACTTGGATTTTAATAAAGTCATAATGAAACATAATGAATTTCGGCCTCCATTCGAAAATTGGCATGTGCATTTGACCGAACTTTCTGGATGCTTATGGTGTTGGGTCAAATTAGGGCATGCACAAAAGAAGTCAAACCCTAATATGATTCATTTCGTAATGATCACTTGGCAAAAACACGAGCTCCACCTGAGAGAAACCTGCCATGATGGACTTCGAATCTAAACTCATGTTTCTGTAGAATCTTCACTACTGCCTTCAAATTTTCAAACCTTCAATGGGTAAGCTTGCATTGTTTGCTTATTTGTGGCTCTTACTCTATTCTTGAAGAATAAGAAAATCCATTAAGCCCGCGGCCTGTGCTTTGTATCGAACCTCTTTTACATTTCATGACTTCATTCCTCCTGGCCGCTACATATGAGCATAATTCACGCCTGGAAGCTCCTACCTCAGTTTTGCTTGGGGTTTTGAAAGCTTTCCTGAGCTCTGGCCGCAGCTTGTTGTCTTCCACAGGCATATAATGGTAAGACTCATGCATTCTTTTTTGATAAAAACTTGTAAAAGTTTCCTTCATTCGCATTCCTTATGAAACAAATGCTTCTAAAAGCTCTTATTTATTCCATTAAAAGAAAAAGCTTCATGTTTTTGTGTGCCATCATTTTTTGTCTATCAACTTCTGGCCATCACACAGGCCGCACCACCATGAGACTTGTTACAAGTTTTGTACAGTACCCTTGCACTATGATCGCTTTTGCTACAGGTACAACCCAAATTGATAGACTTAACACCATTTTCCCTATTTGTGGAATGATGGACCATTGAACGAGCTCAAAGCTCTCCTAGGCCGTGGCCATGTGTATTCTAGAAAGCATTCTCTTCGGTCATAGGAAACTTGCATTCATATTTTATTGCATTCCCCTTACTTGGGTATTCACCGTACTTGAATTTTTTGTATTTTGCAACTCGAACCCTAAAATGAGTACTCTAGATTCAAGTGTGTTTAGTTTATAAACTTGACATTCTGCACTTTAAGAAGAAAAATGTACCTTCATTGCATCACTGTTAAAACTATCACATGGCCTCGACTATCTAGAATTTGACTAAATCTGATCCAAATACCCAGCTGTATGCTTATCTGTGTTTAGTTATGGGCTTGACCCAAAATAATTGATGCTTTACTTTGTTATTCCTGTGTCCCTCAATTTTGAAATGAAGATAGTCTGACACTTATGGAAATACTGCATTAATTAGAACTCCATTTATTACTGAAAAAAAAAAGTGATCTCCACCTGTAACATCTTGCTTAAGATATAAGAGGTTAGTAATCCCAATAATTATGCAAAATCTGGGCTTCTTTAATCATTCAGATTTCTTATCTTTAGCATGATTTTTTGCATGTCTGTTGTGAAAAGGAGGACCCCTTAATGTATATTATCTCCATGCTCATTCATTGTACGCACAGTAGTATCTTTTTTATTTTCCTTAACCACAACACAACAACCTTGTCTTCTACCTCAAACAGATTTAGATTAAAACATTATAATACTGTACACATCTGTTTAAAAGATTCCTCTTGTCACTGGTTACACTTCAAGTATCATTGGCATGCCATGTTGAACTCTCATGCTTCCATAGTCTGATTTTGACAATTATGTTCGTGTGTACTTTGCTTGGCACTTATAACTCACTGAAAACAATTGAATGCACCCCATACTTTGATTGTTGTCCTTCACTAAACTCTTGATACATGATCCAACTTGAAGCTCCAACCCACCCAAAATGAACTGGCTGTCCTTTGCTGTAGCTTTTCACTAAATAGTACCCATATTTAGATACAGTATCATTGATGCTTTGCTACTGTATCAAGTTACTTTCCTTTGCATATCTAAAATATTCTCCTTTTGAAATCATTGATCTTACCATACAGCAACATTGCTTTCTACTTTTAGACCCTATGTAGAGGCTTAGATTGAACATTGCAACACTACGAATCACCTTTACTCACCAATTCCTATGCATGTCTAAAATGTCAGAAGCACCATTCTAGAATGAAACTGTTAAACTAGAAGTGGCTATCATTTGTCATTTGAATGTACTATCCACATTTTGTGCTTTTGGGCAACATGGTACTCTTCATGCATTTTTATATTTCACTGCACAAACTGTTCTCAGAAACCGTTCTCTTTGATGATGAAAAATAGAACAAATCATTAAGGCATATGTATGCCTATTCACTATCCAAAAGAGAAATAATAAATTGAAACTCACATGATATATGATTATAATCAGCACAGAAAATGAAGTAATTCAACAATTCTGATGCAAATGCACTCAGTTAAATTCCTTAAGTGAACTAAACTCACTATTCACCTGTAGCCTTCAGAAAGAAATACTGATCATTATGAATGCACAGTTGGTTTCGTTACTTGATGGATAACTCTGTTTTACTCTTTCAGTTGTATTTCACTTTTTTTGATATATATGATGAAAAATCTTTCAAAAAATCAGCCCATTAAATGCATAGGGCAGCATGTCGGGCTCTACCCTTGTGGGAGCCTGTTTCACTCCACATGCTTGGTCTTTGAATAATGTTCAGCTTCATGACTTAACCTATACCTGCACAAGGAAACAAACAACGTTAGCATAAAAATAGAACATGTTGATTATGATGTTGATACTTCTCCTTCAGTTCACTTCTTCATACTGCATTTGATTTTCTTCTGATTGTTTCAATGCATTGCTCATAGTATACTGTACTATTGTAGGTGCATCATATGAGTTATGTCATATTCGGAGCCACTGACACCCCTCTTCCCCTCTTACAAGTCGACGAAGCTCGAGACGGCGAGGTGCACCTTTCAACATCAAGCATCGATAATAGGCAATGATGACTATGTTGTTGCTTATATGTTATCCTTTCGCATCTTCAGTAGTGCATTGTGCTATTAGAAATGCATTGGAACAGTTATAGTTAAATCCACGGCTTGTGTGGATCCTTGATTTCAATTTTACTTTTCTGTTGAAAAGAAAAATGCATCTCATGCAATGTTGTAATATTATTTTGGTTGTGAAATCAAATAAAGCCTTGTAGAAATATGGGTTCTTTTCGAAATGAATAAAAGCATCTGAAATGCTATTTTGCTCAAATACTCAATTTTATATTTCTTTACATCTTGCAGCATCTGAATGGCACTCTGAAACCTTATATCTTCACTAAAAAGCATAACTATTACTCAAATGCACAAAGTGATGTGAAACAACATTTAAAATCCAATCTACAATTCCATTTTATGGCAAATAATAATAAGCCAGCTCCTCTATTTGAGCTGAGGCGAAAAATATGTAACAGTACCAAGGCCTACAAATACCTTATGTAGCATTCTAAATTGTTACCCTTGAAAATTTAACACTATGTTTTGTTGCCCCTAAATTATTGAGCCTAACTGACCCCATAAATTCCTAAAATTATGCATTTTAAAGCCCATTTGTACCACTTTTTAATAAATTACAAGCATTGAATAAATGCATCCAATTCATATAATGTCCTCAACACTTAATGTCCTAGAAATTTAGGTTAAGACCCATTCACCCAAGGGAGAATGGGTCCCCCTTCTTAGCCGAGACCCAATTTTGGGCATGTCGAAGTGGCCATTTAACATTCAAAACCCCACTTTCAAATGTTGGCCATCAAGATCTAATTTTCAGGAAATTAGAATAATAGCATATAAATACCTAGTATTTTCACCATTTAAAACAAGAAGTAAAAGAACCTAGCAAGAGGTTAACATTAAGAGCATCCAAGAGCAAGTCAATAGAAGCATTTCAAAGCTTTATTGCATAAATTCAAGATCCAAGCATCATGTCAAAGTGTATTTGACTTCATGTTGCCATTTTATCATTGTTTTGTGAACGCTAATCCCTTTTGTAGGTCTCTAAAGAATTCAATCAAATCAAGCAAGCAATATCTAAGACCTTGAGGTGATGTGTATGACTTCAATCCTTCAAGAAAGCCATTGAAGGGTGGTGAGTTATAGCACTTTATGATTTCATTATTCCTTCCTATCCATTTATCCATTTATCCATTTATCCATTTATACATTTATCATTGACATTTCCATTATGGAAGTGGAAACACTTACATAGGGTTTGATTGAGGCAAGCCCCTAAATGGCCCAACATTTTTCCTCTCTTTGAATATGCAAGTTATAGGTTTGAAGAGGATTAAAGGAAGATTGAAGACAAGTTTTCCATTGTTGCATTCAAATCCCTAAAAGTTGTCAAGACACGAAAACTCACCTACAAAATTATCTGATGACATTTTGACAACTCTACAACCGAGAAACTAAAGGTCAGATCTAGCATCAGGAGACTACAAAACCAGTTTTAGGACCCCCTATCAGACCCATACACCTGTAGGCATTTGAGTAATCCTTTGTATGCTATATCCAAATTTTTATGACAAATGCACAATCTTCAGTACTTCTCATATTTGCTTGCAATTGATTGTTCTCATCTATCAATTATCATATTCACACAATTTTAGTATTAGGGCACATAGTCTAATTAGGTTAGTGAAGGAAAATAAATTCCAAATCATTCCAATCCTCTAATTGCTGGAGATCTAGGTCTGATTGGATCACCTTCATGGTTGAAAGTCAATCTATACACATTGTTGATCTCCACTCAATGAAACCTAGAGAAAATTCCTTGTATCATATGGTTCAAAGCACTTAGGACCTAGGATCACCTTTTTCTATGTTTCATTTTTGTGAACCTAAAATTTGACATCACAAACTTCTAAAATTGGAAGCCTTTCAAACCCTAGATCTAGTTTTTGCATTGCATTACTTGAATTTCTCATTTAGGGTTCCATTTTTACATCATAAAAGCATAAAAAATTCAAAAAAATTGCATCACACATTGCATCATAGGTTGTATTAGGGTTTATTTTAGTCATTTAGATTAGATTTACATTCAAATTACATTTAGTAGGTCACTAAATTCTTAAATTGTCCATTGCATTCATGTAGGCATCTTTCATTTAGGTCAAAAAAGTGAAAAAAAAATTGCATAGTTTGGTTTCAAAATTGTACCAAATCATCATTCTCAAAATTTTGCATCTTCAATTTAGTCAATTAAAGAATCTTAGATCTGAAAAATTGTATTCCAAATTGTCCTTTATTATTGCATACTCAAGCATTTGAATCACATTGTCTTAAATTGAAGAAATTCTAGAAAAATAGTCATTGTCAAACCTATTTGTAGATAGAAACAACAACCTTAAACAACAACATAAACATTCAGATTTTAAATTTCTAGAACCCCTATTAGGGACTCAGGCACCCTTGGGCGCCTCTGTCCTTGTACCCTAGCATTTTCCAAAATTTTCACACATTTTGTCTCTTTCTGCTCAATCTTTTTGTACTTATGAATCCCATAATTGGAATTCATAATTGCATATTTTTAGGCATTTTTCATATAGTTCATAAAGGTGAATGAAAGTGCATTGTTTGGTTTCAAATTTGTATTAAAAATCATCATTTTTAGGTTGTGGCATCCTAGAATTAGTCAGTTATTTCATTTTAGATCTAAAATTTGCATTCAAAACTTTTCAAAACATTTTCAACCTTTTTGTACACTTGCATTTTGAAGTACATATCTTAAATTGAGTAAAATCTAGAAAATATCAATTGTTCAACATGTTTGCAAGCAAATCCATAATCCTTTAGTAGTGCTTTACACAGTCAACTTTTGAATTCTCAGAACCCCTATCTAGGACTCAAATGCCCTAGGGAACCTCTATCTTATTACTAGTGGCTTAGAAATCCTTTTCATAGATCTTTTTCTCTATATTTTAGGTCTATGTCTACCTGTTGATCTCTAATTTGAAATTCTAAAACAGTGTTATTATATGTACAAGAAAGGTGTCATTTTGCTTAACTTGTAGAAAATTTGGGAAAAAATGTTGCATTTTAATAGGACAGTTGTTTACATCATGTTCTCATTGCAAAATTATATTTTTTTATCATAATTCATGTTCTATTGTCAGATTTTGTTAAGCATTTCAAAGAATTTTGGTTACAAGCATGTGAGAATGAGTTCATTTCTCCCTTTTTGTTATTTTCCATTGATCCCCTCTCCCACTATCTCTCTTATGTGTGAGGTTAGCTTGGTGAAAGAGAATACATTCATTTAAAATCATGATAATCATGTTTGTTCTTCCTCGATATCTCTCCTATGTGCGAAGAAGGTATCTTGGTGTTAGAAGATCCAATCATTGAGCATCATGAGAATCTTGTTTGTTTCTCTCCCCTACCTCTCCTACTTTGGAATACATTTTTGGAAAAGAGAATGAAATCATTATACATTTATGGATTACATAGATTAAGATGCTAAGGTGACATTATATGTTGGTGTGAATAAGTCTTGTACCTAGTTTATTCCTTTACTAGGGACTTAGGGGACTTAATTCACATGTTAAGTTTACTTAGGATATTAGTTGTCATATCTAGATAAGTATTAGTTGTCTTATCTAGAATTTCCACTTTCCTAGGTAGTTATGAATTAGTTGTCTCATGTGATAGCATTAAGACACTTGTCATGATCTTGTCTTATCCTATCTCTCATCCTTGCCTTTATAAGCAAGGCATCTCTAGCATATTTGGTATTGTATTGCATATAGCATTGTATTGTGTTACATTGATCATATTGTATCATACTGCAATCCTTGTTTGGTGGAATAGCATCTTCCATTGTTGCTTCTCTCTATCTCTTGTGGAGGTTCTTTGGTGTTGCAAATTGAAGATCTTGGGTTGTTAACTCCAACATGGTATCAGAGCTTTGAATCTGGCAAGCCCCTTCCATTTCTTTATTAGAGAGTTTCCATCAATTTCTATTGTCATTTTTGAGTTTCTTGTATCCTATATTGCATACTTGCATTTTGGTGAGATATGGTGATTACATTGCTTTTGGTATAGTGGTAGTATTTTAGGTTGTCCCATTGCGTCCAGGAGGCTCGAAAAAGTCAGATTTGGCTTTTGTTTCACTCAATTTCGTCACCATTTGCAACTTTGGCAAAGAAGGGTTTCGAGCTCAGATCTGGTGAACAAATTTTTACAGGAGCACTTTGAGCAAAAAATAAGCCTTCCATTGCGTCCGGGTGGCCGTTTCCAAGTTTTTTGATATATAATTTGCCCATATTCAGCAAAAGTTGCTTTCGAGGCAAAAAAAAATTAGCAGACGAGGTCGTACGGCCCCCCTGCGCAAGTACGCGTGTCATCAGAAAATTTTTCAAAAAAAATTAATTAAATTTCGGCCATTTTTCAGTCGATTTTTTTATTTTATTTGAAAAATTAAAAAAAAATAATAATAAATTAAGCGCTTTAAGCGCTGTCGGGCCATTTGAATTCTGCGGGCTCTCCTTAGCCGCCAGCAGCGGCCTTCTACACAGCCTCGGGGTTTTAAACTTGCCAGTGGCTTAACAGCTGCCAGTGGACTCCACCCGTAGCCACCGCCAGGCAGCAGTCTATAAACTGTCGGCCGCAGCAGCCCGCAGCGGCTATAGTCACCGCCAGCGGGGGCCGCCAGCGGGCGATCACATAAACCGCCGAAACCGCTAGCGGTCTACCAGACCGCCAGAATTTTCTGCAATAGCCTAGCACCTGGTCACATTGACGACCGACGGCTAGCCCCTGAGGGCTAAACTTTTGCTCCCAGTTAGCCTTCAAAGTGCCTAAAATAGGCCTTTTTTTCAATTTTGCATAACTTTTCGCCACGGAGTCAGATTTTTGAAAATGAGATATCGTCGGAAAGTTGGTTTGACGATCTTCGCAGTGGTGCAGGTGATTTTTCCAGATTTTGACATTTTTTGCCAATTTTTTCAGCTTGAAGGTACAAGTGCATTTATTGCTTGTTCTTGATGTAACTTTTGCAAACAAAGTCAAAATTTGGCAAAATTTTTTTTGAAATTGATCATAAAATCGCAAGGAATCTATTTGTAACCTCAGTTTTTAGTTTTTGAAAGCTCTTTTTTCTGAAAATTGTAAAAATCACCGTGTGTTATAAACGGTTGATTTGAGCTTGTCACTTGTAAAAATTGCAAAATTTGTTCATTGTAATTTGCTGGGGGGGTTGCAAAATTGAGTTTTAATACATTCTGGGGGGGTGAAAGGCACAATTTAAGTGCCACATTGTCTTCTTTCTTTTGGTGTTCATGGCGGATCTAAGGCAAATTGAACCACTCACTCCACACAATTATCATACATGGAAGCTAAAAATGACTCAATTGTTACAATCTAAGGGTCTATGGCCAATGTTAGATGCAGAACAACGTGAATTTACAAGGGATTATGAAAAATTTGTCCATAGATGTAAAATGGATGAAGCAAAAGGGCTCATTGGCTTACATGTATCTGATAATTTGTTGTTTCATATTTCGGAGTGCAAAACACCTAAGAATGTTTGGGATAAACTTGAAGAATTGTATGGTAAAACAAATCATTTTAGAACCTTGCAACTTCAAGCAGAACTACAATCCCTCTCTCCAGATGCATTTCCTTCAATTCAGGATTTCCTTGCACAATTCAAGATGATTTTGTCACAGTTGAAAGGATGTGGACATGATGTATCTAGTGATGAATGTATCTTCTTGATTATGTGTAAGTTAAAGGGCCCTTATCAAGTGTTTTCTTCTACTTTCTATTCAACTATGGATGCAATTGGGAAAGATTACAAAATGCCTACATTTGAGTTGTTTTGTGAGCGTCTTACTAGGGAGGAAGCCAAGTTAATTCAGTTGGATGCCTTACCTAAGAATCATGCTCTTATGGCTCAATCATCCAAGGGTAAAAGAAAGAACAAGAAGAAGCCCAAAGAAGAATCATCTTCTGGTAGTGAGAATCCCTCCAAACTGAAGCCGAAGAACAATCAGAAGTCCACTCAATCTCCTTCTTCTTCTACCTCTGGAGATTCTTCTTCCAAGTCCAAGAAAAAGAAAGGATATCCTTGTTCATTTTGTGGCAAAACTGGGCATGATGCATCTCATTGCTTTAAGAGATTAGAGGCCTTGGAGGAAGCTATGAAGAAGCACAATATTTCAGTGGCTAAGCCTTCTTCCATGGGCAAAGGGCAAGCTCTTTCAGCACGAGCTATGCATTCACCTTCAAATAGTTGGATTCTTGATTCAGGTGCTTCACATCACATGACCAATTCACGTGATCTTCTTGATTCCATAGTTCATACTTCTACTTCTCAAATTACAATTGGGAACTCTTCACAAATTCCAGTTTTGGGGATAGGCTCCATTCAGATGATAGATGGGTGCATTGAGGATGTTCTTCTTGTTCCTAATATTTCAGCGAATCTACTTTCCATATATTAGATTTGTCATTCTGGAGATGGGAAGTCAGTTGAGTTTACTCCACAGAATGTGACTATTAGACAGTTGCAAGATCCTAAGAAGGTTGTTGCTACAGGGATAGTTGATCATGAGAATCATTTGTATCGATTTGATGGATTTGAGTCTTCATCGGGCTCATGTTTTGTTGCTCATGTTGATTCAATGAGCAAACTTTGGCATGAGAGATTTGGGCACTTGAACTACAGATACCTTCAGCAAATGCAAGCACATAACTTAGTGGTTGGTCTTCCAAAGATCACTTGCACAGATGGTGTTTGTCAAGAATGTGTTCTTGGCAAGCAACATCAAGATTCTTTTCCTAAGGGTCAAGCTACACGTGCAACCACACCCCTTGAGTTGGTCCATAGTGATCTCATGTCATTCCCAACTCCTTCTTTTTCAAGGGCTAAGTATGTGCTGACATTCATTGATGATTTTTCCCACCAGACATGGGTCTATTTTTTGAAGCTCAAGAGTGAAGTCCTCACCAACTTCAAGACCTTCAAAACATTTGTGGAGAAGCAGTCAGGTTTTTCTCTTCGACAGATATGCACAGATAATGGGGGGGAGTATGTCAATCAGGCATTTCAAGATTTTTACAGTGAGCATGGTATTCTTCATCAGCACACAGTTCCTTACACTCCTCAGCAGAATGGTGTGGCGGAGAGAAAGAACAGGACTCTCATGGAAATGGCCAATTGTATGATTCAGTCTAGGTCCATGGTAGTTTTCTTTCCAACTTTTTCTCTCTTTTGGAGAGGAGTTTTCTCCCACGGGGTTTTTCTCCTTTTCTCCGCTTGTGAGAGTTTTTTGTTTTGTACATGGGTACCTCATCAGGCCTAGTTGTCGGGACCCATCTTTTTCATGTATGCATTGGTTTGTACCTCCCTAAGTTGCACTTAAGGGGGGGTGTTGGTGTGAATAAGTCTTGTACCTAGTTTATTCCTTTACTAGGGACTTAGGGGACTTAATTCACATGTTAAGTTTACTTAGGATATTAGTTGTCATATCTAGATAAGTATTAGTTGTCTTATCTAGAATTTCCACTTTCCTAGGTAGTTATGAGTTAGTTGTCTCATGTGATAGGATTAAGACACTTGTCATGATCTTGTCTTATCCTATCTCTCATCCTTGCCTTTATAAGCAAGGCATCTCTAGCATATTTGGTATTGTATTGCATATAGCATTGTATTGTATTGCATTGATCATATTGTATCATACTGCAATCCTTGTTTGGTGGAATAGCATCTTCCATTGTTGCTTCTCTCTATCTCTTGTGGAGGTTCTTTGGTGTTGCAGATTGAAGATCTTGGGTTGTTAACTCCAACATTATATTCCCCCTCGATAGAAGATCATCAATAAGAAGTTAAATCTATTGAGGTTATGAACGCATAAGTGACTATTAGGTCTCCTTTGATTATTGAACCTTCTCAAACTCCTTTCGGACCTCCTAATATTCCTTTAATTATTGTACCTCCTAAAACTCCTTTTGGACCTCCTAAAATTCCTCTAATTATTGGACCTCTTAAGTCACCTCTCATTATAGGACCTCCTAAACCTCTAGGTTCTATCATAAATTTTGCAAAACAACTTACTAGTAATAATGTGTCGCAACAACCAAGTTATGACATTTTAGCTCACACATATAACACTAGAACCAATAAAAAACCAAAACAAACTCCAAAATTCATTCCATTGCCTCAACCATACCTCCCACCCACACCTAACATTCTGCCTCATAATGGTAAATAATTTGATCTTGTTGAGCAACTTTATAACACTCCTACTAAGATCTCCTTGTGGGATTTAATTGAAACATCACCTTCTTATCATGGTATGCTTCAAAATGCTTTACAAAAATTTGTGATCCCTCCTAGTGCACAACCAAATTATGTGGTGGCTTTGGAAATGCAAAAACAAAATGATCCTTTGATGATAATGGCTATTATTAATAGGGTTTGGATTAGACGTACCCTTATTAACAATGGTTTAGGGATTAATTTTTGTCGTGTAAATTTTTTGGATAAAATTAGAGTGGAAAAAAATTTAATTCAACCCATTAATTCATCAATCAAAGGTTTTGATAACATGGAAAGCAAGTTGCTCGGTGTGATAACATTACCTATTAAAATTGGTAAGGTTGTGTTGCAAACTCTCATTCATGTCATTCCCCATGATCTTTCATATAATCTTCTCTTGGGTAGACCATGGATTCATGAAATGAATGGAGAGCCTTCAATACTTCATCGTTTAATGAAATAAATATACAACAATAAGGTTTACATGATAAAAGCTTATCAAAAATCTGAAAATTATTTACAAACTGAAATAGGAATAAAGAGTCCTCTTAGCACATTAACACCAACTACAAAAGTGGAACCTTTACAAGTTGAGGATAAAGATAAGTGTCTTTCATCGGTGACAAATTTGTTAGAGGATGACTTGGAATCATTAGATTTTACACCTACATTCATAGGGGAATACAAGCTTACACAATCAAAATAAAAGAAGGAGAAAGAAGCAGCAATTGTATCAACACAATATATCACTGAATCATCAAAAACATATGATTCCACAACTTCTAACAATGATGAAAACATAAATTACACATCTACATATGATGAAAGTGATTATGAACAACCACCTTCTTCAAAATAAATGGAAGCCATTTATGGAAGAGGTTATCAAATTTTGAAACAATTTGGATATAATGGAAAAGGATGTGGTGTAAAGAACAAGGAATTTGTGTTCCCATAGAGTGCAAAATGCAAGAAACAACAAGAGTTCTTGGCTATTGTCCTTCAAAAATTAAAAAAACATCAAAAATCCCTTCACTTAATCAATATCATTAGTTTTTTCTCTTTTTTAGCATCATACAATGCTCACTACCATGCATGAGGATGTAAACTATGCTTTATGCAATCATCTTTCATTTTGCAAGGAGCAACATATTATAATCCATTTGGCTCACCTTTTTCCTTACACTTGGAGGGTAAGAAGTTAGTTAGCCTTGTCCTAGGTTCATTCCTTCTAGCAAGGGATCCCTCTTTATCTCCTTAAAATGTTAGTGTAGCAAGTACACTAACATTTTAAGGGGGGCATATAGTCCCTCGCTCATTGTTTGCATAAGAATAGTCCCTTCTTATTGATTATAGCATACATATCCTAGGAAGTGTGACCTTTTTAATCAAAGTGTGGCCTTCTTTATCTATGATTAGTGTCTCCTTTTTGGTGATATTAGGCTTGCTATCCCTCAAGTGAGTGACCTTTTTTTGCATATGTTGTTCCCCTTGGTGGTATTGCTAGGGCTAGTATTCCCTAAGGTGGGAATTTATTTTTCCATGACTTGGTGGTGATGTCATGAGTGATATCCCCTAAGGTGTGACCTTTTGTATATTGATTAAAGCCCCTTTGTTTTCATCTCTTCTGGTGGTGTTGATACAACATCCCTTGAGTTTTTAATCTTATCTTATTGTTATTTTTGCACCCCCTGAGGTGAGTTTTCTTGCACCCCCTAAGGTGAGTTTTGTTGCACCCATTGAGGTGAGTTTTATGCACTCCTTAAGGTGAGTTTTATGCATCCCCTAAGGTGAGTTTTGTTCATCCCCTAAGACGTTAAACTTGAAAACCCCTTTTTAACATGGCCACCTAGCATAACACACCTTGCTTGCCAATGGATCCATTTGTTTCATGAGTGATGTAGCATAACACAACTTTCTAGTCCTCATGTGAGCTAACATTTATTTGATGGATGACATTTAGTATTTGAGACAATTTAAGACAGAGATTTCTTTGCCTTACCAACTCAATTTTTTAGTAATAATCTCTAGTTTTGTTGTGTGTCATATTCATTTTTACATCACGCTGGCTTCTATTTTGTTGTTATCTTTTTGTCCCAACATTCCATATGTTTTTTGACTTGTATGTTTTTGTATGTGTTGATGACAATGTCACTCGTAGTAACAATGCAGATAAAATCCTCACATGAAAACTATGAAGAACTTATCTTTACTTGAAAGACTGAACCAGGGCAGCCTAAGGGGTGGTCCATGTTATAGGAAAAGGTTGACCTAGCTTAATCCCAAGGCTCTGGTAGTCAAGTCTTGACCATACTAGGTTCACTCCAGGGTATCATGTGATATTGTTGTTAATCTCAAGGGGTTTATGGTTAATCAAAATTTCATTTGGTATCATAAGCGTTCAGTACCAGATTTCCAGCTCAATCATAAAATAATAACATGAAATCAAAAGATTTACAATAATATTTCATGAACATCAACAATTTTGTAATCACTTAAGTAGATTTAGCTTTAAGCATTTAGCAATTTCATAGAAAATGAAATATTTTCAATAAATTTCCATCCATTCATCTATTTTTTGAAACATTTTCAATAATTTAAACATCTAATCTAAAATAAAGCATAAAAATAATAAAAATTAATTTTTTTTCCCAATTATTCTCCATGCATGCCCCAAGAGTTAATCAAATCAAAGCAAACCACTTTATACTTCACCAGATTGCTTCACAACTATATATAAAATGGTGTGAGCTTTTAAAGAAATGGTTTTAGTTTGGACACCAAGTAGGTTCTGCATGCACCCTTAAATGGCGCAACATGCAGTCTTGTTCAGCTGAACTAACAAAACCAGCTACAAAAATGCATGAGATAGGTAGCTATCAAATTGGCTTTGATATTGATTAAATTCTATGTGCATACAGGTTTTTAGTCTGGAATAATTCAAAAAAAAGAAAAAAGAACAAAACTTAGAGAAGTTTTGGCTCTTCCGACATCCACAAATTCTAAGCTTAAAAATAAAAGTAAAGCAATAAATGGCCTTTTATAGGAACAAGGCCTCAAGAGTTTAAACTGAAAGTTTATCAAGAGAATCAGAAATAGAAAATCAAAATTTAGCACGTTGTATTCACCAACTATCATCAAAATCTTCTAGATGAAGTCTAAGCTTTGACTTCTTCAATAGCAACACTCTTCACTTTCAAACTCTGGTGCATAATATTCTACATAAAACAAGGCTATCGGCATCCTTTAAAATACAGAACAAGGAACATCCACCGGGAATGGGAACAACCTGCAAAAATCAATTTCACAAAATAGTTTTGTGACACCTTCGGTATCTGATATCTAGTACTTCCTTCTATTACTTAAGGCTTGGGTTATGGGATCCTTTCTTCGCTTTTCTTCAAATGATAATCTCAGAAAGCATTCAATATCTGGTGCATACATTCTTTTGAAAATCCTTGTATTGCCTTCCAACTAAACTTGAGCCTAGTGTAGTCTTCTAATATCTGGAGTATACTGGCATTCCTTTGCACTTTCTTTGTTTCATATCTGACTATAGTGTTTCTGCAATGTATGATCTCATCAATAACTTCCTAGGTTAACAACTAAACAGGGTCTTTATTTATTCTCTCAATCCATTCCTTGAAATATTTTGCTTCTTTACCCTCCTATCCTAGTGTTTGGGGATCACAATCTTGACGTGCTAACACTTCAATAAAATTTTGATCTTTGTCAAGCAACTTAGTACATTTCTCGGTGACCTTTTCAAATCCTTCTATACATTGTGTTAATGGGTCACCTTCCCGTTTCAATTGTTTCTTCCATTTTTTAGGCAATGGAACTTCTTGTTCTGAAATTATATTTTCTCTTATCAATTCTTGGACATCCACTTGCATGAGAATTTCTACATCTCTCCTTTTAGCATCAACCTATTCCTGGAAAAATCTGCATTCTACTTCAAATATTCTAGATTTCTTAGACCAATGGTATGCTTCATTTTATTTCCCTATTGCATCTGTAATAAATTCTTCCCCTTGCCTCACCCAATACTCAATCCATTCTTCAAATACATTCATTTTATGGTGAACTCCTCCAATTGCATCCACCTGTTCTTGTGACATAACCACTGGATTCTGGTGCAATTCAATTTGTTCTTGACCAAATAGGGTTAATGACTTTATAAAATTTTATAGGCTAGCAACCTATTCTTTCAACTCTCTTTTCTTTTGTTTATTCTTTTATACCCTAGCAATAGTTGCATCCAAATTCATCTTCATCTTTTTTAACTCTTGTGTCCAAGATGAGTGTCTAACATTGATACTTGTTATCTTATACTCCTTAGGCATTATCTCATGTCTATTTTTATTAGCTACTGGGGTAGCTATATGGATTTTTCTACCTCCATCTGCATTCTTCGGTATGACATGTTTCGTTTTAGCTCTTTGCCTAGGCTTAGGAGTCTCCACTTCTTGTATTAAACTTTTGAGATCCAAAAGTACTAATTCTACTTCCATTGGGCAAGTCAATTCTCTGATTAACCAATTAGGTGCATCTTCATCACGCTCTACCTTTGTAACATTCCTTTGTTCTTGGTTTCCAGTCGATTCAGGAACTTCTTCTTACTTCTTCGACTTTATCTATTATGTCCTCTAAAATAGGAATCTCTTTAATAATCTCTAGCATAAATTTTGGATTACCGGGATTTGACACTGTCTCTTCAGTTTTGAGACCTTTATTTTCTTGTCTAGCTAGGTGTTCAACATCAACTTCTTGGACGTCACTTTCTTTGTATCCTGTTGTTGTGAATCAAGATTGCACCCTTAGCAAATACAAACTTTACTATCTTGTTGAAACCTGGAAACACTCTCATATTGTGGGTAATCTATGGTGAGAGTGAATCTCCAGAGTAGGTTGGTTCCCCAAGAAAATCACCTAATCTAAAAGACTTTCTGAGGAAAGGGTTAGGAGGAAAACTAAAAATGAAATCCTAAAACCTAAGGATGATTCACCAAAATTTTAACTTGAATTTGATGATTTTACTCACAAACAACTTCTCAAAAACTTAAACTCTCACAAACTCACTTAACACATACAATCCAATAGTGATTTTTATGAAGGTTCATAAAACTGAACACAAAATACAACCTAAACTATATGAAATTTTACACACAAACTCACAATAACAAGACATAAAAGGATTCAATATATCAAATCACAATGTGAAGCAGGGAGGGGGTGACACAAAACCCTCTCTACTAATTTAATTTCAACACAAACACAAGTGTGAAAGAAACTACAACATGAAACTTTCATTAAAATGGAAAATCTGCAATTACAAAATAATAAAGTCTCATTGAGACTATGGGCACCACATATGCCCTTTACAATATCATAGAATTCATTACAAAAATCTGCAACATTGCATAGAATTTATGTGCTTCTCAAGCACTACAACCAACCCACATGCACACTCTGTCACTCCTCAACAATGGCTACAAATAAATTCTTGAAGCCTTCACCTTTGCTGCAATTTCTTCTTAGAGAAAAATCCACCTCAAATTATGAGTTTCCTCCTTTGAAAACTAACTTCAAAATGTAAATGAATTATCTTTTATTACCAACTTTCCAAATTTGCCAGAAAGAAATGAAATTCAATTTCATTTCCATTTCAAATTCAAAAATCATCTTTCCCAAAATTCCAAGGAGATAATTTTTAAATTGAAATTCCAAAAATCAAAAATCAAACTTCTCACTTGTGCAAGCAACCAGTCTCACACACACTTTATCGGCAGTTTCCAAAATTGAACTCACTCATCAAAGTTGCCAATTTGATTAGATGGGCACCCACTTTGATAGTCCCTATTTTTTAGGGATTTGTGGAAGTTGAGATTTTATTTTAAATTAAAATCTTAAAAATCTCCTTTAACTTGCAAAAATCCAAATTTTGAATTTTTGCACTTCCATTTCCTTTGCAACACCTGCTTTTTCGGAATAATCATTCAACATGAATTGTTAATGTAATTTAATTTACAATTACATTATTACATTAATTACAAATATTTGTGGCAACCATTTATTGAAAACCAAACCAAATTAAAATAAAATAAATTTGGTTGATGCAAGATTGCACGAGCCCATGGATGCTCCTGCATCAGACACCCACGATAGAAAGAAAATGTTCTGTGAGCGAAGCTCATGAACATTTGAATATGCTATGTTCATGCTAGATCCACTTCTCAACCTCATCATTGTGAAAATTTTGTTTTCCCTTTGCCTGTAGTATTCTATCTCTACTCTCCTTCATTCTTCCTTTCTTTCTGCCTTTGTTCACAAAATTCAGCTCCCACCATTCTGCACTATGCAATTTTGGAAAACAATAATTAACATCCTTCTCTTCATTAAAACAAATGAAATCATGTGTTACCTCCCTTTTTTTTGCTGCTGCAACAATTTTTTTGTCATCAACACCTTGTTGTATTTCAGCTTGTCACATGTTATTGCTGCACCTTACCATCTCTCTTTCCTCACTTCCTTTTACCATTTCACCCTCACAAAAATCAGCTTCATTAGAAACATTGAATTTTTTTGAAAAATCAACAATTACCTCTATTTCTTTCTCCTTTCTTATTGTTGCACATTTTCCTCCTTCAAAGAGGCATGTATCAGATGCAACCTCTTTAATTTCATCATCTTCTACTATAATTTCTTGTTGAAATAATTTTTCTATTTCTCTTATCTCGTCTTTCAACAAAAGACTATCTTCTTCTTCATTCCCTTTATCAAATCTAGGACTATCAAAATCTGTTTTTGGAATTTCCATAATTTCATCCATAGCTTCATCTACTTCTTTTGCATGTAAATTTTCACTAACAAAATTAACAGATACCTCTTTTTCTGCTGCGATATCCTTCTCCTTTTCACCATTTTCTTTGCCTTTGCTAGTTCCTACAAACAATGCATCTTCAGTTAAAATAAAATCATTAAAATTACCATTAAATTTATGATCTACAGTGACTATTTTCTCTTCTTTCTTTCTCCATCCTTCTTTTATTTTTCTTTTCTTTGCATTGTCCTCTTTCAACAAAACATTCTTCTTTCCAAATCTCTCTTCTTGTATTCCCACTTTCTCCTTAATCAACTTTTCCAATACATCTACTTGAGCTTGGAGCTTTTCAAATTCTTCATGGTAATTCTTATTTTCCACTTCTTCCCAATAACTTTCCCAAAATAAAATTCTTACAGGCCTCCTCATGACCCATCCCATCCTCTCTGGTATAGATGGTCTCACGTCCAACAATCTGTCTACACACAAATCACACACACCACAAGTCCTGGTGCGAACTGCCTCACATTCGACGCTCTGCCTACACACTCAGGAACTCCCGCTCTGATACCACTGAAGCAGGGAGGGGGTGACACAAAACCCTCTCTACTGATTTAATTTCAACACAAACACAAATGTGAAAGAAACTACAACTTGAAACTTTCATTAAAATGGAAAATCTGCAATTACAAAATAATAAAGTCTCATTGAGACTATGGGCACCACATATGCCCTTTACAATATCATAGAATTCATTACAAAAATCTGCAACATTGCATAGAATTTATGTGCTTCTCAAGCACTACAACCAACCCACATGCACACTCTGTCACTCCTCAACAATGGCTGCAAATAAATTCTTGAAGCCTTCACCTTTGCTGCAATTTCTTCTTAGAGAAAAATCCACCTCAAATTATGAGTTTCCTCCTTTGAAAACTAGCTTCAAAATGTAAATGAATTATCTTTTATTACCAACTTCCCAAATTTTCCAGAAAGAAATGAAATTCAATTTCATTTCCATTTCAAATTCAAAAATCATTTTTCCCAAAATTCCAAGGAGATAATTTTTTAATTGAAATTCCAAAAATCAAAAATCAAACTTCTCACTTGTGCAAGCAACCAGTCTCACACACACTTTATCGGCAGCTTCCAAAATTGAACTCACTCATCAAAGTTGCCAATTTGATTAGATGGGCACCCACTTTGATAGTTCCTATTTTTTAGGGATTTGTGGAAGTTGAGATTTTATTTTAAATTAAAATCTTAAAAATCTCCTTTAACTTGCAAAAATCCAAATTTTGAATTTCTGCACTTCCATTTCCTTTGCAACACCTGCTTTTTCGGAATAATCATTCAACATGAATTGTTAATGTAATTTAATTTAAAATTACATTATTACATTAATTACAAATATCTGTGGCAACCATTTATTGAAAACCAAACCAAATTAAAATAAAATAAATTTGGTTGATGCAAGATTGCACGAGCCCATGGATGCTCCTGCATCACAATGACATCAGATTGATACTGCAAACTTGAGACAAAATGTGAGAAGGAAAGCTCTGCTATTTATTAAAACTGAAGGAGTATCAACATCAAAATCTGAGTGCAAACGTGTTTACAAAACTCTACAAGATGAAGAAGAGAGCAAGAAACAATATTCTGAACTAAGAAAAAATAATTTTTTCTCCAAATTATATCTCCCAAGAGTCTCCAATAGTGAGAATAGAAAAATCAAGTTGAACTACATCTCTAAATTAGCAACTTTGATCTATTTTTGAGCTCCAAAGAAAAGCCTAAAAAACAATGTCCAAAACTACTCCAAAGTGCATGAGAAAGATAGAAACTTTCTATCTCCAATAGGTTGATCCAAAAGAGACAAAATCAGGCCCAAACTAACCCAAAACTAAAAATAGAAGGTTCAATTTTCCCATTCTTTTCCAATTTCGCCCAAGAACTCAAACTCGGAAATAGAAATATTTTAAGGAGACTAACTACATTTTTTTTAAATAACAAACATTAAGGAAATTTATAACAATATTGCCTTAATGATGTCTTGCATCATTTGCAGTTTATAATTATAGAATAGAAAAACTCCTAAACTCGAGTCTTGACTTTCACAACTTGGATTTGATTATCTTTATTTTTGTAATAAAAAATAAACTTTGGATACCTTGCAAAAATCAAAGTGACACACTTAGGCTCTCATGATATTTGATTTTTCTATAAAAAATCATAAAAATGACTTTAGGCACTTATCACATTATGCTCATTCAAAAATCAAAGGGAAACCTAGGGAATTTTAAGCTTAGGTAAAAACACAAACTCAAGGTCATTGACTTGATTTTCTACAAATTCGTGAAATAAATCAAAGTCATAAACCTATGTTCGTCCTATGAGCAAAGGTGGACACATTATTTCAAAGGTATTAGTGAAGGCTTTTATTCTTCAAACAATGTGATTAAAACACCATTTGAATTAGGGCATAAGGAAAACCCTAAACAAAAAACCTTGTCGAATCCCTAATTCTTCTCATCATTTTCACATTTCACCTTTGGGAAAACATGCTCTGCACTTAGCTGCCAGGGAGATTAGGGTTTCGAGCATGAATCTTTAAGCATATTCTATTTTTTGTGTAAAAAAATTTTAGGAGATCGATGGTAAGTTAGTTTTTCACCAATTTGAGACATTTTAACTCCATTTTGAAGCATTCTTGGGCCTCTAAGTTGTGGCCATGATACACTTTCTAATGTATTTTTGCCTTGCTTCTCTTTCTGTGGATACTTCCTCATTGTTTTGGTCACCATTTGAGAACCCTTTGAGGCTCATTTCTAAAGATTTTGGAGGCCATTTTCCTTCTTAGCAATCTTGGGTAAGCTTCCATTATTCCTATCTCTCCATTTCCTGTGAAAATAAGCTCTATTTGAGCTCACAATGTATGGAGCCTTTGTCTTTTTTATGCTTTACTATACTTTCAGTTGCAGCTATATTTCTCCATCTAGGTTTTATGCTCTTCATGGCCACGACTATTCATGTATTTCTCTTATTTTCTAAGTGCTCTTCTTGCTTGCATGAGCTCAAAACTCCTCTATTATTTTGTATTTGTGATTTTTATGTGCAAGCCCATGTGGGTTTGGTATTTTGTGAGACACAAGACTCTCCTAGGTTGTGTACTTTGAGGGAAAAAACTAGGTTTTTACCATATGCTCGATGTAACTTGAGGTTTCTCCATTTTCTGAAAATGCAAAAGAGAAAATCTTTTATCTTTTCCTTAAACGAAAGAAAAAGAAAATGCTTCACTATGCAAGGTCACGGCCTCTAGACTTTTCTGGGTTCCCCATTTTTATGAATGTGATGCAAATGTTGTTCATTTTTTGAAACCCTAGCACCATCATGGCATTTGTTCTCTTTCTTTCAATAAAATGCATATTTGGCTTCACAATAAGATAGGAATGGAGATAATACTACTTATTCTTCTAAAGAAACAACATGGCTCCATTTTTCTTTGATGTATGCAATTGTAGCTCCATTTTGTTTTGCTCTCAGAAATGCAGCTTTGTTCTATTAAGACACTAGTAGAATTTGGCAAATAAATGACTACGTGAGTAAAAATTTTAGTCATGTGACTAACACTAGTAGTATTTGGAAAATAAATGACTAATTTGGTCATTTATAAGTGACTAATTTGGTCATCGGGTAAAATCACAACTAAATGACTAAATAAAAGACTAATAGAAGACAAATAAAAATGACTAAATAAATGACTAATATCAGACAAATATAAATGACTAAATAAATAACAAATAAATGTGCTCATTATTAAAATCTTGGCCATAATTTTCATTTTAATAAACATACTCTAAAACCTTCGTCAAGACCTTATTTTCAATCGTAGCCCACCATAATTAATAATAAAATATTGCAATTAAAATTACTAATAAATATATTTTGTCGAATAAATATTTTGTTTTGTGGTGTCATCATATGAACACCAAAGTTTCTTCTAAATTGACGAAAAACCACCAAATTATAAAAATTAATGAAAACCATAAGAGAACCTAAAAAACTAAAACCCAAAAACCTTGAAAAATAAAAAAATAAGCAAAATGAAGAGAAAAAACAAAAAATAAGAATAAGCAACCAAATAATCTAAGAGGAAAAAGGACCAATTTTTTTTTTATAAGCATAATTTTTATTTTACTAAACATACTCTAAAACCTTCATGAAGACCTTATTTTCAATGTAGCCCACCAAAATGGAGCAGTGAATTGAAACCTGTAGCTCACCAAAATGGAGTAGTGATTCAAAACCTGTAGTCCACCAAAATGGAGCAGTGAGTCGAAACCTTATTTTCAAGGTAGCCCACCAAAATGGAGAAGTGAAGCGTGATGCCTGATTTTGGATTGTAACCTCTGCCCATTTTTCCGCATGAAACAAAATTTGTGCAGAATCTTGTGGTAAGTCACTTTCCATGGTTTCAATTAATTTTACTTTTCAAATATGTACACAGTTAGGCCATATGATCCATATGATCCATTCTTTTTGATAATTTTACTAGCTACTTGTTGACTAATAGTGATTATGTTCTTTTTTAGGCTAATTATGGAAAAGCAAATCCATCTTGTGTTGCAAAAGTTAAGGATTTATATAAACAACTTGGAATCGAGGTTTGTTTATTCTTTTCTTTTTTTTTATGAGATGTTAAAAGTGATCTTTTCTTTTCAAAGTTTCCACTATCAAATTGCATAGCTCACAGGAGAACTTACTTTTATTTATAAAAATGATATTAAGGGACATGTAGATTGAGTTGTTTATACAAATTTCAGAATTTGAACTCTTAAAATTAGCTTCCACTTTCTGAGGGAGCATGCAAATCACTTTTGAAGTTGAGTGTAAAAAATAGTGTAGCACGTAAAGAAAAAGGATTAACAATAATAAAGTGAGAAGTGGCTCTTCTTATATCAACCATGTAGAGTACAATGAAAGGAGTACAAGGATGGTAGGGGTTTAACATTTACAGTGCAGTGGAACAGTAGTTCAGTTGTATAGTAGATATCATCCTACTTTGTTTGAGAACTCTTACTGAATTCCCAAAAATAGGAGTTCCCAAATGACGCCAATAGATATTATCAATAGAAAACAAACAACAATATTTTCATATAAAAACAACAAGAGTTGATTCATAGGCCCTATGAAAATCTCTAACTTTTTGGCTCCCCTTTGATACTTTTCTGCATACTTACAGATTACATCTCCATGATTAATATGGACTAGAAGGGTTGAAAGGGTACATGTTAGTCTTTTCCATTTATTGGGAAATAAAGAGTTTGAAGTGACTAAGAGAATCAAATTTAGCTCTTTACTCTAGATGCTTTATTCTCATTCAGTTATTAATATATCCAGATATAAACCATGATGACTTAAATCAGAACTAGAAGAAATCTCATGAAAACTACAAGAAGATATCAATGATTAGATGAATCATGGAAATGAAACCAACTCCAAAAGCCACAGCAAACAAAATATGCAATGCAAATGAGAATACAAGCCTTCAAAGGAGTTGTCATGGATAAAGAATCATCCTCCCTTATATCTCTTGTGAAAATGTCTGAAAGCTCTTCAGTTATCCACAATATTCGCATGCTATAAGCTTTGATACAAAGATTGTGCATAGTTCTTCTTAGTTTATTCAATTTGGTGCTATTATTTTTATCTTGTGATTCAGACTTCAAACCAACCCTTCTCATTAGTATTTGTCTTCCAAAACTATCTAGAAGAGGGTAATCAAAATTAGTATTGGAATATTTCAAAGTTGAAGATCCTTTACCTCAAACTAAAGCTTTGTTCTCAACAAACCAGAGCTAAGACAAGCCAAGAACTAGTGGAAGGGAAGTTGAATGAAAACTAAGAGCAACTAAAAGCCTTCCTCAGAAAAGTGCCCTTTCCACTATAACTGTCGGTTCTAGTGTCTCCTTGTTCATTTTTTTTGGCATCTCTTCATTTTTCATTTCTTGATAGAGAGCTTCTGAAAGATGTGCAAGATGTTCTTCAATCTCAACAATCAATGTTGAGATAAAATGGAAGCATTGCTCTTGCAAATAAGGTGCTAAATCATTTATCCTTGAAGGAGATTTATGTGCATGAAGAAAACTTAGAAGGTCTTCCAAAATATTCTTGGACCCCTCATCTATGGTATCTTTTATTTGACTAACCTCAGTTCCAAAATAAGTGTTAAGGTGACCAAACCAGTCTTCATCATTTGTCATCACAAATCTAAAATTCAACCCAGGTAAATTGACACTTTTTAGGTCCCCTCTCTTGACAAGCCAGCCCTCACTAGTAGTTAATTTGTGAAAATGGGTTTCAACATATTTGTAACTTGCCAGAGATGTAACTATGGCTTCAAGGCATTTACCAACTAATGGAACTTCAATTTTTGCTCCTTATGTTCCATTCAAGTCCTGCCTTATGTCACTGGTCTTTTATGGTGTTGGGAAAATCCTAAGGTTGGGGTTTTACCTTTGTTTTCACATAAAACCCTAGTGTTTTTATCTTATGCCTTGGGTGGGATCTATTTTGATGTTACTTTTTGGGAGGGTTTTAAAGAATAACTTATGCCCCATCGCTTCGTCTAGGTCTGGCCCCCTTTTGTTTTATCATTTTATTTCCTTCATTGGGCTTTACCTTTCCTTAGTCTTGGTTGGTCCCATGTTCCCTCGTTAAAAAACACTTATGTCATTGTTTGTTGTTGGCCTAGTGATGTCCCCTTTTTCCTTTAATAATTTTTTTTATTTTGTAGTGGGACAAGTTTGCATGACCATTGATCAATTATCATTTGATCTCAGTCGTTCCCCGCCATCCTGCGATGACCCCACCACACTGTTTTGGTTGATCGCGATATCACGGGTGGGTGCCACATGTCTCATCTGGTGAAGCCGAAGGAATGATGGAAATACTTTGGTAAATTAATCCTGCTTTAATACATTATGTAGCGGGTTACTAAAGCATTTGTGAGATGCACATGTTTCAAATAAGTGGAGGTGTTATGATCTCGGCGGGGAAGACGCTGGATGGTTAATGACAAAGCTAGCAACTGTGTTAGATGAACTAGATTGCCAATGGTTGAAGATCAACAGTTCTCCGCCATCGCGTGATCAGAAGTTGCGAGGTCTTTATCGATCACGATATCACGGGAAAGCACCACATGGATTTTGTTGGCAGCGTATAGTATGATGGGCCCCTTGTTTCCATGATGGATATTATGTCAGTCTGATTTGAAGGCATTCGTTCAATGATCTAACTAAGGTGAAGGATCGACGGCTAATATTTGAACCTACATCAAATACGAATAGAGTCCTTTGTACAACGCACGAGTGAGCTTTAATGGTGGATATGACATCTACTACCCTAGTTTGATCGAAATAAGGCAACTATTCTTCTAATTTTGGTATCACAAAGCATTCAAAACTTCTTGTGGAGCAGTCGCGGAGCCGAGGACGAAGTCACAAGCTGTTACAACAAGGATTTGGGTTTATGCAAGCGCAAAGCCATGAGTTCAATTTTTGTATCTCCTGGTTATTCTAAATTCAAATTTGGGGGAAATTTGTTGTGTGCTTGTCATAGGGCTTATTGATAATTATTTTAGGGCTATAGGTTAACTGAATTGTGGGAAATTGCAAAGTCTTGTTCTGTAATTTCATATTTTGTTCAGCCCTAGTATGTTAAGGTTTGAAATAGTGAGGAAGCCCTAGTTTACTCAGGATGGCACCAACAAAGCAACATTCTGGCCAAATTGATTATTTAAGTAGAAACTTATATGATGAATTCCTGGATCAATTACCCTTGTCAACAAATGATAGGAAAAAGGGATTGGTTTTGATGCAAGGAAAAACCCTAGGGGAGGGATTAGTGTATAATTGTTCCAACATAGTCGATGCTAGGGTTCCTCTTACAGGTTTGGAGATGTTCAAATTATGGTTTGGATAGAGGAATTTTCCCCACCCCTTTTCTAATGGTTGGTTGTATGATATGGGGAATTTGGTGGTACTGAATGTGTTCCCTGATGTAGACTTGCTTAGGGCAGTAGCTACATGATATGACCCTATCAAACAGGTAATCAGAGATAATGATGGAAGGGTTTTGTTAAGCATTGACAAAGAAGAATTCTGACAGGTTTTTTATTTGAGTGAGCCTAGTATGTACTTGGTTCCTATCAATCTTGAGGAAATGAAGCAAAAGTATGGGAAGTTGAAATCACTCTTCAGAGCTAAGTTTCTCCCACCTCATTTGGCTAGGGCAGGAGGTTTGAGATTCTATATTAGCCCTAGTGACTAGGAACTTTTCAGATTGAATTGCTTTGCAAATCACTTCTTGGCCACCTTTTACTCACTGTGCCAGATTTTGGGTTTCAATCCTAACACAGTGATGCCTATTTCTTATATGTTCATGGGGGTGCAAATACAACACCCTAACTTCTCTGTGACATGATTTTGCTTCTTTATTGGTTGAAAGGGTACATGAAGGGTTGTTAAAGTTGCAGAAAAATGATACAGGCACCCAATTCTTCTGGTATTCTATGTTAATGTATATGTTCTTGTATAAGAATGTTGATTTCTTCTCTAAGAAGATGGAATTAAGGCAATTGGTTGATGGAGAAAGATTGCTAGTACAAATGTGGACTGCAGATTAATCATGTAACAAGGAAAACACTAGTTATGTGCATTTTGACAATTGTTTTTCTTCTAGATTGAGAGCTAGTCTAATGGTAAATGTACCCAGGATTCCTGAGGGACTGCATGATTTCCTCATACCAAAAGGGAGGAGGCCAGAATTGAAGGTTTTCCATAACTGGGGTGACATTATTCCATACCCAGTAGCACTGTCTTGAGGGTGTACGGTTTTCAAGGGACCCCCCATATATTGCCATGCAATGTGCCACCAAGGGTGGGATTTGTAGAGGTTATGTGGAAAATTGGTTGTATCCATGAAGACAACCTTACTGGGAAGGGTAAAGGAACATTTTTCCTAGATTATACAGTGGTGTCAAATTTTGTCTTTTTGAAAGGAGGTTGGGTGTACTTTGGGAAATTCTTTGAAGACTATCATTTGAGGTGTGGTCCTAAGTAGCAACATGATCCTGAGGGTTTCTTTTCCCTTTTCAGACAAAGGATAAAATGTGGTAAGTTTGTGCATGAGTTCAACTTTCCTGAAGACTTGATTAGAAATGAATTTGACCTAAGCAAGCAGGAGTTGAACAAGGAGAAATGGATAGCTTATGATAAGCTATTGACTATTGTGCACAAAATGGATCCAAAGTATGATCCATTATTGGAATTCAATCATACCATAAGAAAATTGACTTTTTGATGGAGAACTTCAAAGGGATCATGGGCACTTTGAGGACTAAGAAGATAAACTTGGAGTTGAGTTTGGGTATACAGGAGCAAGGTGCCAGGCCAATTGAAACAAGGCCAACATACCAAGCTATAGGAAAGAGGCCTATTTACAAGAGGAAAAGAGATGATAGCGGTGATGAGGAAGAAGAGGACAGAAAAGGGAAACAAATAATGAAATTTCCTACACAACCAAGTCCAAAATTCAAAACGCCTGGGGCAATTAAGATCATTGATTTGGAATCATCACTTGAGGATAGTCCCTTGCCACCACCATCCGAGCCAAGCCCTAAGAGGCAAAAGACTGATCAATCACATGAGGATTTGGTGGATGAAATTGTTGTCACTGATCAGGACATGTAGATTGGTATGCCTTCCCCTCCTAGGCCAACTGAGTTGGTTCTATCTGATTTGGATATGAAAGGTAAATGTGTGCAAGATGCAAGAATGGAGGCATGTAAGGAGTTTCTAGATTATAATGCATTTCTAAAAACTCATGTCTTCTTCCAATTGGTATGGAGAATGAAATTGGAAGAATACCAGGATAAGTGTAAGAAGATAAGAGAATCAAGACCTGACAGGTCAAACCAGGAGAATGATGATGAAGTGAAAGTTGAATTAATGGATGAATTCAAGAACATCACTCCTAAGTAAGGGATGAATCTAGTAAGTCAGGCTGGTGTTTTGATTTTTCCTGAATGGTACATTACAGATGTCATAGATTTTAATGCTATTTTGAAGTCCAAGCATCCCTTGCAAGATTCTGAAGAAGAGGTCAAGGCAGCATTCCAAGATTCTGCTTTCAGTGAAGAATATGAGACCTTGGCAATTTGGGCATTGGTCCCTCAAGGGAGAAAGCCAAATGTTACTGATATTAGCCCAAATTTAAGAGGAGGATTAATAATAAAGAGGGATTCAGAGACATCAACCACTGAGGCCACTAATTTTACTGTAAATGTGGCCAAATTGGCCCAAAAGACTACAGAAAGAGAGGAGGCTAAAAAGAAAAGCCTAATGGAGAAATATAATCTCTTGATTGAGGAATATAGCATGATGTAGCAAAGGAATGTTGAGCTACAAACTGAGGTGGATAGGTTAAGGTACAAATAGATTGGGGAGACATCAAGTGCTCCAGGGACCAATACATTGCCTTCCACATCAAGGTCAATGCATCCTACTTCTCCTATTGTTTCCACACCAGGGTCTCCCAGTCAAAATCCTTCTCTCAACCCTTCTTTGGAACAAATTGATGAAGAAATGGAATACTCTGTTGATCCTTCAAAGAAGCAGCTAATGCATAAAATTGAAGAATTATAGGCATCCTTGAAGGTAAGTGAGGAAGGATCCCTTCTAAAACAAAAGGAGGTTGTTACTGTTGTATTAAAGCATCTAAATGAGAAGGTTGATAATATATTGTCATCTATATATTCTTTATATTCTTTATTATTAGATGCAATAAAGAATATTGATATGGATCAGGAAATAGTGATACCATTAATTGAAAATTGGATCCCTAGGGCCAATGATTTAGACATAATATATAAGGCCTCAAGGTTTGATATAAATAATAGGCCCCAATCATTAAGGCATACTTAGGTGTTAGTTAAATCATTGCAAGGTTTTCAGACCTTACCAGATGACTTGAGTAGGAAGATCAGGGAGTTGGTGAAGAATTTTGATGATTGGGGCAACACATTGTTACCTGACATAATTGATGAGCAAGGGAATATTAGGTCACTCCAACAGTGGCAGGATCAAGAAAATGAGGTCATCGATGATCAAATTAAATTAATTTGTGATGACTCAGATTATGATTTATTGGTGAGTTGTATGGAAAAAATCATTAGCACCAGCTCATTCTTAGAATCTTTTGAAAGAGAAGCAAATTAGGTAGCAGTTAAATACACACCTTATAATGTCAAGGTGAATGAGGTAATTAATTGTGATTCACCAACTGATGAAGAATACCATAAATGGGTAAATAAATATTTAATTGAGGAAGAGTAAAAGGAGTAGGTTGTTAACGGTTGACAAGTCGGCTGTTGCAGTTACAACGGATTACATTTTTGTTTTTGGTGGCAATCTTGGCATGGAACTCTTGAGGTTTTGTTGATGCATCAATCATTCTCATCAGGCACGATGAACATGAGGATTCTCCAGGGTGATTGTTGTTGTAACGATTTTTGGAATATCACCAAGTGGTCCAATTGGTTGGTGATGCGTGTGCTTTCTGGCTTGATGCTTGTTTGCTCCTTCATTTCTATAAGAAGCATTTCAAGGCCAGAAGTACTAGTTATCAAGTGAGATATTTTTTGGTCGAGTCTAGGTAGAGTGCAGAGCAAGTTTGTAAAGTTCAATGGTTTTTAGAGAAAATGCAATTTAGGTTTTGATTCATTCTATAGTAGGTTTTGAATTCATGGGGATCTAATGATGTATGACAGTACTGGCATTTGAATTGAAATAATTAATTCAAACCCATGTCTCTCCATTGTACATGCATATCTGAATTTTGAATAAGATGATCAAGGGTTATCTCGTTCTTCTCACTATTATGGTGTGTATGATTCTTGTTTTAGCTTTAATTCAAGGAATTAATTAAAGTGCTTGAATGAGGATTGTAGGTCAATATGTGTTGTATGAGGATTGATAAGAAGTATTGGGTTAGAATATATGTTGATGAGATTTTAAAGCAATGTTATCAAGGATCTTATATGTTATGTGTTAAATCTGCCATAAACCCTTAGATGTTCATGAATTTGACTCCCCAATGGATATATGGCACTAATCTGAGTTGTACTGATTCGTATGGTTTAGTACTTGTTTGTCTTTACCTAGAGTTTGCTACAAATTTCAAATCAATGACTATTTTATATGGTGAATTGTGTTGTAGTTATCTCATGCTCCAAATAGTTGATATTACTGATGAACAGCCAATTCTATTCGGTATTATCCTATTATGCTGAGCTATTAAATGAGATTATTTGTTATTGTTAATGTTGTTTATGATAATGGTGCAGAGGTTGTAAACGCATTAAGGGATCACCCTCCTAGGTCTTGTAGAGCCCAAAGTGTAGGAGGTATTTAAAATCCTCGTCAGTTGGTCCAAGTCCTTTGAGCTACCCTTGATTGGAATTGGAAATTCCATAGGTAGATTAGAAGACCAACCTGGTTACAGTAAAAATAACCAACACCAACCTTAACTCTAGTTGACCTCCACCCTCATGCTCTTGTTTCAATTCAATTTCTTCCCAACCCTACAAATCACAGACTAATAAATGGTAAGCCTTGAAATTGTGGAACAAAAAACTACAAGAGAGGGAGCAAGCATACAACATTAAAATTGTGACTTACAGCAGTAAAAGAAAAGAAGCGGTAGGAAGTTTGATATACAATCAGAAAAGGGCATTTTATGAGGCTTCCTTAAGGAAGCAAATTAAAAATTAAATAAAATCATGCTTCAAATTCCATTTAAATGTTCAGTTGTATAGCAGATGACATCCTACTTTGTTTGAGAACTCTTATTGAATTCCCAAAAATAGGAGTTCCCAAATGATGCCAATAGATATTATAAATAGAAAAAAAAAAAGCAATATTTTCATATAAAAACAAGAGCTGATTCATAGGCCCTATGAAAATCTCTAACTTTTTGGCTCCCCTTTGATACTTTTATGCATACTTACATATTACATATCCATGATTAATATGGACTGGAAGGGTTGAAAGGGAACATGTTAGTCTTTTCCATTTATTGGGAAATAAAGAGTTTGAAGTGACTGAAAGAATCAAATTTAGCTCTTTACTCTAGATGCTTTATTTCATTCGGTTATTAATATATCCAAATATAAACCATGATGACTTAAATCAAAACTAGAAGAAATCTCATGAAAACTACAAGAAGATATAAGTGATTAGATGAATCATGGAAATGAAACCAACTCCATAAGCCACAACAAACAAAATATGCAATGCAAATGAGAATACAGGCCTTCAAAGGAGTTGACATGGATTAAGAATCATCCTCCCTTAGATCTCTTGTGAGAATGCCTGAAAGCTCTTCAGTTATCCACAATATCCACATGCTATGAGCTCTGATACAAAGATTGTGCATAGTTCTTCTCAGTTTATTCAATTTGGTGCTATTATTTTTATCTTGTGATTCAGGGTTCAAACCAACCCCTCTCATTAGTAGTTGTCTTCCAGAACTGTCTAGAAGAGGGTAATCAAAATCGGTACTGGAATATCTAAAATTCAAATATCCTTTCCCTCAAACTGAAGCTTTGTTCTTAACAAACCAAAGCTGAGACGAGCCAGGAACTAGTGGAAGGGAGGTTGAATGAAAATTGAGAGCAATTAAAAGCCTTCCTCAGAAAAGTGCACTTTCCACTATAACTGTCGGTTCTAGTGTCTCCGTGTTCATTTTTTCTAGCATCTCCTCATTTTTCATTTCTTGATAGTGAGCTTCTGAAAGATGTGCAAGATGTTCTTCAATCTCAACAATCAATTGAGATAAAATGGAAGCATTTCTCTTGCAAATAAGGTGCTAAATCATTTATCCTTGAAGGAGATTTATGTGCATGAAGAAAACTTAGGAGGTCTTCCAGAATATTCTTGTACCCCTCATCTATGGTATCTTTTATTTGACTAACCTCAATTCCAAAATAAGCATTAAGGTGACCAAACTAGTCTTCATCATTTGTCATCATAAATTTAAAACTCAACCCAGGTAAATTGACACTTTTTGGGTCCCCTCTCTTAACAAGCCAGCCCTCACTAGTAGTTAATTTGTGAAAATGGGTTTCAACATATTTGTAACTTTCCAGAGATGTAACTATGGCTTCAAGGCATTTACCAACCTTAACTCTCTCACTTAGATCTGCAAATCCATTAGCTATTTTTTTTTCATCCTACTAACAAACAGGCTTTCAAAAAGTTCATTCCACGGACTCTTTGAGTGCTTCAAAACAATCTCACAAATGCATTGGCATGGAAACTCAACATTTGAACCAAAAACCATTTTTAGCCACTCCAAGCTCCCTTCAAATACATCCAGATTGTCCAATGTTTCTTTGATCAATGTCTCATTCTCTACAAGTTCCTTGCCACTTTTCACAAGATCAAGCAAATACTTTCCCCCAAGCCTATCTGTAGAGAGAATGTCATTTGCACATTTCTTAATCCATGCTAAGCAAGACTCTGATATAAATTCACTCAAAAAAATCATGGTAGCTTGTAGCTTCTCTCTATGAGATTTCCACAACTGCACCTCATTGTCTGGGTTTGGAATCCCACCAAACAACTATGATTCAGGTGGCACTGCCAACACAGTCTTATAAAAAAGAGGCAAATCATTTAGAACCTCCAAGAAGAGTTCCCTAGCCTGACATAGCGTTACCTGTATGACTCTTACCACATTACAGAAAATGGAACTGACTGCCCCCACCTTATCAGTCTATCAACTAGACGTGTCTTTTGGTTCCAGTGATGCGTCGATAGTTCAATTTTTCATCGATGTGAGGATCTTTTATTGGTGGGACGAGGTCTCCTGTTCCTACGATGGTCTGATGGGGATGTCATCGGTGAAACTCCATCGATGACATCCCCATCGGACCATCGCAGGAATAGGAGACCTCGTCCCACCAATAAAAGATCCTCACATCGATGAAAAATTGAACTGTCGACGCATCATTGGAACCAAAAGACACGTCTAGTTGATAGACTGATAAGGTGGGGGCAGTCAGTTCCATTTTCTGTAATGTGGTAAGAGTCATACAGGTAACGCTATGTCAGGCTAGGGAACTCTTCTTGGAGGTTCTAAATGATTTGCCTCTTTTTTATAAGACTGTGTTGGGAGTGCCACCTGAATCATAGTTGTTTGGTGGGATTCCAAACCCAGACAATGAGGTGCAGTTGTGAAAATATCATAGAGAGAAGCTACAAGCTACCATGATTTTTTTGAGTGAATTTATATCAGAGTCTTGCTTAGCATGGATTAAGACATGTGCAAATGATATTCTCTCTACAGATAGGACCGATGACATCCCCATCGGACCATCGCAGGAATAGGAGACCTCGTCCCACCGATAGAAGATCCTCATGTGGATGAAAAAATAGAACCATTCCACCGAGGACATCCCCATCAGACCATCGCGGGAACAAGATACCTTGTCTCGCCGATAGAAGATCCTCACGACGATGAAAAAATAGAATCATTCCACTGACAACATCCCCATCGGACCATCGTTGGTACAGGAGACCTTGTCCCACCTATAGAAGATCCTCACGCCGATGAAAAAATAGAACCATCAATGCATCGCTGGAACCAAAAGACACATCTGGCCAATAGAACCCTTGGTGTGTGAAGTCTTCTAGCCATTTTTGTCAGAATGAAGTAGATGGAGTTCAAGGGTTTTGTTTTAGATGATATGGAAAAATTTGTTTGGAACCAAATAGAGTTGAATGGGTGTTTCAAACTCAATCAAATATTGTTTAAAATAACCCAACATGAAGACAAGTGAACTTAGAAAATTGGGATTGCTTTTATGATCATCATGATTTGGTTTAGAGCTAGGAAATTGAAGCAAAATGGTGATAAAGAACAACAGGGCATGGGAAAAAAATGTGTCAGGTTGTTTTGGGAAAAATGTGCCTTAAACATTAGAGATCTTCAAATTTGGAAAAATATTTTGAGAGGTTCCTTGCAAAATCCACTTTGTGCCTATTCTGCAATCAATCATTTCATTCCATGAGATGACATCTCTTTGAGGCATTTTGTCAAACAATTCAGGTGTTTTGTCTATGATTCCACATCTTGCATATATTGTCTACCAAAGCATATCCAACTATAACATCCAGGTATTTTTTTAATTCCTCTATCTTTCATCAATATGTTTACCATTTGAACCTCGTACAAATGTTTTAGAGAACATAAGTTGCAGCATTTTTAGGATCCAGCTAAAAATATGAATGTTTGATCAACCATGCACACCTAATGATCAACTATATATGTAAATTGTAATGCAATAAGGGTTACTGACGTGTGAAGTATGTGCAACCCTCATCCACTAAACCTACATGACTGCATGCACCTAGAACCCAAGCAAAGCTTACAATGTTAGGGTGTGTTCCAAAGTGCTTCATTAATTCAAATATTTTGAGAGGTTCCTTGCAAAATCCATTTTGTGCACATTCTGCATTCAATCATTTCATTCCATGAGATGACATCTCTTTAAGGAATTTTTTCAAACAATTCAGGTGTTTTTTCTATGATTCCACATCTTGCATATATTGTCTACTTAAGCTAGTTTTTCCTATAGCTATTGTTATTTGGTGTTTTCAATGTTGTAGAGTCATATTTTCCTGTATGCTTGAATGTCTTTTTTCATAAAATCAAGTTTATACTATGCTCCCCCAAGTTTCAAGGACGGGGACGACAAGGGACGGTGGGACGTGTTTTTGGTATGGAGGTACTTTTGGGTCATTTTTTAGGGGATGGTAGCAGACGGCTATAAAAAATAGGGAAATTTTTAAAAATATAGAGAAATTTCAAATATTCATATCAAAACATTGATAAACATTCATCATAGGCATTGTAGAAGATTAATACATAACACTAGACTTGAATTAAGATTTCACATAAGAATTAACAAAGTAACAAAATTCAAATTCTTTTATTGTCAATGTGCATACATATTAAATAAGAATTATAACAAAATGCCCAAAGGCTTCAAGCTTCAACTATAAAATGACAAAAACGTAGAAAATATATGGTTGTCCCTAATTAGCAAATGCAACTCGTAGGTTTGTATAAAATTGGAGCTCAAGTTTGTGTCACTATCAAACGCAAAGGCAAGGGGAAGTTTTCGGGTCCCCCAAGTCCCCGAAACATTTCCGGGATGGGGATGGGTCCCCGTGGAACACTAAGTTTATATGGTTTGGGGTTTCAAGGTGGGGTTTTACCTAACCACATAAAACCTTTGTGGTTGGGATAGAGGTATACAACCCTCTTGTTGATTACACCTTATCATCTGCTAGAGACCTCTGGGTGACTCCTGGCAATGGTACTCTGATGGATTGAGGGGTAAAATAGTAACAGAGGTCGTTGTGATAGTAAATTGGAGGTTGGTATGTACACTATTTAACTCTTGTAAGATTCTAACCTGGAATCTAGACGCACCAATTAGGCAAACCCTAGTCTGAGCCTTCATAAAAGAGTTTGCAATACCAATACATAAATGTAAAAATGTATTTGATTTTGACTTGTATATTTGAATAGCTCTATTTCTTCTTGAATTAAACATTTAAAAACTAGTGCAGGAGCACCAAGGTATTTGTGAAATGTTGATTCATGGAGGTCTTAGGTCAGTTTGAGTTTTGAGTCTAGAGGTCATTAATAAAGTCATGATTGACCAATTCATATTGTAAGCATGTGTAGGAATAATGAAGAGTGTTGGAAGCGGTGGCAAAGCTGTGAGAGGTTGGTAATGTCATTTTTCAATAAACCCTACCCCAAGCTAGTGTAAAGTGAGGGTTTTTAGTTACAGAGGTTAGATTTGAGTTTTCCCATCTAAAAATTGTTGATTAGGGCCCTATTTGACTAGTAAGAAGATCTGAGTGGTTTTTTGGAGTTGGAGGAAAGAATTTGAGGTACCTCCTTTGAAACAGAGACCTAATTGGTCTATTAGGACAGCGTTGTTTCTAGGTTTTGCTTGAGATGGTCCAAAGTGACCCATGATGGTTTTGAAGGTAAGTTATATTTTTCCTTAAAGGGTGTCTAAAAAATTAGATAGATTCATTGTTGAGTGGTTCATTGTGAGATAAAGTCAAAAATTTGGGTCTATAGACCTACTAGATGAGTTCAAGAGTTTTTGCAAAGGAGTGATTTGGAAGAGTTTTGTGAAACAATAGGTTGTGGAGTACTTGTTGGCTTGAACAAGTGACTAAGCTCACCTTCCTTGTATTGAAGAGGATGTACTAGGTATGTATTTCCTTAATCAAGATTAAATTATAACTAATGGTTTTGTGATGAGATGGTGTTGATGAAAAATCATATAACTGTGATAGTTGAAATTATTTTCATGGTCATATGACTTTATTTTTTAGAACATTTATAAAGAAAGTAAACATTAAAGTTTGTTGTGCATAAGCAGTGAATAGGCTACATTCCTATGCTTGCCTCAAATCTTGATTTGGGTGATGAGGACAGAGGTATAATACCTTATGTTACCTCACACTTGTTCCTTCTATTACCTCACACTTGTTCCAGTCATGTAATCACCTTGATGATTGTTACCTCACCCATGTTCCAGTCATGTATTTACCTTGATGACTAACTGACTTGTTTTTAGGGCTTATAGCTTACAAGAAAAATGAAGGCCCTTTGACCTTTTAGATCATCTGTGATAATTTAATTACATCAACAAAAAACCATGGAAGGATTTAAGTACTTAGGGTTTTGTTGAAGATATCACTATACTATTTGAAGATTTTGGTCTATACCTGTTTTAAGCCAGATGTTATGCGTTTGGCCTTGAGATTGATTGGGACTCTCAAAACTTTCATTTTTTGGTCCTAACAACAGACTTTTAGTATGATATGGTTAAGATGGTTTGATTGAGAATTTGAGAACAACAAAGGATAAGCCTCAATCTTTTATGTCATTTAAAGATTAGAATAAAGATTATTGGGCAGGACAACTTAAGACCTTAGATTTGCACCAATTATATATCAGCTAGAGACCCGACCTATACCTCATGTAACTCTCCATGACAGTAAATATGATCTTCAAATTAGAAATATATACATTCTACGCAAGATTTATTTGTTTAGCAGATACTTAGGGAATGTGTAAACATGATAGTGAATACCTTGAACTAGTTAGCTTTATCTACTAGTTACTTTTGATCAACTAAGGACATTTATATTTTAATTTTAAATAAAATTTCAATATTGAACTTCAAAATTTAGACAATTGCCACCTGCACTACACATAAATGGAGGTTCCCTTTTAACACATTTCTTTGATTATGCTTTCATCTCCTTTCACATTTGAGTATACTAACTTATTTTGAAAAACAAATTGATTTCAGTGTTCTATCCCATGGCTCGGTTCTTGTTTTTTTGTTGAACAAAAATCAAACACTAAGCTTTAGTGTCATGTTGGATTGTCAGAAAGCTACAATGTGAAAATAGATTCTTTAGAGTCTTCATTCTATTCTATCTTTGCAACTTTGTTCTTTCCAAATTTATTTTTACATACTAGCAGTGACCATGAAAAAATTATTGCAAGAGTGGGAGCTTATTCTTACCTATATGAGCCACTTTGGTGGGCAGGCATGATTACCAATAAGTGCTTATTACTTATTAAATCAATTTTAGGTGACAACTGGAGAATATTAATGTTTGACAATCAACATAGATTACTTGCATTCAAAATATTAATTTCCTTATTTACAATCTTTTTTGAGATTATAGTTGTATGGTTGGAGAGTTTATATATTCATTGTTTTTAAAATTTATAGTTTATCTACAATGACTTCACTGCCAGTCCTTAACAACTATTTCAAAATCAAAATTTTCACTAAAAATTACATTCACCGTCTTTTACAAATAACTACTAACTACCCTGCAAACCAAAAACTCCTTTTTGTTGCCCACAGTTTTGTAAAAACCCCAAAATCTAACTACAAACAGCCAAAAAACTCAAATTCATGGTAGAGGATTATGTTAACTATAGAGCTGCAGACAAGCTACTCACCATAGTTTCCATAGAGGTCTCGTTCTTCTTCTTCCTCCTCTGAGGTCGCTGTTCCAACTTCTCCAGCTACTCCAACTTCTTCAACTGCTTCATTTCAACCTTTTCCTTCACTATCACTGCCTCAACCTCCCTTAATTCCACAATCAATTTCAGAGCCTCCCACCTGCATGCTACTCTCTCTCTCCATCTGGCTTTACGTTTTCCTTCTGGCCATTTCATAAAGGGTACGCATTTCACTATTTCTTCATCCTCTTCGCTTTCAATTCCCTCACTGATATCCATCCCAACTCCTAGAATTATCCATTCCAACAGTGATTCCATGTTCTTCAAATAATCCTTATGCACCAATGCCTTCATCACCTTTTTCAAAACTTCAATCGTCTCTCCCGAATCTAAGCCCCAATCCATTATGAGTGAATAAATGTCCAAATTAGTTTTGTACCTATGTGTGAGCTAGTTGAATCCTCTTCCCAAAATTAGTTGCATTAACTACACTAATCGTTCATCATTGTACAGGAAACACCCCATTAGTCTCTTTACCGATGGTTCTCCATAAAAGTGTGAGAATTATTTCTTTGTTTTAAGCATGAAACCAGCCTCCATCACCTCTACAGCGACAGAGCCACCACCTCCTACACACCGTTTTCACACCTATTGTTTGCCACAATAGAGGAGCATCGAGAAAGTAATGCCTCAAGAATTTAATAACTTCATTAACATTCCTTTCCATGAATGCTCGGCATACGTCAGTCATCGCCAACACCTGACTCCACACTTCTCTCATTCACTTCAAGAATAAAAACCTACAATTACTCCATTTTAGAGCTCCCTAAATGCACCACCCATTTCAGTCTTGTCATCAGGGGAGAACATTAATTTTAAATATCTCGACGATGCCTCGGGATGTCACATCAGTTAGAATAATCATTATCGCTGTATCGGTGAGATTGTGATTCTTCTTCCACCAATAGCCACCTTCTCCACCGATGAACAACTTTCCTTAGGTCTATCGGCAGGATGCTAGATAACATCACCACGATGCACCCCAACTCCACCGATATACATTATGCACTTGATAATCCATGGTTATATCGGGCCATCGGGGGAATGCAAACATTTGTTCCATCGATGTTCATGTGTCACAACGATGTGCTTACTTTTGTTGACTATATCGGTCTATCGGGGAGAGCACCTTAGGAGTCATCCCAATAGGTGTATTGAATTACACCAATACTAGGTTATGAGCTGCTTTCATTGGGCCATCAGCGAGGCTATAATGGGGGTTCCGCCGATGAGGCATTGTTAGGCCGATAGTGCTAATTTTTATTTAGGGACGGGGAAAGATTTATGGAGCCTCATACTATTATGGTCTCATGCTTACTATTATGCTTTTGATAGATTTTTTCCAAGGTAGTGAACTGTTTGACAAAATTCTTTGGTAGACATGTATGGAAAATGTGGTAGCATAAACAAGGCAGTGAACTATTTGAAAAAATGCCTCAAAGAAATGTGGTCTCATAGAATGCCATGACAAGCAAAATGCAATTGGCAGTTGCTCCTAGTTATTAGTTATGCAATGTGAAGTAATTGCATAACTACTTAGGTTGACTTTGTAAAAACTATATTGTAATTGAAATTTTGTCATCTATCAACATCTAGTTATTAGTTATGCAATGTGAAGTAATGCTTTGAGTTTGAAAGGTGTGTAATGCAATGTAATCAAAGATATGAATATAAACTACATAAATCTATTTTTTACAATTCATTGGTTAAACTCTTTATTTTATTTTCTCTATATATCTCTAGGCTATGGAAATTCCTTTCAATTTCAAAAAAAATAGTTTTTATCTCTTGTTCTACAATTTTTACCTTTTTTTTAAATCCTTTTTTTTCCCGATTTTTGAATGCATGGGGTTATGTTTCAGAGCTTTAATGCCACTATTTTTGTATATCCCAATGTATTTCACCTTCACCTTGTAGTAGTAGTAGTAGTGCTCTCATATTGCGTGCATGGTAATGTAGTGTTTAATTATATTTGTGGCATTTGTATCTAATTAGCATGAAACTAATAGTAACATTGTAAGCAATGCAATGAGTGTTGGTCTTTTAGTAAATTAGATTGATCATTGCAATTATTTTGAAATTTTCCTTTTGCAATTATTTTAACACACACATGCAAGTACTATTTAAGTAAGTAAAGGTTGTTTTATTATGCAAACAAGGGTAGTAATTACCTATGCAATATAATGTGTTATTTTTGTTTCTTTTTACATAAATGTATTTATAAACTCAAAGAAGGGGATAAAGTTAGGGAGTCAACTTGAAAGAAATAGGAGATGCAAATGTAAACATTCTAAAGGTCACAAGTAACATACCCCTTCTTTATGAAGACAAAATAGATGGAGTTGTTCATTTGAAAGAGAAAGAGGGAACCTTCACATGGTGGCCACTAAAATATTTGTAGAAAATGACATAGTTGCACATGTTTATCATGTACTAGTTGATGTTAGGCATCTTGGCTCACTACTTTATGCAGTATTTTGAATGTGTTGTTCAAGAATCTTAATTATCATGGTGTATTTGAAAGAGTTGGAAACTCTTAGACAGCTTTGACATTTTTTATTATATTTACATATATACTCTTAGACAACTTTGACATCTTCTAACTTGATATATATATATATATATTTGCATTAAATTTTTTATTGCAAATTACCTTTATTTATCATGATGTTGAATCAATCTTTTAATTCTAGCATGTTGTAGCTTGTTCGTGTATGTAATATTTTTATTTTCTTTTATGTTTTAGTTCAAGTTTAATATTATGTTAGTTTTGCATTATAAAATTTATGGTACTTAATAAATTATTCATTTCATGACTATATTTACTACCAATTAATGGAAACCGGTAAATAAAAATGACTAAATTAATGACTAAATATATTACTAAAGTAATTACTAAATTAATTACTAAATATATGACTAAATTAATGACTAAATTAATGACTAAATATATGACTAAATTAATGACTAAATATATGACTAAAGTAATGACTAGATATATGACTAAAGTAATGAATAAATTAATGACTAAATATATGACTAAATATATGACTAAATTAATGACTAAATATATGACTACCATGACTAAATAAATAACCAATTAACAACAATCAATGACTAAATTAATGACTATATATGACTAAATCAATGACTAAATCAATGACCAAATCAATGACCAAATCGATGACTAAAAATCAATGACTAAATAAATGACTAAAATAGTTTAGTCATAAATTTAGTGGTGTTATAAATGACTACAAATAAACCACCAATAGTCACATGACTAAACTTAGTCATTTATATACATTTTTTAGTAGTTTATTTAAACATATATTGTTGCTTGTGTACTAGTGAGAGTTTTCTTTTCAAAGCACATACCGGGTACTCTTTCAAAACTCAATTGTTGTATTTGCATTCTCTCTTTCAAAAACTCACTGCTTCATTTTGTTTCCATTCTATGCTAAGAAAAAGTAAATTCCTTTCTTTCACTCACACATACAGATGCAATACAACATGATGCACCTATAGGCATAGTGGGAACCTCACCATTGTTTGCTTTAATTCATTCTCTATTCAAAAAGTGTGCATTAAAACAAAACTTCTCTTCAAAGGCGCAAATGTAAGCTCTCTTCTATGAATGTATCTTCCAAAGCATTTGAATATGTCACAATGTTGAAACACATATTTGAATCTTGTGCTCCATTTTTGCTTCAATAATGTTGTTCCACTTGTAAAATCATTATTTCCCTGCTCAAACTTGCATACTCATAGAAGATTTTTAAATATGTAACACCTTTGTGATAAAGCTTGAGGCTTCTCCAACTATTTTAGTTGTTGTTTTGATTGTGCACTTTAGTTATGTATGCCTGTTCACTATCACAATCCATGGAAATGCACTCTTTGTTGTTCCACCAATCAAGATGACTTTGACTATCTAGATTCTCTTTTTATATGCATTTCACAAGATGAAAATAGTAGGGATGATGCTATGATAGCAATGTATGAGGTAAAACCATGATGCAAATGATGCATTATCATTAAGTTTCTACTGCATTTTACCTAGGCATTCTGGATAGGCCCATTACTCATTTGTATTTTCCAATTCAAAGGGTTGTCTTATGCACTTTTGACTTGGTCTCTATGAATGATCAATGCTTGAGGCTCTTGTAGACACTTTATGAGTTACTCCATTTGAAATGTTTGATTTGAGCATTATGAACATGTTTATTTTCTCAAACCCCTCTTGAAATTAAGGGGTAGCATGTTGAGCTCAACCCTTGTGGGAGCCCATTTTGCACCACATGCTATAATGACTTCATAAATGAATCAGCAACATGATTTCTCTTATACCTACACAGTGAACAAACATGTTAGATAAAAAACAGTCAAGCTCAATGCTCCTATGATGTTTCATTTTTTAGGCTCTCTTGCATACTTCTAATGTTTATTCAACCGATTCAATACATTATAGGAAATGCACTATATTTCTATTGATAGAGCACATAATGAGATTCATATCTAGAGCTCTAACAACTTTTCTCTTCATGATGCAGGCTTACTCAAGATTAGGAGCAAGGACGGAGTAGCTACAACGTTGATCAACACCGAATACCAACAAGAAATGATGGATATATTTTTCATTATATGCTTATTTTCTTTTTTTCATCTTTAGTTTCATAGTGCATTCCCTAGGTTGTGTTGGTTTGGCTACTCTCATGGCTTGTGTGGGACAATTGATCTCTCTTTTCTTTCCAATGAATGTGAAAACAACATTTTGCAATCTTATACAATTTTGTATATATTTCTCTTTTGCAAAATGTATGCAACATTGTGAAATGTATAAATCATTGCAAGATGAATGAAAGCAATATTTTATATCTTATGTAGTCTCTTTAATGTTGTAAAACACTGAATGGCAACTAAATGCTTTCCTTTAGTTGAAAACACATTGCACAATAAAATTGAACTCTTTTAAACTTCAATATATACAATGGTTAAGCAAAGCAGAAATAAATTGAAATCTTTCATCTTAAAATGAACATAAGTAGTTTTATCTCTACCAATTTCAGTTGTAGGTGAAAAATTGGTAACACCTGTCACATCAGGATTTTCTTCATTTCCAACCTTATCACCAGAAACTCATGAAGGTTCTTCATTCTCAATTTCAACTTGGCCTTCCTTTGATTTTTCAAAGACCTACTGTTGTTTATTATCATTTTCATCATTCCCAAGTGAAGGCTGGAAATCAAAGGTATCTTCAGTAATCATTTCATCAGTAGGATTCTACCCTACAGTCTCTCGTGTTTCCATTTCAAGAACATCAGGGTTTCCCGCTTTTGAAGCCAATGTTCCTTGTATGAATTATTCTTCAACATTTATAGGAATGGACCCGATGTCTAGAATTTCTTCTACCATGGGTTTGTCTTTAGACATTTTTTCTTTTACTTTTTCCCACATGGCATCCCACTTATCCATTTGTTCCTTAATTTTGGCTTCATCAACCTTAGAAACTTCATCCAAAACTATAGGATTCTTTCCTAGTGCCTATTTTACACTAGCCATGTTAACTAAGGGGGGAGAAGTGAATAATGTTGCAGCTCTTTGAGATGCAAATCTTGTTTGTGTACCAGTATTTTCTGTTACCCCTACCTCTTCATCAGTAGCAGGTTTAGTCCTTGGTTTTGTTGTGGAAGAAGATGACACTTTTTTTTTTTTACTTTTGATTTAACTTTGCATGAATCTGCATCTTTTTGCTTACCAACTAGCTTTGGTGAAACTCCTTGGCTTGGAGCCTCAAGGGTTTTGTCTTCAATTCATATACCAGCAGTTGCCTTACCAGCTTTTCTCTTCTTCTTAGCAGGTTCCCCACACTCAAACTCATTTTCATTTCTTTTTTTCCTTCTTTTATCTTGTGAGAATGTGGGTTCAATTCCTTTTTCTCTTAAAACTTTACAAAAATCATTTATCCAATGTTGAGTATTTAATATAACCGGTGCAGAGAATTCCTCAATTGATGCCATTTTTTCACCTTTGTAATCTAGGTTTGGAATAGGTTCATCATACACTATGTCTTCATTGTAAGCTTTACTCAACACTTCACCATCATCTTTCTCCAATTGATCTAGAATATCATGAATCATGAGAATTCGTGCAGATTCTAATGACAGTCTTTCATATTTTATTTTTCTTACTATGTGCTCATCTTCACAACTTAGCCAATAATCTTCTAGGTGTTGGACATGAGCACGATAACTAGCTATGTTCTTGGAAATATTTCCTTTTGGGTCATAATACATCCTTTGGAGTGGAAAGTACTCCAAATTATATGTTTTCAATTCTTCTTCACACAAGTTAGTTGTTCTGATTGCATTGCATATATAATTCCCTATCATAATAGGAAATCTGAAGGAAGCCTTTTTATGAGCATTACTATAAAGAGCTTAAGATGGCTTTAACTGTCTCACCAATTCTAATAACACCATATTATCTATAGGATACTTGTGTAGCATGTATGGATGTCCATCAAACCCTTCCACTCTAATGTAAGAGAAAGTGGGAAACTGAATGTACCATCCTCCAATGGGTCTAATGACACTTTATGCTTCCAAAGACAATATTTTAGCTTTGTCGCCCTCCATTTTTTAGACCAGCTTCATGGAAAACACATCACTAACTCTTTTGTAATGCTCTTTGTATCCATGGATAGTAATTTGGGGTAAATAAGCATATATTAAACTGTTTCTTACTTCTTTGCCCAAAGTACCAATCCTTTTCAACCCTTGCTTACTTTCCCTTAAGGCACAGGAATAAATCATCTGGTTTTTGGAAATGTCTTTATCTGTTTGCATAATATGCCGCTAATAAACTTTCCCTAATGCATTTGCACAAGACTTTCTGTCAATTTGGATATGATCACAAACATCCATGGTTCAAATTTACTGGCATCTCGTAACCTAGCTATCCTACTTAGCATAGTTATAGCATCTTAAACGTCTAGGTTGAACATAGATCTTAGAATTGGTTTTGTCTATTTTGTAATCTGCTCTTGACACCATTGTGATTTCTTTGTTGCGCTCTTCGGCACTCTGATAGGTTATGGCTTTCTCCTTTATATCAATATGGTACATTTGGGTAAATGTAGGAATCCCAAATGTGTATGTAATTCCTTTCTCGGAGAGATCTACATAAGTTCTTCCCTCCTCAACGATTCTTTTGTATGGCTCGTAGTGGTTTAGACATTCCATGACCAATTCAGGGGCCTCCATTGCTGGTGGAAACCCTCTTGCTAAAAGTAACCCACTTGCTATAACATTTTTGGTACACTGAGAAGCATTTTCTTGCCATGCCCATGTGGGAATTTCAATATCAGATATGAGTATCAGTAACTATCACACTGATTTTTATAGCTTGTGAACTATAGTATTTGAATTCATCTTCTGATTTTTCTTCAGAAGTACTCATTTTTGTTGGTGTGTTCTGCATTTTCAAATATGTGTCTTGTGTGTGAGTTAGGGTTAAATTTAACTAGTTTTTCTAACAAATTTATAAAACTTTCAATTCACCTTTTTAGTTAAATTCAAATCAAAATAATCAACATTTCATTTTTTTTAATTTAGCTAATGACGACAATCTTTACATAATGCAACCTTGAAACCCTTGGTTTATATGCTCTTAGTTTCTCAAAATCTACCTTTCCTTGTGTGCCACAGTATTATTTTTGTTCGTTCAATGTCCTTTGCAAATTTGCAGCATGACACAAAGTAGAGTGTTGTAAAAGCAATTACATGCTCGAGGTGATGTCAAGTACATGAGTAGTTCACCACCTTCATTAATTACCTATTATAATGCATTAATTTCTCGAATAAAGGTGTAATCATTATGAATTAGGGTTCAAATTACGAACACCTAGGTTTTTGCATGGGCTCACTACTAGAGGAGAAAAATAGTGTGGAGATCTTATGTGGCACTCTTTGTCACTTTGATTTTTGCGAGGCAAAAGCCTTTAAGATACGTGATCAATTACGACCACCGAGATTGACAACTTCCAGTACTGAACCTTGGAAAGATTACTGGGGACTGAGACACTTACCTCCAAGCTTTAAAGAAAATTGGAACAAAAGAGGGACCATGAACTAGGTTCAAGAGAGATCAAAAGTGATTCAAAAATTTAATAACAAAACCTCCGATTTCTGAATTCTGACTAAAGAAAATGAAAAGTGACTATCAGACTCTGATACAAGAAAATAGGACCACTGGGATTAACAACTACTAGGTGGGACTAGGACCAATCAAAGATACAACTTCTTTGATGCAACCGCAACAACTCCAGGACTCTTGTTTCTAGTAAACAAATAAAACTTCATGAAAAGACTGAAACACTGAATTTGAGAAAGAACAAGGGACTAAAGCAAAGACTAAGAAAATTGAAAATGAAACTCGCATTTACCAACCCCTAGAACAACACCAAAGAAAGCAAAAGCGAGAGGGAAAAAAAGAAAAGAGTGGGTCCACATTTTTCCAAGGGGCAAAATGGGGTGTGTTATGAGACCACACAACAGCATGATGTCTTTCTACATATCATACGTGTGAGTTTTCCTTTATTCTTATGTTGGTTTGCCACAAGATCTTGGATCTTGGGGCTTGTGTATCCCCCTAGATTCATTCTCATCCTATCTCTTCAACATTTGGACAATCAGACCCCTCTTGAAATATTTTTCTACTTTAGTGTGAGACTAAGCATAAGTTCATACTCACACTAAATTGGGGGCTAATTGTAGCATTGTAAATTTTCACCCTTGAAAATTTAACACTATGTTTTTCTCCACCTAAATTATTGATCCTAGTTGACCCCATAAATTCTTAAAATTATGCATTATAGAGCCCATTTGTACCACTTTTCAATAAATTACAAGCATTGTATAAATGCATCCAATTCATATGTTGTCCCTGACACTTAATTTCCTAGAAATTTAGACCAATACCCATTCACCCAAGGTCAAATGGGTCCTCATTCAAATGGGTCCTCATTCTTATCTAGGACCTAATTTTGGGCATGTCGAAGTGGAAATTTTAACATTCAAAACCCCACTTTCAAATTTCAGCTATTAGGATCTAATTTTTAGGAAATTAGAATAATAGTGTATAATACCTAGTCTTTTTAGCATTTGAAACTAGAAGTAAAAGAATCTAGCAAGAGGTAAACATTAAGAGCATCGAAGAGCATGTCAAGAGAAACATTTTAGAGCTTTATTGTAGAAAATAAAGATCCAAGCATCGTGTCAAAGTGTATGTGAGTTCATGTTGTCATTTTATCATTGTTTTATGAAGGCTAATCCCTTTTGTAGGTCTCCAAAGCATTCAATCAAATCAAGAAAACAAGATCTAAGAGCTTGAATTGATGTGAATGGCTTCAGTCCTTCAAGGAAGTCATTGAAGGGTGGTGAGTTGCAACACTTTGTGATTTTATCATTCCTTCCTATACATTTATCCATTTATCATTGACATTGACATTGTGGAAGTGGAAAGACTTACACAAGGTTTGACAAAGGAAAACCCCTAAATGGGCCAAAATTTTCCCTCTCTTTGAATGTGTAGGTCATAGGTTTAAAGAGGATTGAAGTGAGATTGAAGACAAGTTTTCCATTGTTGCATTCAAAGCCCTAAAAGTTGTCAAGCCACAAAAACTCACCTACTAAATTATCTAACGGCATTCTAACAACTCTACAACCAGGAAACAAAAGGTTAGATCCAACATCAAAGGATTCCAAATTCAATTTCAAGACCCCCTATCAAAGACCCATATTCCCTAGGCGCCTGAGTCCTCCTTTGCATACCTTATCTAACTTTTTATGATAGGTACATAATCTCTAGTACTTCTCAGATCTGCCTATAATTGATTGTTCATGTCTATCAGTTATAGAATTTTTACAATTTTAGTATTAGAGAACATGTTCTATGTAGGTTAGTGAAGGAAAATACATTCCAAATCATTCCAATCTAATTGATGGAGATCCAGGTCTAATTGGCTCACCTTCATGGTTGAAAGTCAATCTATACACCTTGTTGATCTCCATCTCAATAAAACCCTTTGAAAATTACTTGTATCCTATGGTTTTAAGCACTTAGGACCCAGATTACTTTTTTCTATGTTTCACTTTATACATGTTAGCCTAAAAAAAAATTGTGTTATAACATGTATATTTTCTTTCTTTCAAACATATTCAAGAATCAAGGATCAAGACTAATCAATTTAATTAAGTGATATCCTATAAATTTATGCATCATGAATGATTAATTATTCATCCAATCTATTTTTGTTCCTTCTTTGGAGGTGGCTAGACATAAACCTTTTGGATTTTCTTAATCATGCAAAATATTTTTTAGGTTTAACCATGAAAAAGAAATTTTTCTTTAGGATGAAATGTATGGTTTTTTTATAATATATTATGTCATTATTCTTCTATAATTTCTTTCTTAGTATGTGAGTAATTTATTCCTCATAAAGATCATTAGAATACATGCATATATCAATTATACATGCTATCAACTACGATTGCACCCTAGCTAAGCCTAGACTCAGCTAATCTTGTTGAAACATTGGAATATCTTCAGGTTGTGGGTACCCTATAACGAAGATAGAACTCTAGATTATGGGTTGGTTCCCCTTTTTATTTTCTAAGGAACTAATGATTATGCAGGAAAAGGGATAGAAGGCTTTAAAATGAATGGAAAAATTGAACTTAAAATGATGGTGATGCACCTAGATGACTATGAAAATGAAATTTTAATTCACAAGTACCCCTCAATATATCTATTTTGCACAACTTGATTTGAATAGCTAAAACACATAAGTGATTCCCACAAAGGCTTCACAACTTTATCCTCTTTGAAAGAAAAGCAATGTTTTCACAACTAGAAAGATAAAAACTGATCTTTTGCACAATTTATGACCTGTGAGATTGAACTGAAAATGTGTACATAAACTTATGAATGAGACAGAAAAATAAAGGTTTCAGATTTAAACACAATAAATTTCTATTAAATCATACATAAAATATGACACCTGAAAATTGGAAGGAAAATACTTGATCTTTTAATGAAAGGTGAAAGGAATCCCTCTATAAAAAAAACTAAAACTACAATACTGAAACTGCTGAATCAATACTCTAAAAATACTGAGCTACAAGACTTTTCTGACTCTCTTCCATCAACATGAGAGTAGAAAGCAAGAACTAAGAAAAAACCTAAGTATTTTCTCCTATATAAAAAAAAGAGTCTAAAAGTGCCAAGAGGTGGCACTTGTAGTGAACCACACTCCAAAATATATTCCTCTAAATGATTTATGAGCAAAGAAGAAAAGGCCTGAAAAGGGGGCCAAAAACTGATGTAAACTGAGCTCAAACGGCTCCAAAATCCCCCTCTCAATCAGTTTGATGATAGTTGACGTAAAACCCACTCTAGTTGACTGAAAATCAAGGTCAAATACTCCAATTTCACTCCTCTCTTGATTTTACATGATTTTTGGGACAAGGATAAACATTTAAGCAAATATTAAAGTTAGTCAATTATGACTTACTTCAGTATTTTTCATGTCAGTGTTTATCTGTTGCATTAATATGGCAAGTATTAAGGTAATTTATAAAATATTAACCTTAATATTTTCTTACAATCTCTTTTTTTGTTGTTTAGTCATGCAAAATAGAAGGGCTAAAAATATCAGACATATTCCCTAAAAGGGGCCTAAAGGAAAAAGCTAAAAGGAAGGGAAGACATGAGTCTTGACCCTTATACAATTAATTACGTCCATTTAATTCTAAAAATAAAGTGAAAAACATTTCACTTGGCAGCCAAGATAGGGCTTCCTATGAAACACGAAAAAAAAATATCTCAAAGGCATTTCATACATTCACTTTGCATGCTCATTTCTTTTTGCCACCAAGTTTTGCTCTACTAGGGTTTCATGTCATCGTTGGGGAACACTGGAACTTGACTTTCACTGGATATTGAGCTCAAAACTTAGAGTTAAACTTCATCCCAGGTTGTATTGGACTGGTAAATTCCATCCTTCCATGTAAAAATACTGATATTCTTTGTGCTCTCAAAATGACAATGAGCTCTCTGTCTATGCATAGAATCTCTCTAGGGTTTCATTGAAATAAAGCTTTTTATCTCTATGAGGGTTTGAAAGATGATGAATACTTTGCTTCTCCTTTCAAAAGGGTCTTTTGGAAATGAAGCTTTTATACCTTGTTCTTTGCTTGAGACTTGATGAAATACAATGCCCTCTTTGTGTATTTGGAGAAAAATTATTTACTTTGCTCAGTAAAAAGAGAAAGAAACTATATTTTTGTCTCTTTCTCTATTCTTTCATGGCTTTTCTCTGCAAAAAAAAGTGTTTATGCTCTAATTATTGCCCAAAACTAAATGAGAAATTATCTTTTCTTTGATCTTTGAATCAACCCTCTGTTCTAGAAATGAAAAATATTACTTTAGGACTAGTGAAAAGTTTTCAAAAACTACAAATTGGGTTGGTGAGAAATTTAAAGGATTTTTTCACCTTATTGTTTTCTAATTTTTGAATAAAAATCTCAAAAACTCATATTGTATTTTTTGAGATATTATTGAAACACATGACTATTGTCCTTGGGGTGTAGGGCCTTCAAATGGTTACTCTTTTGCTCATATTGACTAGACCTTCATGATAGTAATCTATTGGCATGAAGACCTAACTATCCTTTGGCACTCTTGGGTCTTCATTGGATCTTTCTCTGTCTATGAAATCTTTCTCTTTCTTCATTCCATTCTTTTATAATATCAAATAGTACACCTCTTGAGTATTGATTTTGCACATACATGGTTCTTTTATCATTGATATGACCTCTTGATAGTAATAACCCTTGTGATCTGGTGGCTTTAACATTGAGGTGTTGTTGTGGACCTTACTTTGAATGTTCTTAGCATTTATATCTATTCTTTATCATCGCCCCTGTATGCTTCTTAGTTTGGAACAATGCTCACTTTTGAATTATCCTTTGTATGGCTTTGATAATCTAGCCTATTGTCATTGTTGTAAGGAATGTCTTGTAGTTGCCTTATTGATGGTGATTGAGGTTGTCCTACTTATTTCTCTTCTTAATGGTAGAGTGCCATATATCTCTTGTGATGACCTATGAAGCATTTAGAGCAATATGTTCTTGAATGCACATATTGTATCTCCTTTATCAGTATGAAGTATGCCTTTGGTAATCATCTCAATGAACATAAAGAGAGTAGTATGTTGTGCTCAACCCTTGTGGGAGCCACATTTTCTCCACATACTATTACAGTGATTGATCATGATATATTTCACCTATACCTACACAATAAACAAACATGTTAGATAAAAAAAAAAAGTTGCAATCTCTCTTTGATTTGTATGACATGATGCTTCTCCTTCTTGGTTTATCTTCTAATCTATTATCTATGTCTCTTGTTTGGTTATTCATTCTATTTTTCTTGAACAGTTTATAAAATAGCAAGTGTTTCCTTGATTAGATATGTATAGAATTATGTATGGAACCCCAAGCTCTAACATCAATCCTCTTCCACCCTTGCAGGTTTTCTCCTAGAGCTACACTTGGGCAACTTAAAATGTTGGCACAACCTTCAATAACGGGATTCGTCATTCACCAGGCAATGACAGGTCCCATCCCCAATTCTATGCATTTTCTTTTCTTGCATTTATACTTGCTACTTTATATCTTTTCAGATACAGTTACTCCCACAGCTTGTGTGGGACTACACAAACATTTCTTTTGAATATATCAGCTATTTCATATCATGTAATGAATTATATGTACTTTCCTTTATGAATCACTTACATAATATGAAATAATTGAAAAATCTATTTGAAACATATGTTTATAATCATGAAGAAATGATAGTTTACAAATACCTCTTTTGTGAACTGCATTGTCTTGCATTGAATAAACAGGAATAACATACTTGAAACATAAACTGTGGAGATTACTTTAGCCTCAATACCTGATATCCTTTGAATGTATGCTTTCTTAATAAAGCCTATTTTATTGATTTATCTGGATTTTGCAACAACTCAACTCGACCTATTACATGACCTCGATAAATCAATCTTGAAATCCTTCATCCATATAGTCGATGTTGATTGGATTGTTCATGTATGAAAATTTTCTTACCCCATTTTAACAACTAATTGTTAAAACCTTACTAAATTGAGCTATAAGAAAAATTTAGTAACATTTTTTGTGACCTCTTAGGGGTGTTTCCTTGCTAAAAAAATAAGATCATTATCCTTGCATATCCATTGGGCATAGGAATCCTTTCTTGCTCTTTTGTGACATAGAAAACTACCAATATCTCAGTTGTCAGGAACTATACAGTAGCAAAACTAAAACTGAAAAACAACTACCATGGCTCTTTTTAGGACAGAACCAGCAAACAGTGCAACTGCACTTCTTGGAAAAACAAAACTGAACTGAAATGGCCTACCTACCTAAACTAAACAGAAAAATAGGCCTTCTAAAGGAAGCCATTAACTGATTCTATAAAATATCTACCTTTCCTAATTAGTTGAATATGCCTTCTCTGCTTTTAAGTAGCCAACAAGGTGTGTGTAAAAGGTGTTTGTTGAATAAATTCATGTGATGCCTCTCCAAGAAAAAGAACAAAAACACATACCCGCTTTCTTTGACTAAAAATACAGTTGTTTTGGGGTGGATAAATTAGTCGGTTCTCCTCTTCCTACTACTCATCATCATTCCTTGCAATAGGCCTGATAGGTGGTGGCTTCTCCCAACTTCTTTCCAACTGGATTAGATGTCAAATTGGACATCCTCTTGCTAAACCAATGTGCAAAGAATCAATGTTGATTTGTTGTTTGGATTTTGTTTCCTTCTCAACCTGAATATGAATTATGGACTGATTAGGGGAGTCTAAAAACTTACCCAGACTGGAGTTGTCTAATTCTTGCTCCTCTTCCTGAGTGAATGTATGATCAAGGAACTCATTCAAAACTGCCTCTTGAAATTTGGCCTCTTCTTCTAAAGGATTTAGCTGTGTACTTTCCTTGTTGTCCTCAAATTGATTAGTTTCATCTTATTCAAATGCAATCAATAAATGTTCATAAACTTGTTTTACTTTGCTATCATCATCCTTCACTTGGTCATCATGAGAATTCAGTAGAGTGGAAAGCTCTCTACAAGCTAAATAGCTAGGATCCTGACAATCAAGCATTGAGTTGTCTTGAAAAGAATGATCTTCTTCAATTAGTTTACTTGACTGTTCTTCAAGGAAAGTTGTCTTCAATATATCTATGTTAGCTTCTCCTTTATAGTACAAAGGGGGTTCTAAAAAAAAATTAGATGCTTCATCTTCATGGAGAACCTAATATGATTTATTTTCATGTTCATCCTGATAGTTGGTCTTAACTTCATGCAAAACAAGCTTGCCAGACTCCAAAACAAAACTATTTTTTTGCTCTTCTATATGGATTGAGATTTTATCTTCATCATTTCTTTCATGGACCAGCAACTCATAAAAACCTTTAATATGTTCTTGATGTTCCAAATCAGCTAGTAAGTTGAGCACCTGTATGCTCTCTTCCTCATTGTCAACAAATCTAGGTAGTTGATCAAATAAAGAAATTGAATCTTCCTCTTCATGTGGATCATTCTCCAATGAAACCTTGGCAACTTGTCTTTGCAACAGAATACTTTCACCTTGTATCCTTTCCGTTCTACTTTCATTCATCTCATAAACAACATTAGAAAACTTCTCAAATGAATCAAAGTGAAAAGGATTCAATGTCAAGCTTGAACCAACCTCCTCTACACATGTGTTATGTTCATTTTCAGCTAGTAACACACTATAAATAGCAGCAACCTTTTGCTCCACATGTGATTTTTCTGATTTGGTAGCACAAAAGGGACTACAAGAACCTTTAGCTGCTGAAGTAGGATTAATATGATCATTGATAAGTTCATTATGAGGTATTATGGATTGCTCTTGGCTATGAATTGGCTGCTATATTGAAGGAGCACTCCTAAAACTTGAAATTTTGATTGGTTTGGACTCTACAACCCCTTCTTCTTTCTGATCTTGGATTGGTATGGAAGGAGTAGCCATAACAAGGTTTGGAATTTTAAAATCAAGATGCTTAGTCCAAGGAGGCCTCCATGGTTGTTCAAAGCTTTCATGACTTGGTTCAAGCTCTTGATATGACTGAAATTGAGGATTAATGGATTGATTTTGGATAGCTTCAGCTTGTAACCAAGAACAAAATTGGGCTAGAATTTGTGTCATTTGTTCCTCGTCAACAACAATCTACCTATTTTAAGATTCTTCTTCATACTTTCTCTTTTTTTCCATCTCTCACGTCAATAACAATAGGCATCATAAGATTGTTGCTCCTACTGTTGGAGATAGGCTTGATAAGCCAATTCCTCCTACTACATGTTATATTAATTTTCTCTTTCAATTTTTTATATCTATCTTTGAAAATCCAAAGCGATCTCCTAAATGCTTATGCTAGTTTTGTGTAACTTTAAACTCATCTTGAATGCTCGTGTTATCCTCATACTAAGGCTGATCAACAGAAAAAGCAAGTTGATTGGGACCAACATAGTCTTTTTGGGACTGGTTATGAGCACAGGTATGTTGCCATGTAGGCTGAGCAAGGGTGGGTGGGAGGTAAGCATGTTAAGCATGTTGATATACTATTGTTGCATGGTTGTTTGGAATAAAACCAGTAGCATTTTCAGTCTAATATGGGTATTGAGAATGTTATAAAAATCTATTTTGGTGAAATGAAGGGATAGGAACATAATTTCCTTGATAGTTTGACATACTAGAACATTCAAATAAGCCAGGTCCTCATAAAATTCTTTCCTAAATCAAGAAAAATAGGTCTAATTTGGAAGATTTTATACATACCAGCAAAGTCGCTAGGTGATTGGAAGGATTCTATGATGGAAAGAACCAAGAATATCACCTAAATCTTGATCCTTGATAGTCTTTAAGCTTCTAGACTACTGAAATCAGTAGATTTGAACCTCTAGAGTCACCAGGTGTGTGAGATACTGACTCTGAAGGCTGATATTGCTGATATACACACTGAATACCAACAATGAATGAGAACTTATGGACTGTAATAGTATGATCAGTCCCACTGGGCATGCCAAAAACTATTATCAACTACAATTGCACCCTAGCTAAGCCTAGACTCAGCTAATCCTGTTGAAACATTGGAATATCTTCAAGTTGTGGGTACCCTATAATGAAGATAGACCTCCAAATTATGGGTTGGTTCCCCTTCTAATTTTCTAAGGAACTAATGATTATTCAAGAAAAGGGATAGAAGGCTTTAAAATGAATGGAAAAATTGAACTTAAAAGGATGGCGATGCACCTAGATGACTAGAAAAATGAAATTTTGATTCACAAGTACCCCTCAATATATCTATTTTGCAAAACTTGATTTGAACAGCTAAAACACATAAGTGATTCCCACAAAGGCTAGAGAAATTTATCCTCTTTGAAAGAAAAGCAATGTATTCACAACTAGAAAGATAAAAACTGATCTTTTGCACAATGTATGACATGTGAGATTGAACTGAAAATGTGTACATAAAATTATGAATGAGACAAAAAAAATAGAGGTTTTAGATTTAAACACAATAATTTTTTATTAAATCATACATAAAATATGACACTTGAAAACTGGAAGGCAAATACTTGATCTTTTATTGAAAGGTGAAAGGAATCCCTCTGCAAAAAATTTGAAACTACAATGCAGAAACTGCTGAATCAATACTCTAAAAAATCGAGCTACAAGACTTTTCTAACTCTCTGCCATGAACATGAGAGTAGAAAGCAAGAACTGAGAAAAAACCTAATTCTTTTCTCCTATATACAAAAAAGACTCTCAAAGTGTCGAGAGATGGCACTTGCAGTGAACCGCACTCCAAAATATCTTCCTCTAAGTGATTTATGAGCAAAGAAGAAAAGGCCTAAAAGGGGGCCCACAACTGATGTAAACTAAGCTCAAACAACTCCAAAATCCCCCTCTCAATCAGTTTGACCATAGTTGACTCAAAACCCACTCTAGTTGACTGAAAATCAAGGTCAAATACTCCAATTTCACTCCTCTTGATTTTGCATGATTTTTGGGACAAGGATAAAATTTTAAGCAAATATTAAAGTTATTCAATTATGACTTCAGTATTTTTCATGTGAGTGTTTATCTGTTGCATTAATATGGCAAGTATTAAGGTAATTTATAAAATATTAACCTTAATATTTTCTTACAATCTCTTTTTTTGTTGTTTAGTCATGCAAAATAGAAGGGCTAAAAATATCAGACATATTCCCTAAAAGGGACCTAAAGGAAAAAGCTAAAAGCAAGGGAAGACATAATTCTTGACCCTTATACAATTAATTACATCCCTTTAATTCTAAAAATAAAGTGAAAAACATTTCACTTGGTAGCCAAGATAGGGCTTCCTATGAAACACGAAAAAAAAAATCTTTCAAAGGCATTTCATACATTCACTTTGCATGCTCATTTCTTTTTGCCACCAAGTTTTGCTCTACTAGGGTTTCATGCCATTGTTAGGGCACACTGGAACTGGACTTTCACTAGGTATTGAGCTTGAAACTTGGAGTTAAACTTCATCTCAGGCTGTACTGGACTAGTAAATTCCATCCTTCTACATAAAAATATTGATATTCTTTGTGCTCTTGAAATGACAACAAGCTCTCTGTTTGTGCATAGAATCTCTCTAGGGTTTCATTGAAATAAAGCATTTTATCTCTATGAGGGTTTGAAAGATGATGAATACTTTTCTTCTCCTTTCAAAAGGGTCTTCTGGAAACGAAACTTTTATACCTTGTTCTTTGCTCGAGACTTGATGAAATACAATGCCCTCTTTGTGTATTTGGAGAAAAATTATTTACTTTGCTCAGTAAAAAGAGAAAGAATCTATATTTTTGTGTCTTTCTTTGTTCTTTCATGGCTTTTCTCTGTAAACAAAAGTGTTTATGCTCTGATTATTTCCTAAAACTAAATGAGAAACTGTCTTTTCTTTGATCTTTGAATGAACCCTTTGTTCTAGAAATGAAAAATATTGCTTTAGGACTGGTGAAAAGTTTTTGAAAAATACAAATTGGTTTGGTGAGAAATTTAAAGGGTTTTTTAGCCTTATTATTTTCTAATTTCTATATAAAAATCTTGAAAACTCAGATTGTAGTTTTTGATATATGATTGAAAGACATGATTGTTGTCCTTGTTAGTGTAATTAATATTTAATTACACTTGCATAACTTTACTTAGTTAATATTTTAATTCCTAGGTTAATTATTCTCATCCTTATCTTGTTGCTCAAGATAAGATTAGGGTTATGCATACATTGCTTTTATAAAGCAAATCATCTCATGTAATTATGAATTCCTAAATAATATTATTTGCACATCTTTTTGCAAAGCTATTGCTTTTTCTGTTTTTCTCTTTTGTGGAAGGTTTTTTGGTTTGCATGTCTGATCTTGGTTTCTAACATGGTATTAGAGCCTTGATATGCAGCCCCTTCTCAAATTTTGGAGAGATTCAATGCAGAGTTTGTTCGGGGTTCCTCGATGGATCTGACCTTGAGCAATTTTTTGGTACATTTCTAGGAAAAATGGATGTCGCCATCACGATCATAGCACCCAAAAACCTTAGAAACGCCTGTTCATTCATCCATTTTGGACACAGTTGATCTCTAAGGCAAAAAAAAATTGTTGATACGGCCTGTACGGATTCCTACATGTCGTTCGAGAAAAATAAAAGTTGGGTTTTGGTTTTTTATAAATTTTATTTTTGAAATTTAAAAAAAAAAAAAAAAATCATTGAAATTGTTTTCTACTATGAAGGGGCGGATTTTTCAAAATTAGGGGGCGAATTTAAGTTAATGGCAGGCTTATTTAATGCCCTACACAAAAGTACCAAAGATGGCACTATGCGCAGGGTACCCGCACTGCCACCAAGGTACGTTGACCGGTGCTTCTTTTCTGCAGGCGACTCTCATTCACAACCGGCGGCCACACAACAACCGACCGACGGTAGTTTTCCCGACAGAAATTTCTGGCCAACAATCCCACATGCATATCTGTAGTGACTGAGATTTCCTAACCGGTGGCATCTTTGAAGATTCCATCGAAATCTCCCTCATTTGGTGACGCCAGTACCGAGGGAATATTCCCTCCACAGATCCATGACCCTCAGCATATTCCAGCCAGAATATTCCGGCCATGGTACAATTTCAGACGCCTATCAATTTTATTTCCGGTAGGGGGCATTTTTTTTGGTGACAGCCAGATGGCCGTCAAATTTATGCTCATGAAGTGTTGACGCCAGCGGCCGTACGGCCCTCTTTGCCCCCTCCTAACCCCAATTTTCCTTCAAGGAGCAGTTTTTTTCTTTTTGGCGTAACTTGGGCATACGGTATTGAAATCGGGAAAACAAGATATCGCTGAAAAGCTGGTTCCAAGCACTTTCCTGTGGTGTAGTTTATTTTTCAATATTTTCCTATTTAGTTGCATTTATTTCTATTTTAATTCAGATGTTCATTTATGGCCTCCGAGCTCATAACTTTTTGCCACGATCTCCAATTTTTTCCATCTTTGCGGCGTTGGAAAGGTATTGAGGAGCTCTATGTTTTTATCCATGCACTTTTTTTTTGTGTTTTTCTTAGGTTGATCATTACTCCATATTTTTGCTGATGGGTGTTTTGGAGATTACTTCGTTGTTTTGGCAGTTGGAAGGGTGAAACTTGAATATTTGCACTTCATTTCAGTACCAAATCATTTTATTTTCTGTTTATGCATGTTTAGCATTCTCTCCTTTTACAATCATTGGGTTATTGTAATAAATGAACTAAGATAAAGTTCCATCAGGGGGGTTTCTCGCATAATAATCTGATTAGAGTGTGCATGCACTTTGATCTCCAACTTGTTATTGATGAGAGCTCGCATGGGTTATATCTAGTTTCTTAGTTTCTTTTGGCCACATCTTGCTCTTTCTTGACACATATCAGATTCACATTAATTCACACTTCATATTGTGAGCCTACAATTATTGATCCACATTGGTTCAGATCCATCTCAATTTGAGGGCCATGTTTTTATGGTTAATGTTCTAGAGTCTTTATGGTACTTGTTCCCATGGAAGAGTTTTAGTCACAATTTGGCATTGGCATCGAGATACATGGCTTTCAGGTTCTATCATCATTTCATCTACTATTGCTTCATAGATTCCAGGGTTGTTCCAGTTTGTGATTTTTCCAGTGTTTCGTGGCATCAGTTCTGTTGTTGCATTATTATGATTCCGCTTTGGTTTCTTGTAGATAGAAGTATCTTTCCTTGCTTATCATATTGTGGTTCCAGTGTTACTCCACAGTGTTCTTTCAGTGCTTCTTTGCAGCAGTCATCTCATTGTAGGGGGGTTTTTTCCCACTGGGTTTTCCTTCTCTACCTCATTATTGCATTTGTACATGGGTACCTGATCAGGCCTTGTTGTTGGGACCCATTCACGCTTTCTTGCATTCATATTAGTTTTAGGTGCATGCTCTTTTAGTCTCCCTAAGTTGCACTTATGGGGGGTGTTAGTGTAATTAATATTTAATTACACTTGCATAACTTTACTTAGGTAATATTTTAATTCCTAGGTTAATTATTCTCATCCTTATCTTGTTGAGCTATCTTGTTGCTCAAGATAAGATTAGGGTTATGTATACATTGATTTTATAAAGCAAATCATCTCATGTAATTATGAATTCCTGAATAATATTATTTGCACATCTTTTTGCAAAGCTCTTGCTTTTTCTGTTTTTCTCTTTTGTGGAAGGTTTTTTGGTTTGCATGTCTGATCTTGGTTTCTAATAGTCCTTGGGGTGCAGGGCCTTCAAATGGTTACTCTTTTGCTCATATTGACTACACCTTCATGATAGTAATCTATTGGCATGAAGACCTAACTATCCTTTGGCACTCTTGGGTCTTCATTGGATCTTTGTCTATGAAACCTTGTTATGTCTTCATTTCATTCTTTTATACTGTCAAATGGTACACCTCTTGAGTATTGATTCTAAACATACAGGTTTATTTTATCATTGATATGACTTCTTGACAATAGATAACCCTTGTGATCTGGTGGCTTTAACATTGAGGTGTTGTTGCAGACCTTACTTTGATGATTCTTAGCATGTATCTTTGTTATTTATCATAGCCCCTGTATGCTTCTTAGTTTGGAACAATGCTCACTTTTGAATTATCCTTTGTATGGCTTCGATAATCTTTCCTACTGTCATTGTTGTAAGGACTATCTTGTAGCTACCTAATTGATAGTGATTGGGGTTTTCCTACTCATTGCTCCTCTTAATGGTAGAGTGTCATATATCTCTTGTGATGACCTATGAAGATCTTAGAGCAATATTTTCAAGAATGCACATATTATATCTCCTTTATCAGTATGAAGTATGCCTTTGGTAATCCTCTCAATAAACATAAAGAGAGTAGTATGTTGGGCTCAACCCTTGTGGGAGCCACATTTTCTCCACATACTATTACAGTGATTGATCTTGATATATTTCACCTATACCTACACAATGAACAAACATGTTAGATAAAAAAAAAAGGCTCCAATCCCTCTTTGATTTGTATGACATGATGCTTCTCCTTCTTGATTTATCTTTTGATCTAGTATCTGTGTCTCTTATTCAGCTACTCATTCTATTTTTCTTGATCAATTTTAAATAGTGTTTCCTTGATTAGATATGTATAGAATTATGTATGGAACCCTGAGCTCTAACATCAATCCTCTTCCACCCTTGTAGGTTTTCTCCTGGAGTTGCACTTGGACAACTCGAATTGCTATCACAACCTTCAATAATGGGATTCGTCATTCACCAAGCAATGACGGATCCCATCCCTAATTCTATGCATTTTCTTTTCTTGCATTTATACTTTCTACTTTATATCTTTTCAAATACAGTTACTCCCACGGCTTGTGTGGGACTACACATACATTTCTTTTGAATATATACTTTCCTTTATGAATCACTTACATAATATGAAATAACTAAAAAATCTATTTGAAACATATGTTTATAATCATGAAGAAATGATAGTTTATAAATACCTCTTTTCTGAACTGCATTGTCTTGCACTAAATAAACAGCAATAACATACTTGAAACTTAAACTACAAAAATTAGTTTAGCCTCAAGACCTGATATTCTTTGAATGTATACTTTCTTAATGAAGCCTATTTTGTTGATTTATCTGGATTGTGCAACAACTCAACTCAACTTATTACATGACCCCGATAAATCAATCTTGAAATCCTTCATCCAGATAGCTGATGTTGATTAGATTGTTCATGTATCAAAATTTTCTTACCCCATTTTAACAACTGCTTGTTAAAACCTTACTAAATTGAGCTACAAGCAAAATTTAGTGCAAAATTTAGTACCAATACCTTTATTCTTAAATATTATAGGATGTGCAACTATATATGATCTAATTAAACATGAACTCTTTGGTGCATATATTAAACTAACATGCAATATAGGTTCTTAGTCTTGTAAGTCTTAAACCGAACTCAAAGTTTTTGGTGACAAGTTCAACTTAACTCCAAGGCTACTTCCTCCCTTTCTTGGTTCTTGAAAGGGATATCAATTTAAAATATATCTCCCCTTCTTACAACCATTTCTTTCTTCATTGAACTATAAATCATAATTTTTCCAATTAAATAATCTCTTATAAATTGAAACATCAAAAAATAGGGTTTTCATCAAAATGAGATGATTGGATTTATGATGCACCTATCTTTCTTGTTTCATTAGGAAAAAGATATCCCCAAAGGTAGGATTGACTTTCAAACTGAGTCAACCCTATTGGAGATCTTTTGTTGTTTTTCCTTATGACAAGATGGGGTAAATTGCCTAAAATGCACTTTTGGAAGAAAAACTAAAAATACTAAATGAACTCAATTATGCAATGTGAAACTTGAATCATCAATTTAAAGCATAACACAATCAGAAACAATAGACTTCCAACAGATCTAACAAGTGTAAGTTAATGTGTATCAGTCACCAAAAAGTTGTTGTTGAGTGTCCTCCTAGGATAGATTCGCCCTAGGGCAATGAGTCCTATTATAGGGGTCCAAAATCTGATTTCACAGTCCTCAACTCCTAGATCTGCACTCTATTTCTCTGAATCTCACTATCATAAAGTCATAAATAAATTCTGCAAGTAAGATTTTATGTCTTGACAACTTTGCAAAATTGCACTTTTGATTAATCTTCAATCCTTCTTCAACTGTAAATCTGCAAATACACAAAGGAGAAATATTGTTTTTTTTTGTGTATAAGGGTTTTCCTTGGTCAAACCCTAGATTGGTAATTACACCTTGATAATGAAATGAAAGAATAAATGGAAGGAATGATGAATCAACACTAGCTTGTTGCAACTCACCAAACCCTTTAATGGATGTCCTTGGAGGAATGAAGTCTAACACATCACTCCAAGGATTGGATCTTGCATGAAATGGCTTGATTGGATGCTTGATTTGACACTTGATTTAATGCTTGAAACCTTGAAACCTACATCAAAATGTTAGCTCCAAAAACATGCATGCATGCAAACAACTTTGACATGATGACCTTGATCTAGATTGCTGCAATAATTGACTGATAAATTTGCTCTTGAATACTCTTGACAATTATTTTTGCTATCATTTTTCTCCTTTAAAATTCTTAGGAATTGAATTGATAAAAAGACCTTGTATTTATAGGTAATTTTCTAATTTCCCAAAAAATTAACATCAAAGGAAAAAAATTGCAAATTTGAATTTGAATCATAAAAATACCACCAAAAACATATTAAAAAATGGGGTCCTAAACTTAAGGAAGACCCATTCTCCCTTGGGAAAATCGGTCCTAGGCCCTAACCCTAGGGCACAAATTTTCCAAGATGTGTAATTTGATGTAGGTTTTCCTTTCAAAAAATGAAATTAATTAGGCTTTTAAATGTATAATTGGGTCAATTAAAGGCTTAATTAAGTCTAATTAATTAATGGGAGCCAAAAAAAAGAGAAAATATAAAGGAGTACATTTTTCATCACTATATTTACCCCCACTTTAGTGAGAGGATGATCCCTATGCTCAAACTCACACTAAAGTAGACAAATAAGTCAAGAGAGGTACAAGTTCACAAATGTTGATGGGATAGGATGAAAAAGATCGAGGATGATCAAGCCCCCAAGATCAAGATCCCATGACAAACCAACATAAGCACAATGGAACACATGCTTGTAGAAACAACACAAGATGCACATACATGCAATATCAAAATTAATGTGAAATAAAAGAAAATAAAAAGATGGACTAGCCATGGTTACACTGTTGTCCATTAAAAAATGTTCACAAATGAAACCCGTTGTCCACTATGCAAACAAAATATACTCACGAAGGCTAGTGAAACCCGGTGTCCACTAGGTGATCCACAAAGAGGTGGTTGGTAGGAAATTCATGCCAGGTCTACATGCCCCCATACGTCAACCATACCAAAAGTTATACCTCCTAATAACTTTGATAAGGCACCACACAAAAAATGTCACAAGGCTAGCAAGCTACATTATGCTAGACACTCGTGAAAAACAAAAAGGCTCCACTGGAAAGCAAGTTGTGTTATGCTTGGTGGCCATGACAAGATTTAAATGCAATAAGATAGGATAGTCAAAGGGTTTTTTCTTAGTTCATGAAAGGTCACACCTTAGGGAACATCGTGCTTAATGTCACCAAGAGAGGACACGTCGAGGATAAAAGATTCATAACTTAGGGAATGCAAGTTATAGTATTACCACTAAGAGGAATGTCATATGCCAAGAAGGTCACGCTCTTGAAGGAAATAAAACCCAATGCCACCACAAAGAAGATACCTCACGTGAAGTAAGAAGACCACACTTTGAAGCAAACAATGAGCGAGGATGTGTATTCCCCCACTTTAAAGAAATTTATAAACACCATGCTATGAGAAATTACTTTAAAGTAGAACATAATAAATGCTAATACATGAGAGCTTTATTCGGAAAGCCCCATGTCAAATATATTTTTCTAGAATAGAGCTACGTCATGAAAGGGAAGTTTCCCCCCATATGCAATCCTAAGATAACACATAAGGGATCCATGGATCTAGGGTCAGCATTATGTATTTGCTATAATGATATAATCAAGCTTGGAATCATCATCATTCCCAAAATAACTCATGAAACAATGAGCACAAAGGAAGTGAAGCATAGAAAAATAGGTTTTTGGGAGATTTGTTATTAAGGGGGGTTCACCAAAATGACCTATTTTCCTAATTTCATTTAAGGAAATGAGACCCAAACAATGAAGTGACTATCAACCAAAAGGTGAGTCAAATCAAGGTATGAATCAAAAAAATTTCTATCTAAGGATGGGGGTATGAACTAAAAATCACTATGGGGAGAAAGTTTAAGACCATCAAACAAACTCCAAAATGCAAGCCATAAAATGCAAATGAAGAACAATAATCAAATCTGACAGAAACAATAATCAAAAGGCAAATCTGGAAGGGGGAAAATAATGTGTACCTTTCACCAAAAGTCACCTTTTGAAGCTCATTGAGGACTCATTTCTCCCTATGGTGAATGGGTCCTGGCTAATGTTTCTAGAAAATGCTTTATGGATTCTCTTCTACTAGGTCTGGACTCCTAGATTCTAGGTGTTCACTGTCGAATAGCCATAAATAAATTCTATAGAGGAGTTTTCGTGATTTGACAACTTTGCAACTTTCTTCAAATTTTCTCTTCAAAGGATCTTCAACCTAAAATTTGCAATCACACATCAAAGAGAGAGAAAATTTGTTTGTTAGGTGAATGGGGGTTTTCCTTGGTCAAACCCCATTTTGGTAATTAAACCTTGAAATGAAATGAAACATGAAAGAAGGAATGATGAATGAACAACAATGTGTAACAACTCATCGAACCTTATTTCAACCTTGAATTTTAGGTCTACAAACTTGCATGAATTTGCTTCAATGGATGAGGATCTTGATCATGAAACTTTATGTGAAACAATGTCCTTGAATGCTTGAATAGATCTTGAACACTACATCACCATATTAGCTCAAACAACATGCATGATGCAATAAAAATTTGACATGATGATAGGAATCTTTATTGTTGTAATAATCTTCAATAATCTACCCTTGAATGCCTTGAAATTCTCTTCAAATCACTCTTGATCATGAACTTTTCTCTAGGATTTGAACACTTGAAAAACTAGGTGAAACTAAGTGAAATAACCTCTTATATATAAATATCTTAAGATTAATTCCAAAAATTCAAAGATCACAAGCTGACATTGAATTGTGGATTTGAAATCATTAAAATACCATCAAAAACATATTTTAAAGGGGCTCCTAGGTCTAAGTGAGGACCCATTCACTATAGGTTGAATGGGTCTTAGGCTACTTACCTAGGACACACATTGCTTAGTGTTAAGCATTACGTTACATTAGAGTCCTAGACCTAATTGAGGACCCATTCGCCCTATGGTGAATGGGTCCTAGGTCACTTACCTAGGACACACATCTTCCAAATTTAAGTGTTTTGTAATGGAATTTATGAATTTTGGGTTTTATCCCTCAAAAATTGCATTTAATTAGGCTTGGATTTGAACTAAAGGGGCCAATTAAGGTAAATTAACCTCAATCAATTAATAAAGCCCTAGATTAATGTGAAGTGTAAAGGTACACCTTACAACATAAAAAATAAGGCACAATTAAGTCCATTTTATTTAATAAGGCCCTAAACTGCATGTGAATATGTAAAGTACATATTACAACACTAAATTAAGGCATAATTTAGCTCATTTTATCATTAATATTTCCCAAATTAAGTGTGAAAAAGGGATAATTTTTCCTACACTACAAAAGAATGACACATAGAGAGCAAAAACAAAGAAAAATATTTTGGTTCAACATGGAAGAGACTTAAATGTCTAAATGCCTTGCATCATCCCCAAAAGGAAAACACAAGACAAAAGAAAAGATAAAGGTTTACGACAGATAGAAGAATGTGGATACAAATAGAACAATGTCATGATAGATTCATTTCCTTTGTATCCTTGCACCAACAGAGTGAGAAGTGTCATCCAAAGTAGGCTCACAAGCATATAAAGACACACCAAGTAACATAATACAATGGATCATATTATGCACATGCAATCACACAAAAAATAAAAAGAAAAACAAATAAAATACTAGTATGGCATATGCAAGTCAACCTATAGCAGGTCATTCGCATCCCAATCTTGTTCACCATATGCGGAAGACAGACAACTAGCCAAAGGGACAATGACAAGTGTTGTACTAGAAGCATCACCAGGTTCAACACATGGTGAGTCACTCTTTATAGGAGGATCATCATGGTTGTTATCATCTAAGCTCATGGAAGAGGAAAACAATAAATTAGCCTCATTATGCATTTCCTCATCAATCTTAGAAATCTCATCATCATCATCCAAGTTAATCATAATAGAAGGCCTAATGATGATGTCCATTGAAGTTTCATGTTGTTTTTGTGAAGATGAAGAATCATCATGATTTGTCTCAATTGGTATCTGATCTTGGTTTTCTATATTTTTCTTTTCTTCTAATTGACAAGCAATAGCACAACATATATGCCTACACTTTTTATCATTTATATTTCTTCTTGCACTATTTTCAAGTTGTGATTGTGTAGGAGAGGGTTTATCAACCATTTATTTATTTTCTTCTTGCAAGGGAGGAATGGAGGGAACCATGGGAGGTTTTTCAACCACTTTCTCTTTAGCTTTATAAACTTTTTTGATCTTAGGAGGCACAACGGGACTTATATGGTTATATCTTGCTCTCTTATAAGAAATAGTTGGGGGATTTGTCATGGATAAGTCTTGGTTACTTGGAAGGGATTTTGGTTCAATAATGGTTTCAACAATGATAGGAGGCTCAATCATGGGTTGAGGCATGTTGCTAAGGGATAATTATGTTATTCACTTTTCCTTGAACTTTCAATTAAGATTTTAAAAAGAAGTCCTCACAAGGCTTAATAGGTTTCATGGGTTTAAGCCAAAATAAATCCAATGAAAAATTACCATGGGAAGACACAAGATTAAAGCCACTATGATACACATTAAATATGTCATTTCCAAATGGAAATTTTAAGCATTTATGCACTATTGATGGGATGAAATCCATGGAGTGTAGTCATGGATAGCCAAGCTTCACACAAAATTGGTTCGACAACGAGATAATGGAGAATGAGACATTCAATTGTTTCGGTCCAACTTTTAAAGGAAGAGTGACCAAACCTATCATAGGGCAAGCAAAACCATTATGTGTTTTGATCCATTCTTTTGGTTGTTCATAAGAATCTTGATAAATTCCATGCACAAATAAGAATTCCTCAGTGATCACATTCTCTACACATATGAGATCAATTAATATCCCATTGGTAGGTTTGTCATTGATTCTTCCGGTGATGTAAAGAGGATCATTTGGTTCACATTTGATTATGTCATTTTTGTGAGAAATCAATACCAAGAGACATTTTGGTTTGTACCTTACGAGGTTGAACATTAATGAATTTGACCATATCTTGTAAGTCTTCTTCATTATCACTCATATTGTCACTATTTATATCTTGAAATTTGTCAATATTCATCACATCATTCTTGGTATCACTAGCTTTCATAAAAGATATATTATGATTTTGCATGGGGTTGGTAAACATTTGCGAATTTTGGTTGCATCAGGAAATAGACGTATTTCCTTGTGAAACATAGAAAAATAGGGTAGGGTTTCCCAAAATGGAAAAGTGGATCCACAAAGGAAAAATGGGTCCTACTTTTATAATTTTATTAGGAAATGAGATCCACATGTTTGACTTACAACCCTTAGGTGATTCAACTCAAAATTCAAATCTTTATATTTCCTTATGACTGAAGGACGAGGGTCAAGGTCAAACAACACTTTGGGGAGAAAAACTAAAAATAGTAAATTAACTCTGAAATGCAATCTATCACTTGGATCTAATAAATTAAGCATAAAATTGAGAGAAACAAAAAACTTTCTGGTAAATCTTGGAAAGATAAATGTTGTGCACCTATCATAAAATGGTATTTCTATAAGCCTGCATGGGACTCATTCGCCCATGGGAAAATGGGTCCAGGTCTGCTTTTTTGAAAAGTCTGAACTTGAGATTTGATTCTAAAACCTACACTTATTCCCTGTAACTTTGAATCTTCGCTCCCAGATCTAGATCTATGAAAAATTTGGAAGATAAAATTGTTTTTTGATGGTGGATATGGGTTTTCCTCAATCAAACCCAAATTTTGGTAATTAAACCTTGATGAAAAATACAAATCTAAAACATAAAATGTGTGTCCAATCTCTAACCTTAAGTGTGTCTAAGATTAAGAGAGCTAAAATTCAAGAAATCTCTATCCAAGTGTGTTAGAATAGGATCCCTATGTGAACATGAACAATGATGAAGACTATTATGGGAGATCTCAAATTACCCTAATAAGTCATAAAACTGAATATACCTTCCTTTAGGTAGAAAGTAGAATGATAATAGAAGATGGAACCACTTAGGAAACAATTCATTAGGCTTGGTTGAATGGCTTGGTGCATCTCCCAAAACCTAGAATCCATCATGATCTTCCATAGGCATCTATCATCAATCTTTGACAATGCTTGATCTTATTGACAAAATGAGCTTGAAGACCTACAAAACAATTAAAATGTTGCTCCAAGACTTCACTTTTGAATGCTTGATTAACTTCTCCTTGCTCTTGAATATGAATACTTGTGATTTCATGTGAATTTCTCTTCCTTGCTAGTGTAAAATGAATATGAAACTTAGTTTTATAGGCTTCCTTTCTAATTTTCCATTTATTAAATCCTGAAAGTTGGCACTTGATATTTGAATTTGAGACTATGAAATTCCTCCAAAAACATGTCTTTAGTTGAGTTTTAGGAACCTAAAGAGAACCCATTCGCCCATGGGTGAATGGGTCCTGACCTAAAACTTTAGGACTTAATAAATTTTGAGGCATTAATTTAAATAATAACATTTATTCAATGCGAGAGATAGTGTCGAGAAATAAATAAAATAGGTTTTGGAATACATAATAAAGGGTATTAGGGGCCCATTAATGAGGTTTTAAAATGCATAAATGCAAGGTCACTAAAATAGGTCCAAAGTAAGTGTGAATTTTTACTTTCTCTTAGAAAGGAGTATAATTTTCTACACTACACCTTGATCATTAACACCATCAATTTGGATGTGATTAGAACCGATGAGGTCTTGCATAATATGTTTAAGCTACTTACATTGCTCTGTATTGTGTCCATTTTGTTGGTGATAATGGAAAAGGGCATTGGAATTATAGTTCAGAGGTAAAGGCTTAGTGGTATCAAGGGCTCTAACGGGAGGTAAGGTTATTAGGGTCTTACTCAAAATTTGCAACATGATAGAATGGAGGGTATTAGGTAATAGGGTAAATTGTCTACTCCTTTCCTTGAATTGATATGGATTTGTCATTTTTATGGCAGCTACTTGAGAGTCAACATGTTGAATTGTTTGGGGTGGGTTTATCTGTAAAAGGCTCTTATTTTGTTTCTTGAATGGTTGGAATTTTTTTTGGGGCACAAATTTGGATTTCTTAGGATGGTTAGAAGGAGTTTTTGCTTCATGATGACTAACCAAATTCTGATAGTCATGAAGGGTCGTGCACAAATGTGTAAGGGAGAGAAATTTCATCATCCCAACCTTGTCTTGAATTTTATTTTGCAAATTTTCAATGAACATTATTTGAAGATCAGCATCGGGAATCTTAATGTTGATTTGTGAGTAAAGCAATTGGTATCATGCTATAAAATTAGTGATCTTTTCATCATCCTTTTGTTTACACTTCATTAAATCAGCTAAGGTCATCGTGGGACCAATGTGCACTTGGAAATGGTTGAGAAATGTATCAACAAGTTCAGTGAACGAACTAATTGAGTTATTCGGTAAAGAGAAAAACCACTCTGGGGTTGTATCTTTCAAAGACCTAGGGAAAAGCTTAGCCAAGAGCTTGTCTTCAAAAATTAAGTCGCTACATAAGGTTGTGTATGCTAAAACATGGTTACTAGGATCTCCATTACCACCATATTTCTCAAATCTAGGAATCTCTATGCCTTGTGGCATTTGTGCTCTCAATATCTCCAAGGATAAGGGATTTCTTTTGACATATTTTGAAGGTTGGCCATTTTGATTTTGGTTTAATGTGGTAATTTGTCTTTGAAGGGATGAAATTTTTTGCAAGAGTTGGTTAAGGATGAAATCATTGGTTGTGTTGTGAGATGGAGGTGAAAAAGGTAGAGGTGTATATGTATTTGGAGGACAAGTGAATTGTAAGTTTGTGAGGGGAGATGGATTAGGAGATATGATATGAGATTTGAATGCACAAAGATCTAAAGGGATTCCTAGTGGAAATACCAAAGGTTGCATTCAAAGGTTGTATTCATATTACTAGTGGTTTTCCTTGTTGTAGTAGTTTAACTAGTGTATGTAGGAATAGAGGTCGTAGTTGTAGAAGGAAAAATTTGGCTACCACCTTGACTTTGAGTGTACCCCAAAGTTTGAGTACAACTAGCCTTTGTAGGAACATGATTGTTAATCATATGAGCTAGGCTATACACAATTTCTATCCCTTGTTCATTATCAAGCATTTTTCTCATGTTATCTATGACATGAATTATAGTACCAGCAATGTATTCAGCACTCACAAATTTTTGCAATTTTTCTAACTCTTCATCCATTTGTTTTAGCTTTTCTTGAGGGATATTAGCAACCATTGTGTCAACATCAGTCACATTGGTTGTGGGTAAAGTGTTCATGGGAAATTTGGTATCAAATCTATGGTCCATAATGGGTTGATTAGTATCAACACTATGAATTAAAGAGTTGGAGAACTCAAGATCAATGAGTCTTGAATTACGTCTCACTAAAGTATTTGGTAATAGGACACTAGGTTGTGAATCTCATACAAGTTTCACCAAACCTAAGTGCACCCAAAATGGAGAAAGGTCTTTATACAAATGCAATGAACACCCAAAAGTATGAATCACAATGCAAGTATTTAAAAATATTTTGTAATTTTCAGATTTGAAATAAAATAATTTACTGATTATGCTATGCAAAAATTGAAAATGGTGTCTTTTAATGCTAATTTTGATTTCAAAAAATGCAATTAAGTTTACCAATTGAACTTAATGCAAGAAAGCAAAAAAAATTATATTTTCTAAAACTGAAACAAAGATTTAACAGTAGAAGACCACTCTTTGAAGCAAACAATGAGCAAAGACATGTATGCCCCCACTATAAAGAAATTGCTAAACACCATGTTGTGAGAAATTACTTTAAAGTAAAACATAATAAATGAAAATACATGGGAGATTTATTTGGAAATCCCAAATATATCTTTCATCCCTTAGGTGAGTCAACCCTATTGGAGATCTTGGCTATTTTTCTTTATAACAAGATGGGGTAAATATGCCTGAAATGCACTTTTGGGAGAAAAACTAAAAATACTAAATGAACTCAACTATGCAATGTGAAACTTGAATCATCAATTTAAAGCAAAACACAATAAAAAACAACAAACTTTTGGAAGATCTGAGAAGGGTAATACACCGTGCACCTATCACCAAAAGTTGTCTTTGAGTGTCCTCCTAGGATAGATTCACCCTAGGGAAAATGGGTCCTACTACAGGGATCCAAAATATGATTTCAGACTCCTCTTCTACTAGATTTGCACTCCTAATTCCTTTGGATCTCATTGTCAAAAATTCAAAAATAAATTATGCAAGTAAGATTTTGTGGCTTGACAACTTTGATGACAACTTTGACAACTTTGCAAAATTGCACTTTTGATTAATCTTCAATCCTTCACCTACAAATTTGCACACATAAAGAGAGGGAAAATTGTTTGTTTTCGATGAATGGGAGTTTTCCTTGGTCAAACCCTATTTTGGTAATTAGACCTTGAAATGAAATAATGATAAAAATAAGGAATGATGAATGAACACTAGCTTGTTGCAACTCACCAAGCCCTTTAGTTTCTACCCTTGGAGGACTGAAGTCTAACACATCACTCCAAGGATTAGATCTTGCATGAAATGACTTGATTGGGTGCTTAATTCGACACTTGATTTGATTCTTGAATGCTTGAAACCTAAATCACAATGTTAAATCCAAAAACATGCATGAATGCAAATAACCTTGACATGATGCTTGAGATCTTGAATAATAATGTAGAAGATGGATAAATCAGCTCTTGAATGTTGTTGACAATAGTCTTTCATCATATGAATTTCACCTCTTGTTTGTTAGCTTTGAATTGATAAAAATACCTTGTATTTATAGGTAATTTTCAAATTTCTTGATAATTAAATATTAAAGGCTAACAATTGCAACCTAAATTTGAATCATAAAAATGCTACCAAATACATATTAAAAAATGGGGTCCTAAACTTAAGGAGAACCCATTCACCCTTGGGTGAATGGGTCCTAGGCCTTAAACCTAGGACACACACTTTCCAAGATGTGTAATTTGATGTTTGTAATTGTTTAATATAGGTTCCCCTTTTAGAAAACATGATTAATTAGGCTTTTAAATGCATAATTGGGTCAATTAGATGCTTAATTAAGTCCAATTAATTAAGGGGAGGAAAACAAAGAGAAAATTTAAAGGAGTACATTTTTCGTCACTACATTTAGCCCCCACTTTAGTGAGAGTATGAGCCCTATGGTCAAACTCACACTAAACTAGACAAATATACATCAAGAGAGGTCCAAGTGCACAAATGTTGATGGGATAGGATGAAAAAGATTGAGGATGATCAAGCCCCTAGGATCAAGATCCCATGGAAAACCAACATAAGTACAAAGGAACACACATATACGTATGATATATATCAGCAAGACAAGATACACAAGCATACAATGCCAAAATTAATGCAAAAAGAAAGAGAAAAGGATGGATCAATCCTTGACTGTTTTTCCAATAGGTATGGATCAAGCCTTAGTTGTTTTTCCAAAAAACCCATTCACAAGTGGAAACCCGTTGTCCACTATGCAAATAAAATATACTCATGAGGGCTAGTGAAACCTGGTGTCCACTAGGTGAGCCATAAAAGGGTGGCTAATGGGAAAGTCATGCTAGGTCTACATGATCCCATACATCAACCATACCAAAATTTATACCTCCTGATAACTTTAATAAGGCACCACAAAATGGTTTCACAAGGCTAGCAAGTTGTGTCATGATAAACACTCATGAAAAACAAAAAGGCACCATTGGCAAGCAAGTTGTGTTATTCTTGATGGCCATGAAAAAAATTTAAATGCAATAGGATAAGACATTCAAAGGGGTTTTTCTTAATGTATGAAAGGTCACACCTTAGGGAACATCACACTTAATGTCACCAAGAGAGGACTAGTTGAGGATAAAAGATTCACAACTTAGGGAATCCAAGCCATAGCATTACCACTAAGAGGAATATCATATGCCAAGAAAGGTCACACTCTTGAAGGACATAAAACTAAATGTCACCACCAAGAAGACACATCATGTGAAGTAAGACCACACTTTGAAGCAAACAATGAGCAGGGATGCATATGCCCCCACTTTAAATAAATTGCTAAACACCATGTTGTGAGCAATTACTCTAAAGTAGAAAATAAAGAAAAAGAGCCAAATTGATGCCAAAATTTTTCAAGACACCTGTACAAGGACTTATTTTACCTATGGTGAATGAGTCCTAGGTCAAGGATCTAAAAAATCAATGTTTGAATTTTTGAGTTAATGTTTGAATTCCTAGTTTCAAGTTGCAGACTATGGTTTCAGTGACAAAATTTTCCAGATTTAGGTGTCCTAATGCAAATGAAATTAGTGATAAATGATGAACAACGTGACACTTTTTTGGTTGCAATTTCAACTAATTTTTTTGATGTAAATGACTGAAAATACACTAATATGTAAGTACTACGCAAAATCAATGTAATATGCATGTGATTTTTTGGATTTTTCAAATTTTAAATAATATAAAATGCAAATTTAAAACCCTAAATGAGATGTAAAATAATGCAATTTTGAAAACCCTAAATAGAATACAAATTAATGAAATGTCAATGCAAACTAATGCAAATCCTAGATCTAGGGTCTAATGACCTCCAAATCAGAAAGTTTATAGTGCAAGAATGTCAATTCACCAAAATGAAACACCAAAAAATAGGGTTTTCATCAAAATGAGATGATTGGATATATGATGCACCTATCTTTCTTGTTTCATTAGGAAAAATAGATCCCCAAAGGTAGGATTTACTTTCAACCCTTAGGTGAGTCAACCCTATTGGAGATCTTTTGTTATTTTTCCTTGACAAGATGGGGTAAATATGCCTGAAATGCACATTTGGGAGAAAAACTAATAATACTAAATGAACTCAATTATGCAATGTGAAACTTGAATCATTAATTTAAAGCATAACACAATAAAAAAAAATTATACTTCTGATAGATCTAAGAAGGGTAAGTTGATGTGTACCAGTCACCAAAAGTTGTTGTTGAGTGTCCTCTTGGGACAAATTTGCCCTAGGGCAAATGGGTCTCGTTACAAGGGTCCAAAATCTGATTTCACAGTCCTTTGCTCCTAGATCTGCACTCTCAATTTCTCTAGGTCTCACTATCAAAAAGTCAAAAATAAATTTTGCAAGTAAGATTTTGTGTCTTGACAACTTTGAAAACTTTGCAAAATTGCACTTTTGATCAATCTTCAATCCTTCTTCACCTATAAATCTAGAAATACACAAAGAGGAGAAAATTTGTTTTTTTTGGTGTATAAGGGTTTGCCTTGGTTAAACCCTAGTTTGGTAATTAAACCTTGATAATGAGATGAAATCATAAATGGAAGGAATGATGAATGAAAACTAGCTTGTTGTAACGCACCAAACCCTTTAATGGTTTTCCTTGGAGGACTGAAGTCTAACACATCACTCCAAGGATTAGATCTTGCATGAAATGTATTGATTGGATGCCTGAAAACTTGAAACCTACATCACAATGTTAGCTCCAAAAACATGCATGAATGCAAATAACTTTGACATGTTGATCTTGATGTAGATTGCTACAATAATTGACTGGTAAATCTACTCTTGAATACTCTTGACAATAATCTTTGCTATAATTTTTCTCCTTTAAAAGTCTGAGGATTTTAATTGATAAAAATACCTTGTATTTATAGGTAATTTTCTAATTTCCCGATAATTAAACATCAAAGGTCGAAAATTGCAATTTTAATTTGAATCATAAAAATACCATTAAAAACATATTAAAAAAAGGGGTCCTAAACTTAAGGACCCATTCGCCCTTGGGAAAATGGGTCCTAGGCCCTAAACCGAGGACACACATTTTCCAAGATGTGTAATTTGATGTTTGTAATTGTTTAATGTAGGTTCTACTTTGAGAAAATAAAATTAATTAGGCTTTTAAATGCATAATTGGATCAATTAGAGGCTTAATTAAGTCTAATTAATTGAGGGGAGGCAAAAAAAGTGAGAAAATGTAAAGCACATTTTTTGTCACTACATAAATATTGCATTCATGGTGTGTGCATCAAAATTATTTCTCAGGCTAGGAAATGGATTATTATAAATATTTCAAACACTTGAAGAATAATTTTATGGGTAATGGCTAGGAAATGGATTATTATTATTGGTTTATCCTTCTTTATCCATTTCCCTTCCTTCTATAGAGATGGCTAGACATAAATCTTTTGGATTTTCTTAATCACAAAATATATTATTAGGTAACCATGAAAAAGTAATACATTTGGGATGAAATGTATGGTTTTTCCATATATTACATGTCATGAATATATGTCCATACAAATTTAAATTAGAACTTAATTAATTTTTGTGAAACACTAATATGGATGGGCTTTGGACACATATTGATACATGGGTTCATAGATTGAGAATGATTTTAGATAACCCTTTGACCATTAGGGTGTATAGAATTAATTGTGAGATTATTTACGAGAGTTTAGTTTGGATTAGTCATTCATTAGGGGACATCCATGCATATTCTAGTGATACTTTAGCAAACATTCTTGTCTAGATGTGGGAACGGGTTTTTGGTGATGTTACTTTGAGTATAGTCCAACTAAGAGTGTCAAAAGAAACTATCAAAATAGAATGTTTTCCCTAGTAAGCCACCAAAGCTTAGGTGAGGGCATATCGGGTGACTAGGTTCATATTCCCTAGGATGGCCCCATGATTTATCCTTGATTTCTTGTTACACATGGTTGTTATCCAAATAATAACCAAATTCTATTATATTTTATGGGACGACTATATGTTGAGCTTCATTTAGACCTGTTGTCAATTAGATTTGCACCATGTTGAATGCAATATTTAGCAATCTACTGAAACATGGAAACCTTCTTCAGATGTGGGTGATCTGAACGAAGAAGGAATCTCTAGAGTGAGCTGGTTCTCCGAATGATAAATCCTATTCTAAATAATTTCTGAGGAAAGGGATAGAAAGATGACTGAAACTGAAACCTATGACTAACAAATGATTTTCAAAACCTGGTAATGACTTAATGATGATTTTGATTTCTTCCTCACAAGCAGTTTTCAGAAAACACAATATCTCACAACCTCTCATGAACAATTGATACATAAATAATTTGCGTGAAAACCTGACTTGAAGTACAACATGCAACCTGTATTTAAACTTTTTGCATTAATAATTACAGTCTAAGGACATAACAAGGACTCTGTAAACAAAAATCACAAGATAACATCAAACTGAAACTGCAAGTAAACACATAATCGAGAAGTAGGAATGTTGTCTTTATTCAACCAAAGGAGAATGTCATAATATGAAACTAAGTACAAAAGGTTCACAAACTCGAAATTGTGTATGAGCAGGAACTGCAATTTGAACTCAGAAGGAGCCAAAAGACTAAGTATTTTCAGAATATATCTCTCAAGAAACCCTAATCCGAGCTCAAAAAGAAGCTCAAGGAAAAAAGCTTCAAACTATCTCAAAAACTGCATAAAAGCAAAAAAAATCATACTGCTTTTATGATCAAACTATCAAGCCTCTAAAAATAGGCTGAATCTGCTTTAAAAGCCCAAAAAACACCTTATCTCTCCAAGATAAGACTCAAATTCGACCAAGAGAAAAAGTCAACAATAATCTGCTAAAAATAGCAAGAAATCATAAAACAATTTATAAAAGATTGCTTTACGATTCCGCTTTACAGGATTGCAAATTTTACAATTTATCTAATTTTTGCAATTAAAGATTATAAAATCTTTTGCAAAAAGAATCGCATCTTATCTCTTCATTACAATATTTGATTTTCTCAAAAAATTATAAAAATATTAATACTTATCATTATCTTCAATTGATTTCTCTAAAATCAATCAAAATAAAAACCCCAAGACATGATATTATCCTAACCTTAAGTCATAAGATATTCATTATTCAAACTTTAATTGATTTTCTTCAGATCAATTAAAAACAAATACTTAAGGTAAGACATCCTTCGTTCTTCTCAAAGGCACTATCAATCACCATTCTCCTTAAGTCCTCCTTTCAATAAAAAATAAGCCTAAACCCTAGGAAAACAACTCCATCATTCCTCTAAGCTTGACTTAGGCGTATAAAATTTTGGCCACCAACATTAACTTCAGATTTTAATAAAATTAAATGAAAAGATTACCCCATTCGAATTTCCTCATGTGCTATTTTCAATTGTGAATATTTTGGATAATCATAAAGTGGCTTGAATTAGGGCATGATAAAAAGATAGTCAAACCCTAAATCATTTCATTTTGCACTCATCACTTGGAAAAAATGAGCTCTGCCTAAAGGAATAGTGCTGCCATGATTGAGTTGAATCTGAGCTTGTGTGCTTTGAAAATCCTCAATTCTGCCTTCTGACAGTCGAAACTCCATCTGGGTAAGCTTGTTTGTCTTGTATCATAGTTCTTTTTCTTTATTGAAAGAACAAAAAGAACTATAAGGCCACAGCCTGCTCATGGTTGCTTTCTAATTTCCTTTTTCTTTTTGTGCCTACTTCTTCTTGTCGACCTATATGAGCTTGAACTCGAGCTTTGTTTGAAGCCTTCATGAAGGAAGTCACTCGAGGGTTATTGTTTTCTCTTCTGAGCACGAGGTGAGTCTCTTGGACTGAAGCTTTTGTGGCTTCACTTCCTAATTTTCTTGGTTAATCTATTAACTGTAGCCACGGCTAAGACCATTTCTAATGCCTTGTTTATACTCTTTTGTGTTTATTTGAAAGAGCTCAAACCTCAAGCTTGGGCTCTTCGTGCTTTCCTCTATCTGCATTGGTAAAATCCTTCAAGTCTGGCACTTATAACGGTTATTCTGGCCATGGCCAGCATACTCTTCCACAGATATGAACTGGTGAGTTACGCTTAAAGCATATACTCTCCCTTCTTCAAAAAGCTTGACCATCTTCACTTAAGATTCTATGGCCATGTACAGGCCGCCACATATGTATCATAGAAAGCATTATTTTAGAGATTTTGGGTTCGACCCAAAACAAGAAATTCACCCTCTTGTATATTTAAGGACATACCCGCATATGGGTATGATGAGAATTTGAATAAAAATGTATTTTCCTTATTCTAAAACTCACCCACCAAAGGAAATTCACATTTAATTTCTCTTGTTGTCTCATACAAAAACCAGGCATGGGTTATCACTGCAATTGTATTTTTTGTATTTAAAGACAAAAGCCCAACGTGGGTACTCTGTAAATTCATTTTTTATCTTCTTGGCATTCTACACTCTTAAAATTTCATCATAAGGGTATTGACATTTATGAAAAGAATGCATCTCTGTAGCATCACTGCTGAAAACCATCACATGGCTATGAATGTATAGAACCCTATTCTACTGCTGACAAAACACCCAGCTGGAAACAATGAAAAACTGATCATTCACTTGAAACCCCAATGTGGGTATATGAAAAACAAAATATATTCGTTGTGCATTCAATTTATAAGCTCGGCCTGATTGATCATGGCATTCTTTGGCATTTTGTAGCTTGCTTATTGAACTTTTGAAGGGTAAACTAGGACTTGTATTAAATCTGGACTGTGTTTCAAAACCCCAAATGTGGGTATATGACAGAAAAAATAAACAGAACTGCACCCTCTCTTTGGTACCTGTGTAAAATCTGAGCTCGATTTATGATTGTTTTCTACATTTCTTTACACATTGTGAAATTTTGAATCTCCTATATTTGGCATTTTCAAAAATTGAAGAACATATGCAGCTAAATACATTCTCTGTTGTAGCTCAGCTTGATCATGAGAACACTATGTAGATCTTACTTTTTGACAAAAATCACCTGATTGTATAACATTTTGAAGAATACATCCCTTGTTTTACTGTTGAAAAACCCTCATTTGGGTATATGAGATTCTGGAAATGTGTCTTATGTTTGTGTTACTTTACTGTCCTTTATACTGTTTCCTTCTTGCACACAGAACCCTCTTGATTGAACCTATAAACTAGTCAGCATCTCAACTTTGTTTTGACTTTATGCAAAGGTTTAAATTAAAGTATTGTAATTCTAAAAAACTGCATTTCCTGTTGTATCTCCCTGCACACTGTATTTGATGAAGACCTACCTATTCGACCTTCAGAAAGCCCTTGCTTCTATCTTTTCATTTTCACATTTACTAATGAGAACAGTGGCATCTGTATTATCAGTCAAGCTAAAATTGACTATTCATCTATTAATGCATTGTCTGTCTCTTCATTACTTTCGGGCTTCAACTTGGCACTCTTCATGCATTTTTATGCTCCACTTAACAAGGTGTCCCATAAATTTGTTCTCTTCCTATGATGAAAATTGAAACAAAACTCTTCATTAAGGCATAATGTATGCATGTTCATTGTCCTTGGCTGTGAAAAGAACACTAATGAACCGAACCTTGCATGACATATATGATCATGATGAACAAATAGCACAGAATGTGAACTATACAACAATGTTTGATATAAATGTACCCAGTTAAATCAATTGAGTGAGTTAAATTCACTGTTCACCTGTAGCCTTCAGAAAACATTAACCTGATTGTTTTGAATGCATAGTTGGTTTAGTAGCTCGATAGATAACTATGCTTTACTCTTTCAGTTGTATATCATTTCTTTTGATGAACATGATGATGTAATCTTTAAATCAACCCATTTATAATGAATAGGGCAGCATGTCGAGCTCTACCCTTGTGGGAGCCCATTTTTCTCCACATGCTTAGTCTTAGAATAATGATCAGCTTCGTGACTTCACCTATACCTGCACAAGGAAACAAACAATGTTAGCATAAAAAACAAAATACGATAATCATGTTGATGTTTCTCCCTCAGTTCATTTTTTCAGTACTTCTCTGATTGTTTTAGTGTATGATTAATAGTAGGTTGCACTATTGTTTGTGACTCATATAGGTTTCTTCATAATCAGAGCGACTGACATCCCCCTCTTTTCTCTTATAGGTCAACAAAGCTCGAATAGACAAAGGTGCACCATTCATCGTCGACCATTGACCAAAACAAGCAATGATGATTATGTCGTTTACTTATGTGATTTTTCTTCCACATCTTCCATAGTGTAGTGTACTATTAATGGTGCATTGTGACAGTCACATCCATGGCTTGTGTGGATATTTTATTTCATCTTTATGCTTTTCATTTGAAAAGAAAATGCATTTCAATGCAATGTTGTAATATCATTTTGATTCTTGCAATCAAATGAAGCTTATGTAAATATGAATCTCTCTATGAAATAAATGAAAGCATCTAGAATGCTCTGTTGCTTAAATGCTCAATTTTGTACTTCATTTAATTCTAGAACATTTGAATAGCACTCTGAAACTCCATTTCTTCTTTTAAATGCACAACTGTCACTTGATGACTAATGATAAAAGATGCAAATAGCACTTAAACTCAATCTGTAATTACACCTTAAGATAAAATAATGTTCAGCCAGCTCCACCAATCGAGCTGAGGCAAAAAATTGGTAACAAGACCTCAACATGAACTATTTATATTTACCACCTCCTTTGGGGTAGGGACATGGTAGGGTTTGCAACAAGGATGTTTACCATTGTGTATATCAACAATCTCCATATTTTAGGACCTTAGTTTGGGAGAGGATGCTTGATGTATTGTTGAAATTGTCGTGCATGACCAAAGGACATTTGTAGATCATGTGGGGTGATAATTGATGAAGCATTCACATAGGTCACATATTTAGTTAGATTCCTATTCCTCAACAAGAATTCAATATCCCAATGATATAGACCACATTATAGGTGATGGCCAAATTGAGAGCTACAAGTCATAGATTGTTTGAGGACCTAATGAGAGCATACCATGTGATTTCATCATAGTTGTGGATTCGTTCAACATATGCTAGTTCATATGTGGGTCACATATATTGAGATTTAGAGATTCTTGTAGCTCACTCACAAAATTTTGATATCGATCATACAACTAGATCCTCTAGTGGGGAACATGAGCCACATACTGATCATTTTTTGTTGTTGCACATATACATTTACCTACTAATCATTTAGTTGCTACACATGCTCAAACTTCTAACAATTCACTTGAGTGAACTATGGGAGATCTAAGTTTTATGGACATGCTCTCTTCAAGGTTGATCCCATCCCGCTTGCATAGTCCACTAAACACATCATTGGTATGACTATTCAAGGATAGAACTATAGACAAGTGGGTGGATTCCATCATTGTAGGAGATGCACTTGACATTTTAATTGGTGGTACGACATAGTTATGTATATAATTTTTAAGTTTTTTAAGTTAAATTTATACTTGTAGTCCTAACACATTTATAAAATATATTTTAAATTAATTCTTTTTAACATGCATGTATGTGTAGACGAAGGTAACTCATGTTACTCCTAGTTTGAGGGCAGAGTGTATACACATGTGGTCTTCACTTGACCATGTCAGTGGATAGGTGAGTTAATTTTTATACATTTATGTATTATATGTACATATATATACATAAGACTTGTTCATATGTGTATATATATTATAATTTAATTACACTTTCATACATAGAGCTCAATACATTTATCAAAGCTAGATTCATGCTCAAATGGTCATTCAACTAGGAGCCGACATGATGAACAATCCAACTAGTTTATGTTTATGTTTTACAAATAGATGTGTTATGTTTGAGATAGATTGTGCATGGAAATTATTTTTATGTTTATATTTTAGATACTAGACATGTTTACGTTTGTGATATCATGGACATTTGTGTTTATGTTTATGTTTTAGAGATAGACATGTTTATGTTTGAGATATCATGGACATTTATGTTTATGTTTGTGTTTAAGACATCTAGACATGTTTATGTTTGAGATGTCATGGACATAATTTATGTTTTTGTTAATGTTTTAGAGGTATACACATGACGTGATTTGGTTATATCATACATTATTAGTTTTCATTCAATATCCGTTATATGTACTTTATGTGATTTGATGAAACATGTACATGATGTGATGTGGTTTCATAGAAAGGATTGCATATGTGTAATTTAATTCAATACATGATGTGGTTTGATTTTATAATTACATGCAAGTGATGATACTAGTTCAAAGTTAAAATATAAACAATGATGAAATACATGTGAATAAAATAGCATTTTAATGGACTAAGGGGCTTAAGTTCTACATGTACAGTGGAGCTAAATCTATTAATTACGTAGCAAAATAAACTTTAATTTATAACTTGTGTTGAAATAAATTGTATAAATTATATTACTCCTTATTTGATTTGAACTTATATCACATTTGAAAAAAATATAACTTATAACTAAATATGTAAATGTCTATTTTAAGTGATTTTATTGGTTTAAGAATTAAACATATGTAAATTATATTTTGATCTTATAATTTCATGCTTTATATTATTGTATATGGTAGCAAAGAACTAAAAGTTTATATCATCATTTTCTTCATTTGACTTAATCTTGAAACTAAATTGTAGAACCTTGTGAGATTTTAATTGGATCATGTATATAATAATTTATAAAATTTGGCTAAGTCAACTTAAACAACTACTTCAATAATACATCCAAATTGATTTATAAATAAATTAGGTAAATTTATAAAACTTGGCTTAGAGCAGCTTAAAAATATCAAAATCATAATTGAGTTTAATTCAAGATTCATGTTAGAGAATTTGTTATTTATTAATATTTTAATACATATAACTCAATATAAATATAGTCTATTAATTTTCTTGCAAAATATGAATGATAGACATGTTGTATGTATCATGGGAACTTGCTTGGATTCCAACAACAAAAAAAGGTATTAATTTCCAATAGAATTAACATTTTGTACATTTTCATTGAGCACAAAATAATAACTTAATATTGATGAATTAATTGATTTTCATAACCTCTCTACAAGAAAATGTGTGCTTCCCTTAGCTTCAAGAAATATTTATTCTACATTGGCAAGGTCAACCACATGAAGGTGGAAGCTCATGTGGCATCATCTAAGACCTAAGAAACTTATTATAGCCTCAACATAAGACACCTAAGACACCTAGATCAAGTATCTATACCTAGATTTTATAGGCGTAATACACCTAAGACATGTCTAGATTTTATACCTTATCAAGTAGTCTAGACCTAAGACACTAGACAGACACCTATTATATAGTTGTACAAGTAAGACATGCCTAGACACCTAGACGTTATACCTTATTTATTCTAGAGAGACACATGTATATTTTCTAACGAGTAGACACATAGTTCTAACCTAAGACACTTAGATTTTATACCTTATTCTCTACGTCTAAACCTAATATGTAATACATGTAAGACACCTATTTTATACCTACTTGACACCTATGCTATATATTAAATTCTAAGACACCTAGAAGTTAAAAACTACATGTAAGACACCTAAATTAAAGACTATATAGTTTAGAGATCATACCTACAACATGAAGCTCAATAACTTTTGTGGACAAGTAAAATTGACCTAACACTTATCGCACATCCTAAATGACATTTTATCATCATCGACATCATTATCACTTATCACTGCATTTCACTTCAATTACATCAAAAACACTAATTTCCTCTATTAATTGAATAATAGTATATTATTTAATTAATTCACTTTTTCATCATTTTTTACTAATTAAATAATTTTCATTTATTTAATAAAGTCCTAATCTAACTTTATTCCTCCTGATTAATTAAATAACATCAATTATTTAATTATGTCACTAATTCACTTTATTTCCCTAAATCAATTAAATTATTAAAATATAATAGTTTAATTAATCACTTCCCCCTAAACTTGAATAATTAAATAAATTATTCAAAACATCATCCAAAAGGTCAAATAAAAAAAATACAACTTTCTACAAAAATCAAACATGATTTGCATGTTCAACTCAAAAAGATTAATTAATTATCCTCACCCACTTTCATGATTGAGCAAATTACGATCCCATGATTGCTCACTCTATTCTCTAATTGATCCATCTATTTCCTAACAGGTCAATCTATTCCTCAATCCCACTGAAGGCTCAATCTATTTCCTCAATCCCACTGAACACTCAAATTGATTTCTTCAATCACACCGATTACATAATCAAAATACACTGATTATTCCCATCTAAATCCTCTCAACAGTCTTAAATCGTTGATCAAGATATTCTACTACATGATCTCGAGCGTTCATTTCAAAATACAAATTCTATATAACAATCATCTTCTTCCTCAAAAATGATTAGAGAATCAACATCTTTTACACAACGAAGTAATGTCAAAATCACAATCGATCTTTTGACAAAATCTACACACATCTTCAATCAACGACATTGCACAACTTTGAAGCTTATGCTACACACAAATGGAGGCTTTGCATTGATACAACAAACAATCTAACATCTTTGCGAACACACTTTGACACGGGATGGTAAAGCTACATTGTATTGAATTCATTGTTTTTGTTTCATTTCAATTGCTTTTATGAATTCATTGTTCTTCGTAGTTACATTTTGTGAGTAATGGGTATGAATCTTAGCTTTTGTTTGGGTTAGATTAGCTTCAATTCAAACATTGTGTTGATCTCTTAATGCTCAATCGATTCCCTCTTACACATTTTGGAATGCCTGGTGGGACCACAGTCCTTAGCACTAACTGTTTTATGGGTGAATTTTGAAGTTGCAAGTCCCGAAAATGCAATTGAAAATTTTTCACGTAGGAGCTACAAAAAACTCATGCGGTTGATTTCACGTTTCTGCTACAGTTGACATTTTCTTGGAAGCTTTTTTTATTTCTAGCTCTTTTGCTAAAATGATTGGGGTGCACTTGACTTTTTCAACTGCTTTTACTTGACAAACAAAACTCACTTTTGATCTTTTCAGCTGCACTTGCTTCTGACAGAGCCGCTTTTGCTCAAAAAATTTTCTTTTTCTCTATCAAAATTTTATCCGAAAGCTGCAATTTTTTTCAATTTCTAACACTAATAGTTGCTCGGTTTGAATGTTTGAAAGGTGCTAATGTTTTTTATGCAGGATTTGCAGAAGCATGGCATGGGTTTCTACAAGAATTGACTAACACATTTATTTGCAGAGAAGGCGAACGGTCGAAGATTTAAAAAAAAAAATTAAATTGGTGCATAAAATGAACCCCACAAACAAAATGCTTTTAAATTTAGTGCTTAAAAAGAATCTTTCAAAGGCTTTCTAGCTTACGAAAATCTTAATTTAGTGCTTAAAAATAATCTTTCAAAATATTTTTAGCTTAGGAAAATTTCAATTGGTGCTTAAAAATAATTTTCATAAGCTTTCTAGCCTAGGAAAGCTTTTCGATTGGTGCTATAAAAAGAACCCCACAAATCCACATGCTTTCAATTGGTGCTCTAAAAAATAATTTTACAAATATTTCTAGATTAGAACAAACATTTTGTTTTGTTTCTCTAAAAAAATGTTTGCTTTTGACCCAAGGCTTTTCAATATGTTGACGAGATGCACAATTTCATTTTGTTGACCAATTAAGACAAGGCTTTAGAAACACTTCAATTGGTGATCAAAATTGAAAAAATGTACTTTTTGATTTTGCATATTGCTATCTCTTTGTCTAAATCCATAATACTTCACTTTGGTGCATATAAAAAGAACAAAAATGCTATCTTGTACACACTTTATTTCATTTTATTTTATTTTCATTTTCTTGAGGCTTAAAAGGAACATTGCAATGAATTATACACTGTGCATTATGTGTTTGGAAAACTAGGTGTCTATCCTCTCCCCTCACACCTTTTTAGTGATCTTGGGTGACAAAAAGCATCTTGAGTTTTGTACATTTTGATTACATTTCAAAGCATACCTTTAGAGGTCCTTCCTCCTAATTTGTGAGAGGGAACGATGCAAGCGGTACTTTTGTTTTGGTTTGCTATATAAATAAATTATGGGTGTATGAAAGTCATCAACCACCTAGTGCAGATGTTCTATATCGACAAAAGTCTCCCTCAATATCTATGAGATAAGTAAAAACCTACAAGGGCTAAGAGACCTCTTAATTGAGTGAATCACCACATATATAGACACCAATTTATCCCAAAACATGACTACGAACCAATGTTGTAGAAGCCACACATTTTTAGCCAAAAACATTCTTTGAAGTGGTACATTGGAACTCTAATTTTGAGAAGTTACTTACCAAGTCCAACTTATGGGTGAGCTTAAAACACTCTCCATTTGTTGCATGTAAAATCATCCCTTCGAGGCATGAGGTAAGCCCACCTAAAGGAAAGTATCTATCCCTAGGGTGTAAATTATCTTCATGAAATTTCCAAATCTTTCGGTTACTTTGAAACATCAAATAGTGTGCTTGAATTAAAATGAACACATCAAAACAAGCATTTAACATGGTTCTAAAACTTTAAACCCTTCTAACTTAGTGTGAATCCTTTGAAAAGAGCCCTATATTTGCACTCCTTAAGGATATCTTAAAACAATATCCCTAAAGGTTTCTAAATATTTAGGCTCACATTTCAAGTTGCATTAAGAATGAAGTTAACATTGGAAACTATGACTTTAGCATTTCAACTTCCAAGAACTTTGAGCTTTTTAAGAAGGAAACGTGTTTAAAGTTATGGACAATTAGGGTCAAATATTTTTAATCATTGTATTGCATAATATCACTTGCCAAAATCTCAAATCAGATCAAACAAAGTTATCCAAAAGTACAAAATTCATCCAAACTACAGAAATTGGGAAACAAAATTGAACAGAGGTCACTTTTGCTTCTATCTTTTCCACACCTAACCAAAAACTAGTCGCAGTTGACAAAAATCTGCCACCTTTTCTCTCTGTCTTATGACAATTACTAACTTGAAAACATGTCGCTTTTGACAAATTGAGCACACCTGATCTAAATATTGTAGCAATTGACCTTTTATGTGCCGCACTTGACAAAATTTTCCATCCGCACTTACCAAAAATTAGGTTGGTTTTTCCCAAGAATGTCGCTTCTACCTATACAATTCACCAATTAGAAAAACTTGAAACATAGGCCACTTTTGAGAAAACTAGCCGCAATTGATTTTTTGATCTGGCCACCCTTACCCAAAATCTGGCTACTTTTGACATAATTTGCCACTTTTGCTCCAAGCTTACTGCTTTTGCTCTATTTTCTGGTGAAAATCATAAAGCCAATCCGAAATTGGTTACAAATATGTCAAAGAATGAAAAAATTAGACTCCCAAAACAAGTCATAAATTTACATCAGTCCATCATCCTCATCCTACTTTTACATATTCAAAATCAATACAAACAACTTGGATCATTCCTTCACTTAAAATTCTAAGATATCAACATTTTCTTGAACCTCAAGGCTAGTTCAAGTAAATTTCCCGCAACATATCCTCTAGAAAAAAAAAAGTGAAATATCAATCCAATTCTTTCAACACTTTGAGTTCCAAAAATAGCATCATCCTAAAACATCACTCAAACCTTAGGGTCTTGAGAATCACAAAAAACCATAGCAAACACCAACACTTCCATCATTTCACTTTATGACCATTTGGCATCCAATTGCTCCAATTCAACAGCCAATCCTTACAACACCTATCATACAACCAAGTCTCATGCAAATTGAAGGAGAACAAATAGACATAATCAATAGTTTGAGGAGCTTCATGTTCAAAACAAAAGAAACACCAACTCAGTGGAGAAACATGACAAATATCCTATACTTGAACAAGAGCGAAAAGTTGATCTTGTGACCGGAAGGCCTATATTACCACCTCTTGTGTGGCAATAGAAAATATTGGCTCCCAAAAACACTCATAAAATAGAAAATCCAAAAACAAACACAATTTCATTTCCTTAAAACAAAAAACCCCAAAAACAAGGCAGTCTTTTATTCCATAGGTACAGATCACCAAACTTCACAAAAACTTGGCACTTGTTTATGACAACTACGTGTTCACAATACAAAAAAAGATTGAAGAAAACAAAAATAGCGCTAGCATGCCCCCAACAAACACCACAAACAAAGGAAGTGACACATGGTGTTATAGACCAAGTGACCTTGTGACTCCTCAAAAGGAACCCACATTTAATGCAACATCAAACCAATCACCTAGTGAGGAAGAGGTAATCCGTAGACAACAAGAAGAAATGAATAGACCAAATTAAGATCCCAAGGATATGGTCATAGAGGAGGTGGATAGTGAGGAGGAAATAAATTATGAAGAATTCTTCCAACATTCTAACAATCCCAAGGTGTTCAAACTGATGGACAAACTCCTAAGAAAGGATCCAAACACTTCAAGTTAGCACAAAGTGGTGCTAAGTTGCATATAGACTTTAACGTGGAAGGTCTTAAAGATCCTCACTATATTCCCTTAGGAGATAACACAATTGTGAGAGAAATACCCAAACCCTTGGAGATTCCAAACTTGCCACCAGTATTCTCACAAAGCAAATATCAATCAATGGAAAACCCTTTGTTTAGGAAACCATCCCAAATTGAACAAGCGGCAGTGGCCCAACAATATCAAGGAGGTCCATCTCAATACATGTCACAAGGTAAGAACCCACCAACATGACAATATATGCCCTAAAGCACTTCATATATTGACCCTTCCCAAAATGTACAAAATCAACAAGGGAAATTTCCACAATAGTACCATCAACAAGGTGGGCCACATGGTCCCCTTCCCAATCAACAATACCAACAACAAGGTGTACAACAGGGTACCCTTTCCAATCAACAAGGTGTGCCACATAGTTCCCTTCACAATCAATACTACCAACAATAAGGTGTGCCACATGGTACCCTTCCCAATTCGTCCCATCAACAAGGTGTCCTGCCAATGCATTATTAGGGTAACCTTCAAAATAGTTCATCCCAACAACAAGGTGTGCCATAGGGTACCCTTCCCAATTCATCCCATCAATAAGGTATCATGTCAACACACCACCAGGGTAACCTTCAATACAGTTCCTCCCAATGACAAGGTGTACCACCAACACACTATCAAGGTACCCCTCCTTAGCAACAACAACAAGGAGCTAACCCTCCTTACATTCAACAAGGACCCAACCCTCCTTTCACACAACAAGTATCTGACCCTTCTTTCACACAATAAGGATTTAACCCTCCTTCCACCCAACATGGTTACCAAGGTCTCGTACCTCCACAATACCCAACCTATGACCAAAACATGGTAGGACAACAAGGTTACTACACACAAGATCAAAAAATAGAGGTAGAAATGCAACTACAAGCCATGAATTAAAGAATATTGAACATGCAGATAGGAAAACCAAAGAAGACTTATACCCTTTAGGATATATGTCCTTTTTCCTTTTGATCATTCCATTACTATGCTTCCTTTTCTAAAAACTTTGAAATACCAAAGTTTGACAAATACAAAGGAAAGGGAGATCCAGTAGAACATGTGTGAGATTTCTTGATATCATGCATGGAAGTCCAAAACAACGATTCCTACCTAATGAGGCTCTTTCCATGTAGTCTTACTAGTCACACTATGGAGTGGTTCTCCCATCTACCACCAATAATTAAAATCTTTGATGAACTGACTACCAAATTCATAAACCAATTCTCATTCAATATAGAATAGGATGTCACCATCACAAATCTATACAAGATTAAAGAAAGTCAAGGATAATCCTTTACCTCCTACCTACAAAGATGGAGACTTAAAGCTAGTAGGTGCAAGTGGCCTATTCCTGACAAAGAAGTGGTAGATATATTTGTTTCCAATGTCCAAACAAAAATCAACTACCAACTCACCATGTTGTGTCCAGCGACTTTGATGAAACTATTGAGAAGGGACTACACATAGAAAGGGCTCTCATAGTAAGGGGAGTGATTAAGCTAAACAACCCAAGAGACAACTCTTCTAATTCAAATGAGAAACCTAAGATTTGGGCCAAGAACAAAAATGTTACCAATGATGGGGTAGTGGATGCTAGAGTTGTATGGAACATGAAAAATACTAATGGACCACAAAACAAAACTCAAGTTTCAAAAACAAGCTATGCTCCTAATAATGCACAAAACAATCAACTTACCTATCCAAAAAATAATCAAGCAGTTAACCAACAGACAAATCAGGGAGGGAACAAAGGCAATATGATCAACCAAGGAGGAAATTCACTACATTAGGAGAACCCTGTGAGACAATCATGCACAAACTAGTGCAACAAAACCTCATCAAGGTCAACCATCACCCAAAATATGAAGATCCAAGCTTCAAAACACCATGGTACAATGAGAACTTATTCGAGTTTCACAAAATCAAAGGACATACAACAAATAATTGCATGAGACTCAAGCATATAATACAAGACTTGATCGACAAGGGAGAAGTGGATATCAAACATCTTCCTGGAAACAAAGACCTCCATGTATACACAAATCCAATTTTGAACCATGCTAAGAATAATGACAAAGGAAAGGACCAAGACTATCACAGTGCTAACTACACCTATGGTGACACAGTTTTAGGTACCCTCTCCCAAGTAGATGACACTAGAGTAAATGTATTGACTATACAAGATAGGGACCCCGAATGCAATGTAACTACCCGTCAAGGGAAAGTTATAATACAAGGAGCCCCACCTAAACCCACATCTAAGTCATCAAATGACTACAGTATTGTAGAACAGTTGAAGAAGACTCCCACTTTGATCTTCATCCTAGAATTGCTAAAATTATCACTTGCACATAGGGAGATACTAGAGAAAGCATTAGAAGCATCAATTCCTAATGACCTCAATCCAAATTAGTTTCAAGCCATGGTTGGAAAAATCACGTCCAATCACCATTTAGTCTTTTCTGAGAAATACCTTCCACAGAAGTCATTCCAC